>CM068299.1:14491251-15010088 GCA_034768395.1 Linum lewisii
ACCCGAACGGGCCAAGGTAACACAAATGGCACGAGATAGGGCAATCGATTGAATATTCGTTATTCTACCCTAAAAACCATGTCTTAAGCAAAGAAATGTCGCTTAAATGAGGCTGATAATCACGTCAAATCGAGTGTCATCAAATACCCCACACTTAAGCTTTTGTTTGTCCTCAAGCAAACTGAATAGAAACGCTCATGTTCATAAATGATAAGATCGATTAAATTGGAGCTCAATCAACACACAATGAATTATTAGACAGATCGATCCTAGAACAAGAAACCTAACATGCATACAGATCAGCCAAACTACCTGGTCTCACTAATAGACTGCATGCGAGAAGTAATTAGCAACCAATTATGCATGAATTTGACCTGACCGACCAGACTCCTCACACAGGATATATATAGTACAATGGGGACTCTCACTCTCTGTGTTTAAGGACGTGTTTCTGCTCTCGATCATTTTCTGTTACCGAATTTTGTCATAGGTTTGCATTTCGACCACATCTCCACCACTGTGACAACACGAGTATCTAGTCAAGAAGGACTTCCCTGCTAGGACCGTAATGAATTCTACACTACTTGGGTTTATAATGAGATGGATGATGGGAATGAATGATGATGGCTTTGTGCGGTGTAGCTTTCGACTAACTTCCCTCGAATCTAATCTATGGCTTCCTACCGTCTAACCAAACACGGGTGGAATGATGAACGCTCGTCCTATGATACCCTCAAGCAACCTAGCACTTATTCTTTTTCTTTACACGATTTTTTTTTCTCTTCTTTTCTTTTGAACTTTTTCTTTTGACTTCGTTCTTCCATTTGCAGGGAGAAGAACGTTTTATTGAACTAGAAACTTTGAAACTTTTCTGATTTTTTTTTTTTCTTCACTTTTTTCGAAATTTGCTTCTTTTGCTTCTTTTTCTATTTTTTTTTCTTTTGTGCCGATTTTCTTTTAGTTGCTAGAGGGATTTACACGTCTGGACATATTAGCTAAGACCACCTGTTTAATGGCTATAGGCAGGTTACCACAAACTGACTTCCGGTAGGTCAATCTAGAACTACAACCACAGGGGATCAACGGGGAATGAAAGAAATGGGAAATGGTTGTAATGTATTATCGAACCGAAAGAACAGGCCAAGCTCAAGGGTCTAAACCTAGTGGATTTATCGTTTGGTAGGCTATCTGGCTTAGTAGCTGAATCTAGGTGCCCCTATCCTTCTAGAACTCGTGTCATCATGTGGTCTCGAGTAGGTCTCATACAAATTCTAACTCATTCAGGCAAGCAGAAAACCACTCAGAAAGAATTAAAATTGCAGGTTACGTGCAATGGATCAAAAGCTCACAGTTGGTTTGCTAGTCGGATTCGGTCATTTTCATGCAATCAAGGCTACAAACTACAAGTGTGATTTTAAAAATTCTGCTCTGACCAGGCAATTTAGCATCAAAGTATACAAGTTGGTTCTCAAGTTCTAGGTTAAGCAGTCTAAGCATCATTATGAAGGGTTGAACAGCAACTTAACATCAAAAATCAAGAACTGAGCATTCTAATGCTAGAGAGACTGGAATGGAATCACGAGGCACACACAAAACACAATCAAGGGAAATCAAGTTCATGCAAGGTTCTCTAGCATCCTACCCCACACTTAAATCGGACCGTGTCCTCACAGGACTAAAATTAGAGTTCAGAGTGAAGTAGAAGAACCTGGACCGAGATGATTGGTGTAGGGGATGAGCACGGGTCCTCGGAGCAGATGGAATCTACCCAAGCGAAGCAAAGGAAATCTCCCAACTGCCTACAAAACAAAAACAAATGAAACATAAAAAGGAAACCGGGACAAGTGTCCCGGATCCACACAGAAAAAAGTTGGACCGAAATCTGAAAAGAATAAATAAAAAGAAAGGACCAGAAAAGGAATACAACCCGATCACTGCTGGTCAGGTGAGCCGGGAGGTGGAAAGTGGAGGTGCTCGCCGAGCTGACGTTGCCACGCCAGCTGTGCCTCATACCGCCTGTCGGCGCGGCGCATATGCTGCTGCATAATAGTCCATCTCGCCTCTTGAGTGGCGTTGTCGGTGATGCGCCACTCCTGCAGTCGCTCGTACATCTCACCCACGTCTGCGGAGTGCGGTCGGGGCTGAGGGCGAGGCGCCTGGTATGGATCGGGAATGTGTGGCGGCGACTGGTGAGTATACCCCGCCTGGTGATGTGGCGAGGGTATATAATCTTGGAATTCTGGCGGCGGCTGGGGCTGCTGCTCAGTGTCATCCTCTTCCTCTGACTCGACCACAGGCTGGAGTGGAGGATCTGCTGCTACATGGGGACTGAGGTCCAGCTCTAAGTCGTACTCAACCGCTAAGTCTCCTCCAACGGTCCTAACTTGGCGTCGTGGAATGTTCGGGCCATATTCATGGCTGATGCGAAGGAGAGGATGAGCTGACCTATGAAGTTACCCTCAAGAGTCTACGAGGTGGCGTCCTCCTCCTAGTCTTCTGGCGGAAGATGCGTGCCAGCACCCAGCCGGGGTGGAGAGGGTAGCTCTCTCGGATGGCTCGAAGAAGCATAAGCTCCTCCTTGAGGATATGGTGGCGATCCTTATCTGGAAACTATAAAAGTGATCTACGCCAAACCACATGAATAAATTTAAAGAGAGGGTGAGAGAGCAACTTAACTGAGTTGTGCTCCCCAATGCGATCGCCAGGCACTCCAGTCATGTGGCTCCAGAGCATGTGGTACTCCTCGTCATCATCATCGTCGCCCCAGCCGAGGTGATGTCCATGATAGTGCTCGTGGGGGATGCCTAGATGAGCGGCAAACTCATCGTAGGTGAGCTGCCTATACACCCCTCCCAGATAGAAGGTCACAACCTTCTGGCGCTGCTTCCTCTTGTGCTCATCCAGATCAAAGGTCGCCCAGAACTCCTGGAGGGCGATGTCTGCGAAATCGGCAGCTATGATGGTCAGCTCGAGGAGGCCGGCTGGTGCTAGGGCGTCATGCACGTTCCGGTAGTAGTCCTCGTCGTGCTCGTTCAGGGACTCCATGGAAAGAGGGCGCACGTCAGCTCCCCGAATGTGCTCGATCTTCTGGAAACACTCGAAGTAGAAGTCAGGTAGACGGGCGATAGTGTGATGGTATCCAGCCCGGCGGGGTAATGCGGGTGGAGGACCCAGAACGGCAGGTGTGACGGGGGCGGCAGCTCTGGAGCTCGAGGCGCCATCAAGTCGCGCTTTAGTCCTACGCTCATAAGTGGTGTTCCTAAAACCAGAATGAAACCAGATTAGTCAAACTTAAACCCTACCCCACACTTAGTAGAAAAACTCAATTTCACGAAGAAATGAGGGAAACCGAGTGGGGGTAAGCAAAGCAGAGTAACCGGTAATTATGGACAGTAAAATAATGCTTAGGAACAGCCAGAATCGGATAAGCACAATCAGAGTCCAAAGAGTCAAACCGACATTCAAAAAGTCAACATTAAAGCATAATGAACCCTAATCATGGCAAGATTATCACAACGTGGAAATTGACGGCATAATATGATCTCAGATGGCAAACACAATAATATGAACAAGAATGAGCACATCAGGCAGCCAAATGATCACAACAATTCAAAGTCAAACCGACATTTCTCACAAAAGTCAATATCACAAAGAATCAATCCTATGCAAGCAACACATGATCAAATGATAAGGAAATTAAGCACGAAACTCCCTAAGCATGCTAGAACAGTTCTACAAGTTCAGCTAACCTAGTTCACACGAAATCAGTCGGCACGCAAATCGAGGCAAACCAAAAAGTCAACCCCGACGAAATTCAGCAATCCATATGTCAAAAGATTCGTATTGAAAAATTCTACAACTTACCTTGAAGCCATGGATGCTAAAAATGAACGGTTTGGGAGGAATCGGTGAAAAACTCTGAAAATAAGGGTTTCGGTGAACTGGAGCTGTAGAGCTCCGATTCGGCTGTTCTAGGGCTCAATGGAATCGGAAAAGGCAGGGGAGTTGAGCGGCGGCGAAGGAAACGGCGGCGGCGGTGGTGAGAAAAATGGGTGTGGTCGGCGGTTTTGAAAGAACAAAGGGGAGGGGGTTTGTTTTCGGGTTTTAGAACGAAAATAAAAGAAGGAAAGTGGGGAGAGAGAGGATAAGACCGGGTTTTAAGTGGGAAATTTTCTGATTTTCAAAGGAATTTTCGGGAAACTGATAAGTAGTTTTCGCCGAAAATGGAAGTTAAAATGGCTGCCGGTTTTCAAATGGATTTTCGCCGAAACCACTCAACTTTTCGAACCGAAAATATGAAACAGGAGACCGGGTTCGAAAATTCAAAAGCGATTTCGCCGAAAATAGGGTTTAATTTTCGCCGAAAATTTTGAACACTACGAATTGAAAATATTTTCGCAATCCCGGCAGACTTCAGAAAATCACAGTTAAATCCACAAAAATCTGAACGACCTCACTCAACTTGCGACTGACACTACGGCACACAGACTTGACACGAAAAATAAGAAATCAAACAAACTGACACTTTTGGCTCCCCTGAACCGACTCTAAAATACTAAGTTCGACAAAAATTAAAAACAGACTCCAGCCGTGGGTTGCCTCCCACGAAGCGCTCTTTTATTAACGTCCTTGAGCTGGACGATACCTGGACGGTATTAGGAGACATCCCAACTCAGATTCTCCTTCACGCTCGCGTCGGATTTCATAAAGTACAGCTTCGGGGCTTCTCCGGTAAGCGTGAATCTCTTCCCATTCGCATGTAAGAGCTTGGTACGTCCATCGGGAAGATGATCAATGATCTTGAAGGGTCCGAACAGCTCTCTGGAGAGGTCATCCCTCTTAAGTGTTATGATGGAAGGAATGAGGACTGTCGGCTTCGTCTTCTTCTTATTCTCCGGCTTATTATCACCAGGATCGGTGATCATCAGTACTTCCTTAGGAGATGCTTTCGGCTTCTCCTTCCATACTTGTTCCGGCGCCGGTTTCTCGGAACTAATTGGTGGTGCAGCTGGCTCGGTGGAAGACGACGGAATTTTTGGCCTCCATACCATTTGGGTCTTCGTCTTCTTGTTCTTTCCCCGAGGTCTGTTAGGTTTTGTGTTCGGTGGCTTAGAAGAGGCTTGTAGTTCCTTCTTCTTCTTCTTGAGCGGCTTCTGAACCGAAGTTTCTGGCTTCTTTTTAATAACATGTTCAATATCTGCAGCAATAACTGATCTAGAGACACTGGAAGAAGCATTAGTAACGGAGTTGACCGGAGTCAACTCCACAGTTTCAACAGCTAGGCAGTGAGATTCTTCATTCTTAGAGTCATATTTCATGCCATCTTTAAGACGGAACGTTTTCGTTTCTTTACCGACCCTTAGAGTTAACGAACCATTTGGAACGTTAATATTCATTCCAGTAGTAGCCATGAAAGGTCGACCTATGAGAATAGTAGAATCATCTGTACTAGTATCCATAATCACATAGTCAGCTAAGAACGTGAACGGACCACATTTAGTAACAACATCTTTAATCTCTCCCTTAGGGGTTTTAAGTGATCTATCAACAAAGACAAGTTGCATACTAGGCGGTTCAAGTTCTCCTAGGTTCAATTTTTCAAACAGGCTCACAGGCATGACATTAACAGACGCTCCTAGATCAACTAAACAACGTTCAATCTCAACATCATTAATGACCAAAGGTAAAGTAAAAGAACCAGGATTAGATAACTTAGCTGGATATGGAGAGGCAGGTTTCTTAATACGAATGTCAGGATATCCTTCCTTGTTCCCCTTCATGCCAGTCTCGATCCTTGCATTTGGCAGCAATGCTCTTGGGAAGGGAGGCTTTACGACGTACGGTGCAAGAGGAGGATCATCCTCCTTAGGCGTCGGTTCCTGTTCTTTTTCTTCCTCCGGAGTTTCAGCGATCCTGCGTAAGACAGAATAAGCATCAGCAATTAAGTTTGGGAGTTTTCGAGCGGTTACCATTTTGGCTTGCTCCTTTCTCGGATTCGGCTCTGTCTGGCTTGGAAGTTGGCCAAATGGTCGACCAGATGCTAGCATGCTCGAGATGTTGTTCACGGCTTGCTCAATTCTTTGTCCAGATGCTATCTGTTCTTGATTGAGAAGAGCTTGAGCCTTGAACTGACTGTCATGATCATCGAGTCTGGTGATGATCTGGCTGAGCTTCTTATCCAGGTCACTGACATTGTTCTCTCTTTGATGCTGCTGCCCTGGATAGGTATTATTAAGATATTGATTCTAGCGATTGCCAGGAGCAGTTCCATAATTACCCGGATTGCGATGCGACGGCTGGTAGACACCTGCCGACGGATGGTTAGGCTTCTGATCCTGAGCTGGACCAGCCGGGCGGTTATTCTGGTTCTGGTTATGGTTGGCGCCGGCATTGTAGGGAGGTCTGTCTTGATAGTTCCCTTGCTGTCTGAAGTTACGGTAGC
The DNA here is from genome assembly GCA_034768395.1 of Linum lewisii. Classification (NCBI taxonomy): domain Eukaryota; kingdom Viridiplantae; phylum Streptophyta; class Magnoliopsida; order Malpighiales; family Linaceae; genus Linum; species Linum lewisii. The sequence goes on from CM068299.1 coordinate 14,497,694, forward strand.
CAGCATAACCATTCTGATTATTGACGAAGCCTTGTTGAATGAAATTTACCTCTTCGGCAGACCAGACTTCTGCCTTACCAAAATTCTGACAACGGCCTCCGTTATGTACGCAAGCTCTACACCACTCGCAATCGGCAACATAGACAGAGGCTGCCAGCGGCTTGATCGGTGTGGTAGACTTCTTCAAATGCTTCTCTACCTCTGCTTTGATTGTAGCTTCGAGATCTAGCTTGCTCCTTGATCCTTCAGATTGTCGTTCCCAGTTCCTTGACTTGGAAGCACAGTTTGCGAAGTGAAGAAGAGCAGCTTCAGGTGTGAGTGTAGTGCAATCCCCTTCAGCTAGAGAATTGACCCACTTGGCAGATTCTTCTCGAAGTCCTCGAGCAAAGATCTCAGCTAACTGCCTCTGCTCGAATCCATGATGAGGGCAGGTGTAGAGAAGTTCTTGGAATCGATTCCAAGTATCATACAAGCTTTCTCCTTCTTTCTGGGAGAATCTGGCGATGCTGTCCTTGATGGCGGTTGTTCTGGCCGGAGGGAAGTATTCTTCAACGAAGTCCTGAGCCAGAGTATCCCAATCAGTGTAATAGCCAGGTGGTTTGCCAGTAAGTCACCTCTTAGCAGGGCCTTTCAGAGAGAACGGGAAAGCTCTCAGACAAAGAGTGTTTTTGTCGAGGTTTCCGCTCTTGAAAGTGCTGCAGAGATTAAGGAAGTCTGCAAGATGAGTGCACGGATTGTCTAGGGGCCTGCCTTCAAACTGTAAATCCCTAGAGATCATGGTCAAGAATGGAATCTTGATCTCATAGTCAGGATCTCCTTCAATGCGCGGAACGGCAATGGCAGATCGAACGCTAGTCGCGCTCGGCTTGTTATAGTCTGCTAGACTCTTCTGTGCAGGTGGTGGCGGCGGCGGTTGATCGCCATTTGGAGGTGGTGATGGTAATCTATCGTCCATGACGGGAGATGGAGGAGGTGAGAGTGACTCGGTGTATGAAGCGGATGAAGATGACGGTAGAGGTGAAGATGGAGATGAGTAACTCTCCTTCAGTTCCTCGATCTTGATCGGAGTGATGAATGGATTGGATCTGCCTTTCTTCAGAATCTGTGATCGTAGAGGTGGAGCAGAACTGCCTGGTCTCTCTGCACTCTTAGCCTATTCGATTTGAGAGCGAGTCCAAGGACGGTGAGGCATACACCTGTAAACCTACAGATAACAAAGACAAACAAAACCAGTGTAAAATCGAAGTGGATGGTAAGGTGAAAGATGGAAAGTAGAAAAATAAATTGCCAGTTCTTCTTTCGAACAATCAAAAGAAGTCCCCGGCAACGGCGCCAATTTGATGAAGCTGCAGGACAGTGATCAAATACTACAAAGCTAAAAAGAGCTAAGCAGATCGTATTCCAGGGTCTTCTAAGATTGACTACTTCAAAACTGGCAAAATACTCGAATGCAAACAAGTTGTGCGTGGTGTGAGTTCCACGACTTCTAATGCTAAGAAATGCAGAGAAATTAAAAATTAAACTAAAGCAGATTGGAAATTAGGGTTTGAAAACAAGGATGACAGACGAACTTAGACTTTGAATCCCCCTTCGTTCCCCAGAGCATTGGCAATCAACAGATCAGCGGATTTCGATTCTCATTCAATCAATTACTAAGACACCACCATAACTCCTTACCCTTAGGTTTAAGACCGGCGAACGTTCGCTCTATTCGTTCTAACTACCAAGATTAACTAGCCGCCCGGGTACGGTCGCCTCTCGCAACGACATAATTAACTGGTGCAATTACTAATGATTAATGAGTTACCTTGCAGTGGATTAACCCTAACCGGTTCCTACGAAAGGCACGCTCCAATTATAAGGTTAATTGTTCAATTCGATGTTCTAAAGTAAGGCGAACGTTCGCTTCTATCCTTAGCTTAACCAGAATATAATCTAGGTGATCAATCCAGACAAGAAACATGAACAATGAAGAACAAATCAAACACGAATGAGAAACTGATTGAATTTCGAATCTAATCACCGCCGATCCGTGACCGCTTTAAAGCCCTGGGTCACTTAGGGTTCATCTAGTCTAAGCTCTAACGAGTTCAGCTACTCATGTTTATCACAAAAGAAACAAGACAAAGAAAGAGTTTATCATCCAGAGGAAGAACAGAAAAGAATCTGAAAAACCTAATTTAGACGACTCTGACAGACTTCGATCTTCGGTAAACTACACTCCTAGCTCCGGTTCTCCGAGATGAAAGGGATGGCGTCACGATCTCTTTCCGGCTCTTCGAACTCTAACTCTTCACTCCAGAACTTCAGAGAAAATCGTAGGATTCTGATTCGAAAAGTATTCTGATGTAAAAATTATTCTCTTCTCCAATGGGCCGCCGGTTAAGTATTTATACTTAACCTAGCCCAGCCGGATTTCTTCTAGGATTTTCGCCGGAAATAATAAACTATTTTCGCCGAAAATTTGCTTGTAAATGGAAGTCCCGCCGGCTGATTCTCCTGAACTTTCTTCTCGGTTCAAAAACTTCCTTCTTTCGCCGAAAATTCCTTCAGTTGCCAACAACCGATTTGTGATGATATTTTCGCCGAAAATACAAGGGTATTTTCGGCAAAAATTCCTTTGTAAACCGGGCAGGGATTTGTTTGAACTTGGTTGGCTCCTTTGATCGATCCCGGTGCAATCCTTCGAGATTCCAACGCCTCAGACACGTCCTTGGTTACTTATTCGATGGCAAAAACCTGTGCTAACATAAAAACACTAGAAAACCATCAAATAGACCCGAAACGGGCCAAGGTAACACAAATGGCACGAGATAGGGCAATCGATTGAATATTCGTTATTCTACCCTAAAAACCATGTCTTAAGCAAAGAAATGTCGCTTAAATGAGGCTGATAATCACGTCAAATCGAGTGTCATCAACGACGCTAAATCCTTGACCGAATGGGTCCCTAACGAACCCAATTTTTTATTTTTGGTTTTCGTTTTTTATATTTATTTTTAATATTCATTTCCTATTTTCTTTTTATAACAAATTAGTCACTGCATTTTTTAATGTCCAATTAGGTCACTTAGATTTGTTAGGTCACCATTTTGGTCACTTAGATTTATTAGGTCACCATTTTGGTCATGTCACCTAGATCTAGATTGCGAACTGTTGATCGGAGTGACGGTGGCGGATGACTGGAGGAGGCTGGCTGGGGAGAAGAAAAGGAAGAGAAGAGGAGAAGAAGAGGAAGAGGGAAGAGGAAGAAGAGGTGGATCTGGATATTTGGAGAAGAGGTGGATCTGGATATTTGGAGAAGGAGCAGAGGAAGAGGAAGAAGAAGCTCTGGCTGGTTGGAAGAAAAGGGGGTCTGGTGGCTTGCTGGAAGAGAAGGAGAAGAAAAAGAAGAGAAGAGGAGAAGAAGAGGAAGAGGGAAGAAGAAGAAGTTGGGAGAGTTTGAGGAGAGAGGAGAGGGTTGAGAGAAGTTAGGGTTAGGGTGGTGGCGGCTAAGAGAGGAACTGAAGCTCCAGGGGGTTTAAATAGGTCCGCATTTTAGCGTCGGTCATCGACCGACGCTAAAACATGTCGGTAACCGACGCAAAATCTGGTTTTGGGCAAGAGCTCCGTTTCTGACCCAAAACCAGATTTAGCGTCGGTTTTGGTCAGAATTTAGCGTCGGTCACGTGTCGACCGACGCTAAACCCTTGGTCAAACGCGAGTTGATAAAAGGATTTTCCCAAGGTCGTATTCCACGGGGTCCTCTCATAAACCAATACTCACACTTCTCATAGACGGTCTAGACATTTGAAATGGTGCAAAACAAAGATAAAGGAGTTCTCTTGGTGGGTAGTTTCATCATGCTCAAGATGACTAATTGAACAAACAAGCCAATTAAGATCGAGTTTGCATTCGGATGACCATGCATTTCACTTCTATAGACTCAATGCACTCTCGTAGCACCTAATCCCTATCCTAATACCACTCAACTTAGGCTCTTGCTCTCAAGCTAAGTGAAAAAGGATGCATTCTAAGTGTTTGATGAAATGCCAAGACACAAGATCCTCTCTTAAGACTCTATGACCACAAGGCTAGGCACAACACTCTCATATCAATGCCCTAACACTAAGAGATTCACCAAAAGCCTTTTCAAGCTCAATTGAATGAAAATCCACATGCACACCAAGTGTTCGATAAAATGCCCAAGAGAGAAATCAAGTGAAAATGGTTGAAACAAGATGATCTAATCTCTTAGAACACACTCACTTCAATCCCTAGACCTACAATCTATGAAATCCAAGCACTCTCATGCATAAAATCACATTGAATGGACCAAATCAAGCAAACATGGCATAAAATGGCATTAAGAACAAGTCTAGGAATCATCCTCATACAACCAAGATCAATCATGGCAAGTTCTATACAATCATCCCTCTATCATAGCACAACTAATCTACCCATCCAAGATGAACCCTAGAAACTCAGCCACACATGGCCAAGGGAGTAAAGAGAAAAGAAGGAAGAATGGTCACCAAGAACACCATGGATGAATCCTTGAGATGATCTTCACTTCTCCACTTGTAAGCACTTCTCCCAAGGTTTGTTGGCTTCAATCCTAGCTCCAACCAAATTGCTCCAAAAATGTGTTCTAGGGTTTGAGGGTTCGTGGGTATGTGTTTGGGGTTCAAGGGAGATCAAAGAATGCCCCAAAATGGCCAAAAACGCAGGTATTTATAGTGCAGGGGGCAGTGCACGGCGTGCACCACTGCACGGTGTGCACCCCTGCACTCTGCATAAAACTCGATCTTGTAATGCTCATATCTCCCTCGTCCGGACTTCAAATGACCTCCCATTTGCTCCTATGTGCTCCTTGTCATCCGTACTTCGATTCCATAACCTGAAAATTCACAGAGGCAACTCCAATAGACCACGAATTTGGCTCCAAAGTGGCAACCAGACAACAAATGGACACTTTGCACAAAACTTCAATAAAAGCATATAAGTCATGGCATTTCACGAACAAACACGGGAATTTCATAGGTCAATCATAAGCTCAAAATGCACTAAATAAAGTCACATCAAATTCCCCTACGACTAAGCTTTGCTTGTCCTCAAGCAAATGAACTAGAAAACATCCAAGTTCACAAATGACAAGATCGGTCCCATTGAGATTCAAGCAATCACAATTTGGCTTAAACTGTTCCACGAACAAACTTAACCTACACATGCAAGAACATCAATCAAACAAGTCTAAACCTCACTATTTGATGCACACTCCAAGTAGTGGTTAATTGGGATACAGAAAAACCGACCACAACAACACCAACTCTAATCAAAAGGACTTGAACTCGGGAGATGGAACGGATTAAGCGGAGGTAGGGTAATTTGGAAAGTGGTGAGTGATCGTGATGTGGCTATCGACTCAACTTCGTCCGCTTCTAGATCTGCACTTTTTATGCTCAAGCTAGGATCACTATAACAAGGGCCAATTTGAGAACTCTCTTTTTTTTCTTTTTTTTTTCTACTGCATACTAGTGCTCGATCCAACACTTCACTTAGGTGTTGAACCTGCCTAGCTCACAGCCTTTGCCTTTGCTAGTGCTCGACCCGACACTTCACTTAGGTGCCGAGCTTGCCTAGCTTTTCTTTTGGCATTTCAAGAGTTTCAGCAACTTGAACACTTCCTTTTGAGCATTTTCTTTTGAACAATTCCTTCACAAATTAGCCACTTGATCCTTAGCCCCTTAAAACTTCCACACAAGATTTTGAATTGGATTTCTGTCTAATCTCAAGCCACAATCACGAGGGATCAAAAAGGTGATGAAAAACATGGGGTAGGGCTGAAAATGTGTATCATCCAACAAACAGGCCAAGGCTCAACGGGGTTATCCTAAAGGATAATGATTCGGGTAGGCTTTTTGGCTGAATGTGGTGAACTTCTAATTGCCTTTATCATCTTAGAACGGTGTTATCGAGTGGTACAAAAACACGTATCAAACCAATCAACCAACATACAAGAGTGATCCAATATCTGTTCTGGCCCAGACTCATTTGATATTATTGCCAACATGTTGGTTATAGGTTCTAAGTGGAATAGTCTAAACGTCATTGTGAAAGCTTGAAGTCAATTAAACACCAAAAATCAAGAACCGAATGATTCTATGATAGAGGAATTTGGAAACAATCAAGATCATGCAAATCATCAAAGCATAGCATTACATCTCTACCCTAAATAATCACACCAAACCTTAAACTCCCCTACGACTAACATGAGCATTGTCCTCAATGATCAAGAGAGAGGGTAAGGTGGAACGAAGTTACCGCGTTGGTAGAGAGGAGCATAGGACGTAATAGTGGTGAAAGAGTTCCATGATGATCCTTGGTGAAGAGTGATCCAAAATGCTTGTCAACCCTTACTCAAAAAGCTAAAACAACACAAAAACCTCAAACAACAATTAAAAGCGGAAAAGTAAAGATAACATGGGGTGCATAAACAAGTGCAATAAAGCCAAAAGAGAGCCTTGATTGATCTACACACAATCACAATCAAATAAAAAGAAAATAAGGGTCTTGAGATAGAAGTGGGGCCCTGGAAATCTCACTGGGAAGGATGAACACAAAAATCACTAATCAAGTATCCTTCAATTCCGAAATCCAAAACATGAAAGATCAGAGCAAAGATCAAACAATTTAACATCCACAGCTCAACGATCACATCAAAATGGAAATATCACCTAGCATGAATTAAGATCATCAGAGTCAAAAGCAACAACCTATGCTAGCAAAGATCAATTCATTAAGGACCACTCTAAGCATTAGGCATGTAAAACGGGCAATATTACTAATAGCAACATATGAGCACGAAATCACATAATGTAAGGAGGGATGTACAAAAATAGACCCATGTGTGGTGATCAAACACACCCCTCCTCACACAAAGAAGGTAAATCAGCCCTGAATTCATCACCTGCAACACCCAACAAAATGACATACACCACCCTCAACCAACCATCCCAAGAGAATATACCATTCACCATTTAACACACCAACAAGCAAAGGACCATACCATACAAACAACCAATCAAGCTCATCAAAATCGACACACAGCAATCCAGAACCAAACATCACACAACCAACTCTCATGAACAAGCCACAAACCCAAACTCAAACAATCAGTACCACCAATCCTACTCAACTAAAGAATCCCAGTTAAACACTTCATGATCAACCACCCCTGTCCCAAAATTTATTAAGCAATGAACTCAAGCAGCAAACCACAATTGAAGACGCCAATGGCACAACAATCATGACAACAATCAAACCACTTAGCCAAACTCAACAAGCCAAATTTTCATGGGCAAACCGTCATGAACAAATACCACAAGAAATACCAATGAAAAACCAAATCATAATCACCCAATACCTCATTAACACCCCCCAAACGAATCAAACAGTGAAAAATATTGTGGAAAAAAAAAATTGCAGAGGGGGTGCACGGCGTGCATGGGTGCACGGCGTGCAGGAGCAGCGTGCAGGGTGCACGGCTTGCACCTTGGAGCTGAAAATTTTTCCAAATCCTCCTGGACAGCAAGTGCACGAACCGTGCACGGTGCACGGCGTGCATAGGTGCACAGCGTGCACCTCCTCAGCGTAAAATCAAATTTTTATCTCGACGAAAAATGACCAAAACACCGTCAAATCAACCCAAAATGGACCCCGAACTTCAGAATTTCAACATCTACGAGACCACAAAGGACACCACAACAACTCAAGGACCTTGAATACCACAAAAACACACAATCATGCAATCAAATCAAGAAGAAAAGACATGAAAAACACTCGGGTTGCCTCCCGAGAAGCGCTTGGTTAACGTCTTAAGCTCGACGAAGCACACGGACCAGCTAAGTAAAACCATCCCAACTCATTGCCTCTTTGAAGTCGAAGTCATTACCTTCGCATGGCACACGGAACTTGAATTGAACCTTACCGACTTCGGGAGGTGTGAGCTCGGATTTCCCGGATGATGAAGTGTGAGCAATGGAGAAGGGGCCAAACCACTTGGAGTGAATTCTCTTATCGGGTGGCTTCTTAGTCTTGCTAGTCTCACCCATCGGTGCGGCTTCCTTGCCCTTCTCGGGTGGCTTCTCCACACCTTTCTTCTTAGCCTTAGGTGGAGGCTTTTGAAGCACGAAAGGTGGAACCTCCTTTACTTCATCCTTTTTCTCATGCACATCACTAAGAGCAAACAACTCCGCAAGACTGTGACGGACAAGGTTAGTGCTATTAGTAGCCGAAGTAAGCTCATGCGGATTCTTAGGATCATGGTGACTAGCATAAGACAAAGTAAACTCCATGCCATTTGAACGGTCAAAGATCATGCATTCATTATCGACCCTAAGTGTAAGTTTACCACCGTAGACATCAATCAAAGCATGAGAGGTCGCTAAGAAGGGTCGTCCTAGAATCAAAGGCACATCGGTACCACCCATAGCATCTAGAATAACAAAATACACAAGGAATTCAAAAGCACCAACCTTAACCAACACATCTTCGACAATACCACGAGGGGATGTCACAGATTTATCCGTTAATTGAACATTCATTTGAGTTGGTTTTAGTTTCCCTAGGCCTAACTTCTTAAACATGCAATATGGCATAACATTGATACTAGCACCCAAATCGGCTAAGCCTCTACTTATTGCATGTTCACCAATAGTGCAAGGAATAGTAAAGCTACCTGGATCCTTAAGCTTTTCCGGTGGCCTCTTAGAGAGAATGGCGGAGCATTGTTCGTTGAGCTTTGCCGAAGTCACATCCGTAAGCTTGCGTTTGTTGGTGAAGATCTCTTTCATGAACTTTGCATATTGAGGCATCTTTGTAATTGCTTCCCCAAAAGGCATTGTAAATTGCACCTTGTCAAGAATCTCAACAAACCTTTTGAAGTCCTTTTTCATGGAATCCGCCTTCAAGCAAGAAGGATAAGGTGGCTTAGGCTTGTACGGAGGTACAACCTGTGCGGGAGGAGAGACCGGAGTAGCACTCGTCGTAGCCTCTTGAGAACCAACCTTATTGGTCATCTTAGAAGCTTCTTTAGCCTTGGCTCCTCTATCTTTAACTTCAATCTTATCCGTATCATCATCGGAGTCAACATCTTCAACTATAACCAAATCATCATCTTGAGCACTTACCACCTTAGGTATGGCATCTTGTACTTGCTTACCACTCCTCAAAGTTACCATCATAAGCTCCTCGGGAACCTTGGGGTTGACCTCGGTGTTGGAGGGTAAAGTACCCGAGGGTCGCTCCGAGAGTGTTTTAGCAATATGACCCATTTGATTCTCCAAATTTGCAATTGAAGCTTGTTGATTTTTTATAAGTTGAATCATTGCCGCGTTGGTATCCTCTTGAGATATTGGAGAACCGCCCTCTTTGTTGTGAGGTGGTTTGTTGAATCCGGGTGGTCCATCACCTCTATGGTTGTACATTCCCGGTGGGGTAGGACCTTGGGGACCTCGATTTGGATGTCCACTTTGATTCGATTGATTTCCCCCTTGGTTCCCTTGACCTTGGGTACCTCCTTGAGTCCATTGACTACCTTGGTTTTGGTTACTTCCTTGAGTCCATTGATTGCCTTGATACCCTCTATAACCTTGGAATCCTCCTTGATTTCCTTGGTTGTAACCCTTGTTATAACCACTACCTTGAATCCCTTCGCCTTGGTACCCTTGGTTAGACTTGTTGTACCCACCACCTTGGTTCCAAGGTCGGTTATAGGTACCTTGATAGTTACCTTGGGGGCTGAAATTACCATGGAATCCTTGACCTTGTGCGAAGCTTACCTCCTCATTGTGGTCGCCTTGGCCAAGCTCAGGAGTGGCGGAAGGGCAAGCACTGGCATCGTGGCCCTGACCCCCACAACATTCACAGCAATATATTGAAGCCACTGGGGGATTACCTACATGAGATGATGGAACCTTAGAGGGATGCTTAGGCATACTCAGGTTACTTACCTGAGATGCCATAGCATCAATCTTCGACATGAGGAGCGCAAACATAGGGTCATCTTCATCTCGGTGCCCCGGTAACTTAGGCTTCTTCCCATAGCTAGACGAATCCTTTGGTGCATCAACACTTATAGCTCTAGAGTCGTAGTGAGTGTCGCTCCCATACTTGGACCTTGGAGGTTGTTATCGAGACCAACTCCTTGTCTTGTTGGCCATCTCCGCAAAGAGTTCTAGAGCATCTTCTGGAGTGAGCATCCTTAGATCACCTCCGGTGGCTTGGTTGATCATCCTTGTATTCTCAAAATCAAGGGACCTAGCAAAGATATCCGCCAAACTCCATTCGGCGAAGTTGTGATGAGGACAAGACCGAAGAAGGGCTTGGAACCTATTCCAAGTCTCATGGAAGAGCTCTCCCTTGTGTTGTGTAAAGTGGTTGATACGATCTCGGATTGCATCCGTCATATAAGGGGGAAAGAACTCCTCGAGGAAGGCTTCGGCTAGTCCCTCCCATGTAGTGAATGTTCTACTAGGTTGGTTCTCCAACCAAGACTTGGCTCTACCATTGAGGGAGAAGGGGAAAAGTCGGAGTCGCACACAATCCGGGTGAACTTGATCGTTCTTCACCGTATCGCATATCTCTAGGAAGTCCTTCAAGTGTCTAGACGGGCACTCTCCATCTATACCGTTGAACACCACTTTGTTCTGTACCATCTGAATCATATTAGGCTTCAACTCGAAGTTTCTTGCATTTACCGGTCTTCGCACGATGCTCGAGGCTGCCCCTTCAAGGGTTGGGCGAGCATAATCAGCTAGTGTGCGCCTCGCACCCCTTTGCGATTGATCGTCTTCATTAGTGTGATGTGAATGCTCCGAGTGGTTATCTTTGTCCTCATGGTGAGACATGTTGTTGCGTGTGGTGCTATGAATTAAGTGAGGAAGAGAACGAGTCGGTGGTTCAATCACGACCTTGATGCCTTGGAGTCGTGCTTGAAGACGGGTGATCTGCCTCATGCACTAGTGCACGGTTCCTACACACAAGTCAAACAACAAATACCAACGTAATACGACAATGTGTGATACCAAGTAAAACAACACGTAACAAGGAAGCAAAAGTAAAACGGAAGGAAGTGAATAGATCGGTCCACTACTAAGTGCTTTCAAAGGAATGAGAGAGTCCCCGGCAACGGCGCCAAAAACTTGATAAAAGGATTTTACCAAGGTCGTATTCCACGGGGTCCTCTCATAAACCAATACTCACACTTCTCATAGACGGTCTAGACATTTGAAATGGTGCAAAACAAAGATAAAGGAGTTCTCTTGGTGGGTAGTTTCATCATGCTCAAGATGACTAATTGAACAAACAAGCCAATTAAGATCGAGTTTGCATTCGGATGACCATGCATTTCACTTCTATAGACTCAATGCACTCTCGTAGCACCTAATCCCTATCCTAATACCACTCAACTTAGGCTCTCGCTCTCAAGCTAAGTGAAAAAGGATGCATTCTAAGTGTTTGATGAAATGCCAAGACACAAGATCCTCTCTTAAGACTCTATGACCACAAGGCTAGGCACAACACTCTCATATCAATGCCCTAACACTAAGAGATTCACCAAAAAGCCTTTTCAAACTCAATTGAATGAAAATCCACATGCACACCAAGTGTTCGATAAAATGCCCAAGAGAGAAATCAAGTGAAAATGGTTGAAACAAGATGATCTAATCTCTTAGAACACACTCACTTCAATCCCTAGACCTACAATCTATGAAATCCAAGCACTCTCATGCATCAAATCACATTGAATGGACCAAATCAAGCAAACATGGCATAAAATGGCATTAAGAACAAGTCTAGGAATCATCCTCATACAACCAAGATCAATCATGGCAAGTTCTATGCAATCATCCCTCTATCATAGCACAACTAATCTACCCATCCAAGATGAACCCTAGAAACTCAGCCACACATGGCCAAGGGAGTAAAGAGAAAAGAAGGAAGAATGGTCACCAAGAACACCATGGATGAATCCTTGAGATGATCTTCACTTCTCCACTTGTAAGCACTTCTCCCAAGGGTTGTTGGCTTCAATCCTAGCTCCAATAGCTCCAAATTGCTCCAAAAATGTGTTCTAGGGTTTGAGGGTTCGTGGGTATGTGTTTGGGGTTCAAGGGAGATCAAAGAATGCCCCAAAATGGCCAAAACGCGGGTATTTATAGTGCAGGGGGAAGTGCACGGCGTGCACCCCTGCACTCTGCATAAAACTCGATCTTGTAATGCTCATATCTCCCTCGTCCGGACTCCAAATGACCTCCCGTTTGCTCCTATGTGCTCCTTGTCATCCGTACTTCGATTCCATAACCTGAAAATGCACAGAGGCAACTCCAATAGACCACGAATTTGGCTCCAAAGTGGCAACCGGACAACAAATGGACACTTTGCACAAAACTTGAATAAAAGCATATAAGTCATGGCATTTCACGAACAAATATGGGCATTTCATAGGTCAATCATAAGCTCAAAATGCACTAAATAAAGTCACATCACGAGTCAAGGGTTTAGCGTCAGTTTTTGGTCAACCGACGCTAAATTCTTCCCCTCCAAGCGACGCGAAAGAGCCTTTTTTTTAGTGAACTAAAATTACGATTATAATAAGCCGAAGTGTTTCTAAATAAGAAAGGACAAAATAAGGTCAGATCAGATCGGAACAAATAACATATAATCAAGGAGTAGATTCCTTCTCCTTGTCACCAGGGTCTTTATCGCCATATTTGGAAGGAGCAGATTGGGAGTCGAAGCCTTTATCGCCAGAAGGTGGAGTGGACTCAGGAGAGGCGGTTGAACTTCTGAGCCGTCGGGATTTAAATCGGGCAAACCGCGGCTCCGACGCTCAGCCACCATGTACTCAGCATCCTCCGCAGTTACCTCACATTCCAGGTGGTCAGAGTCCCGGAAAGCAATCTCCTCGTCAGAGTCAACTAGGTCGGGAACCCCAGCGCTGTAGCGGTTAAGGCCCTTAAGAACAGCATGAACCATCTTCCGACTAGGCCAGCTTCAGGTGGGAAAGAGCTTATAAAACTCATTCCTACAGCTGTGCATAGCCACACGCATACTCTCACCAATAGATTGGTTAAATTACGTCACGGCTTCGGCATACTGAGCTTGCCGGGCAGACAGTTCTCGATCGCTCGCCGATTGAGCTGCCAAAGATTCGACTAGCAGCTCCTTGGCATTATCCCGCTCAGCGACAATCTCGTCCACACTGGCAATCTTGGAATGGGCTTCCTTCAAGTCAGCCTCGAGACGGGTGAGACGCTCGTTGGCAGTTTATAAATCCTCCTGAAAGCGGCTAGATTCGCCTTGAAGGGTTGCCTGTTGAGTTTTCAAGCAAGTAACTTGGCCAGTCGCCTCATCCAGAGTCTCCTTCAGATTCTTGGCAAGAATGATCGCTGCATCCGCTCGACGCTGAAATGACAAAGTATTAGTACAAGTGGTCGTAACAAAACCGTACCACGCAAGAGCGCTAATTTAAAGTCTGAAAGGATTCGGCGGAGAAAGAATATCGTCTCCTCATTGTGAAAGCGGGTGAGATCCATGCGCAACGAGCGAAGATTTTCCACATCCGCCTTAAACTTCTCGTTCTCCTCTTGCAGGTGCTTGCAGGTGAACGATAGGTCGCCGAGCTCAGTAACAGCCTAACAGCAAAGGCAATATGTAAAACAAAAAAAAACTAGCAACAACATAGCAACGAACTTGATGGTCATAAAAAGCAAAGCCCAAACAGTAAGATTTAAGATGTGGGCACCTGGAGAACTCGAATCGAGGCCGCTCCATAAAGGTCTGTAACCTCTAAGCCTTCGCCAGGTTCGGTTACCCCTTGGTAAATGCCACGAGAGAACTCCTCCATTATATTGCTCGCCATCCTAGGTAGGGCTGGCAGTCGGCCCGGTTCGGTCAAAAACCAAACCGAAAGGTCGGTTGACCGAAGCCGAATTGTGGCCGAAGGCGTGACCGGCGACCGAACTGAAAATGCTCAGTTTTTTAGCCGAGCCGAACCGGCCGGTTTCGGTTTATAACCAGGTGCTGCTGGGTGCTGGCGATTGAAGAAGAGGGGCTGAAGATTGAGGTGCTTGCTGGGCTGATGCTGGCGATCGAAGAAGGGATTTCGGCAGCTGTGAAACAGAAACACAGAGACTGAGACAGAAACACAGAGAGTAGAGACTAGAGAGTGAGAGAGGGTTACGGTACCGGCACTCCGACTCCGGCTCCGGCAGTACGCCGTCGAGACACACCACTGTCGAGGAGATGATTCCGTCGATTATGCTGGCTTAAAATTGGTCTTCCTGTTGCCGACTTTGAGTAACAGAGTCATAGAGTGAGATGACAGAGGAGTTTATGCCGTAAATCGTAATCTTCAATCTTCGATTATGCAAAAGTTCGAACCTCAGAGGCAGAAGTCATGGGATAGGAACTGAGAGGGGGAGAAGACGAGAGAAGAGAAGGGAATGGAAATTAAAAATTAGGCCAGATTGATTTGTTTTGTGAGACCCCGTCCCCGCGTGCGTGAGTGAGAGAGAGAGTGAATGAAGTGATTAAATTTGGTCTTATTCTCGGTTCTCGGTTTATTACCGGTTTTAACCGAAAATCGGTAGAAACCAAAAGTAGTTGATTTCAGCAACCGCTGACCGAGCCGACTCAATTTATTCTTGGTTCGGTCAACTTGGTTTTGGCTCGGTTTTCAGTTAAAACCGAAAACCGTCAACCGACTGCCAGCCCTAATCCTAGGCGATATGTGGGAAGCCACCGGATGAGCGACAGCAAAATAAGGTAGTCGGAAAGGACCCTCGCTTTCACGACCAAGAGGAGTCGGGCGGTCAAAACAGTGTTGGCTCGGGCGGACCAGGCAGCTCGTCGAGAACGGTCGGTGGAGATCGACGGCGGACGAGATGAATCGCGAGGTGGCTCTGTGGGGCGAGGATCAAGCTCAGCCGATGGCTCTACTTCATCAGCACCCATGTTAGAAGGTTGGGGCGAGGGATCAGGTGCAGTGATGGAGTCGTCAACATTAGTGGGACCAATATCGCCCTGAGCAGCCCGGTTAACAAGCTCTCGCACGGATAAGTTATCATCATCCCTTGACGACTGGCGACGATGGCGCCGAACTAGAGGCTCAGTTTCTTCTTCGTCAAGGTCAACAGTAAGCGGTGGGGGCGATGGTTGATGACTAGAGGACTCGCCCAACTTCTTCCTTGGTTTGGAAGCCCCAGACTTCTTTTTTTTTCAAAGGAGCAAGGTCTACCTCTGCCTCAGAAACCTTCCTTTTCCCTTAGTTTTTTTCAACAGAAGGTGGAGGTACGGGGGGAGGTACACGAGAGAGTTCGGGGCGAGTTTCACCAACAGGTCCTCGGGCGGTAGTATTGATGAGGCACCCAGCAAGGTTTGTGTAACCTAAAGGAAAAAAAAAGCAGCAAAAATCATAAGCAGTAGTGGCAAATTCTAGGACAAGGCGATTTCAATCATGAAGCAATAAATAAATAAATATATATATATATAGAGAGAGAGAGGGAGGGAGGAGGGAATACTTTCTTGCAAAGAAAAGAAGAACATGAATTCCTAGAAGTATGATAATACCTCCTCGGATTCCCACTTGGGAGGCCTTTAAGCCTGTCTGGGTGGACAGGTTATGGCACTCAAGAAGAACTTGACGCCGCGCGAGAACTTCCGTAGGGGTAGGGTCAAGATCAATATTGAAGCGACTCAAATCGCTGGTGGACCAAGAGGTAGGAAGCAACGAGGTCCATTGGTGATCTGAGTCGCTAGGCTGAAAGTAAAAAAAGAAGTGATGCCAGGTAGGGTGTGGCTTTGGTGAAAAATGGGAGCCCTTCTGAGTATATTTTGTCTTACGACAAAAGCTTATGTCATTCAGAGTCGCCTTAGCGTAATTAATAAGTTGAAACAACCGAAGGGTTGGAGCGACAACCATGGCCTCGCAAGTGCACTCGAAGGCGGAGGTCGAGGCCCAACATCCGACGTTAAAGGCACCGATAGAGGCGCCAAAACACTCAAGCAATGACGCCACGAAAGGTGAAGGCGGGAGGCGAAGTCCATTGGTGAAGGCTTCAGTCCATATGCCATGCCACCTAGGGGGGCAGTTGCCAATAGTAGAAAGCTGAGAGGCCACAACAAACTTCCAGGAAGAAGGCAGTAGAGAAAGAGGCGAGACATGAGCAATTTTTTTGACGGTTCCTGAAGGAAAATATCAAGGGCCAATTATCTTACGCTCGTCGCAAGAAGCTCACTGCCACATTGAATTCCAGTTTCCAATCACATAGGGACCGGAGACTCCACTCTCCTCAAGGTTAATCTCAAAACCATGAAGATCCCTTTGAAAGCCAACCTGGTGAGAGCCCCAGAAGGGAAGGGTGGGGAATCGTCAAAGTGATCCTCCGCATCAGCTGAAGATCGAAAAGAAGAGGTTTTAGTTTGAGTTTGAAGATCGGGAGGTGTAAGATCAAGGGACGAATCAGTAAAGGAAGATGAAGAAGCATAGTTAGCGCCCAGGGGATAGGAGTAGCTCTGGTTCTGACTATCGTCGGCGGAGCTCATATTTGGAAAAGAGAAGGAGAGAAAAAAAGGGCTACAACAAGAGGGGAATTTTGCGGCAAAAGTGAATGTAGAGGGGAAGATTATGTACCGGGAGGTCGACGGGGAGCTCGAGACATCTTGAGATGGAGGAAATAGGGAGAAGGTCGGTTTTTCAGCTGCCGGAAAAGAGACTGAGGCAGAAAGAAGGAGTCACCGGAGAAACAGGAACAACAGAGAGCAGGGAACGGTAGGAAGCGTAAAAAGAGGAGAGAATGGAAGAGAGGGGTTTATAAAGGTAGTAGAATTAGAAGGGGAAGTGGAACCGTCGCGATGGATGATTGTGGGCACGCACGGTTGAGAAGACGTGCTAGCAGGCCTAGGTAATGATGGTTCCTAGGAAATTACGGAAGTGCCCCGATTTCCCCAGCTTCATCAACAAGACAGAGGGCAAATGACCACAGTACCCCGGAAGAAGAAAAGACCCACGTACGAGAAAAAGGTAACACGTGCGACTTCGATAACAAAGGTCAAGGCGGCTCACGTTATACCACCAGAGTGATTCATTTACGATCCGACAGTGGAGGTTGGCGAAAGGGTAATCGCTTAACTGAAAGGTTGAGGCGGCCGAAAGGCATAAACATCACACAGCGATAAAACGTCTGACGATCATAATCCCTCACCTAAACAAAGCTTAGCTAAAGGGCTTGGGGGAAATTGATGGGCTCTTCTCCAGCAACCACAGCAGGGCGGTTAAAGCAATCGTAAGCCATTACCCAAGCAAAGTTTGGCTAAGGGCTTAGGGGCAATTGATGGGCCCCTCCCTCCAGCAGCCTTGGGCCTGGCAGCGGCCCCACGGTCGACATCGCCAGAGGTGATAGCGGCTAGGTGGCCAAGCCCAAGCGATAGCCCAGCCGGATAAAGCGAGTCGGCCCAAGACATAAAAAGGCCCAAGGTGACGGCCCAACACGGCGGTCTCTAGGTTTCGAAGGAACACGGACACGTGTCGACATCCTGTGGAGTCTACAATGAACGGCTAAGATCCAACATTGGCGACCAAGACAGGGGTACTATAAATACCCCCCACTCTCCACAGGACTGGAGGACAACACTTTTACCCAGCGGACAAACTCTCCGCGGTACGTCACCCCTCTTTCTTCTCTCTCATATTCCCATCGCCTCACTCACCTGAACTAACTACTACCCCCCTTTGCTTACGAGGTACAACGACCACTTGAAGATTAACACCCTTGGGCTTCCATTATTGGACCAGGTGATTAGGCTGGAACAGGTAACCCGTAGATAGGGTTTTAGGGCATAGGATTATTCTATAAAAGAGTGTAACATATGTCGTCATTGTCATTTAGCTTTCGGAGCTTTCATATAATAACAATATTGAGGTTCGGTTGGTTCGTGGACGTACTCAACGTATCATTGGGGAAACCACACGGTAATTCTTGTGTTCAATTTTTTGCTTCGTTCGATTTCTTATCAACTTCGGTGGTACATATGGTAGTTATGATGGTCATCGACGAAACAGAGACTGTGATCATCGTGAGGGTTGTTGAAGAAAGGTTCTCAAATGGGGGTATTTGAGGAGTGATGGTGTAAATTAAAGTGTCAGAGAGGCCAAGAGAGAAGATACAAATGACTATCGAGTACGAAGACATGACCTTTTCTGTGAAGTCGGATGCGACGTTGGTGAAAAAGAATGTGGGACTGAAGAGCCCATGGACGACGAAAATGCTCGACTTTTTATTTATTTTCTATTTTTATTATTTTCTATAAAAATGACATGGCATTATTGTATGCCACAACGTTATTGGTACACCATGTATGACATAGAAATAAACTTTTTCGTAACATAACTAATGGTGTGCCATATATTTCAAAATGTTGGACAAATTTCTAAATTTCATTTAAAATGTGTCAATTCTGGCTGAAGTACCAAAATTTGTCTTTGGCCGAATAGCTATCCTTAAATATAATATATCCTAATATTTTCAAAAAAAGGCCAAAAAAAAACTATTGAAATCACACTTATCTAAATTTATACCGTTGTAACATATCAGACTCTGTGCCATATATTTCAAAATTTCATTTATGATGTGCCATTTCTGGTCGCATACCAAACTTTAAGATTACCCCGGAGTATCGCCCTTAATTACAATATCTCCCATTACTTCTTACTTTTGTGAAGGGGTAGTTTAGGAAATATCTAACAATTCCAACACAACTATTTGAAATCACAATGTCATAAACCTATATGTGTTGAAGAAGAGGAATCAGGACATGTTGCAGAATTCAACAACTAGATTCAGATGTTTGTAACTTGTAAGTCGTACGTTAATTCAGATATGGCTTGTGAGTTGCGATAAATCATAATAATAGGTTGGAATGGGAAGGAAATGGTATTAAAAAAGAAAACGTCAATCGGATCTTCCGATTCCGAAACATAATAAATAATATAAAACCAATTTGGTTTTGAGGAGAGAAAGAAAGAAAGCAAAAAAAAAGGGCTTAGGAGGAGCTTTCATGGTATTCTATTCAAACCCACGGCAACACAGACAACGAAGAACAGGAAGACGAAGAGGAAGAGGGATCCATTCATTCAACATTTAAAAGAAGCCAAAGGAAGGAAGAGGTCGTCTCCCTCCCATTGTTCGTTTCTTTGTGAGGTTTGCGTAATATATAAATATTCGTGATTCGCCCTTGTTTGTTTGTTTTCAAGTCGGAGGCTTCGTGATTTCAATTTGTCTTCTTAACAAAACCCTTCTTCCATTTACTACTCACCACTCTTATGTGCCGATGTTGATAGCTTATCAAACAGAGGTTTAGCTTATAATAAGCTCACTCTCTCTATGTTTCAATTTTGTACGAAGCAGAAGCAGCAGCAGATAGATAGATCATATATTTTAGAGAGAGACAGAGAGATAGAACGATGATGAAGAAGGTGGAAAGGAAGAAGCTGGCAGCATGCATGACGTGTCCCCTCTGCCACAACCTCTTTCGACGCCCCACCACCATCTCTGAGTGCCTCCACACCTGTAATTTCGTCCTTCCTTTCCCCAATCCCTATCTTTCTTATTTCTTCTTTACGTCAGATTTCTCCGTCTTCTCCAAAAAACCCCATTTTGTTGGACCAAATTAGCCTTTGATTATTGTTACGAGGAGTACTAATGGTCGTTATTTGTAGTAACCACAATGTACTCACTCGTAGCTTACCTACTTGATCTTTGGTTTTCTTCTTCTTCTTGGTTTGCATGGTATATGATGTTAATTTGTTTGAGTTGAGGAATCCTTGAATGGGTTCGTCTATTTGATTAACGGGTTCTTGTTGCCCATTTAAGAATCTAATTACCAGATACTGTGTATGTATCTTGTTTAATGTGACAGTTTGCAAAAGATGCATATACAACAAGTTGGAAAACGAGGACTTGGAAAACTGTCCTGTGTGTAAGATTCATTTAGGCTGCACCCCTGTAGACAAACTGAGGTAAATTATTATTGGTCTTCTGCTTTAAGAACAATGCTGCAACAGTCCTTCATGGAGAGTTTTATATTTGATTTGATCATGCCCGTGTAAGGGAAAGTATTCTACTGACTAGATTTTCTATATGACAACTACTAATGAGTACTGTTACATTGAAGGCGAGGAAGGTTTCTCAGTTTTGTATGTCTATCTACAGGCCAGACCATTGTCTGCAAGACTTGAGGGCCAAAATTTTTCCCTACAAGCCGAAAAGGCATGTAGTTTGTGAAGCTCGAGGACCTGGAAGTGTACCGAACGAAGCTTTAGTACCGAGATATCCATCCCCATCACCTGAACTTGGGGACACTTCACCGATACCTGCTAAGATCTGGTTTAGGAGGAATGAGAGATCTCTGTCTTCACTGGTGGTCAACACACCTGCGGTACAAAACAAACCCATCCAGCCAGCGACCAAGTCTAAGCATGGCGCTAAAAAGGCTCTAGCTTTGCAAGAGCATTATTTCTGATCATGAACCTGTCAAGAACGTGGATGATCGTTTGAGCTCACCTGAGACTCTTTCCAAGATTGCACAAAGCATGAGACAGGTAGCAGGGCATTTTTAAACTCTTGAATCTTTATGTAGTATTTCTGTTTCCCTGTGTAAACAATTGTGATATTGCAGAATGTTACTACTTCCCATCCATCTAAACGACATAAAAGTAGACAAGGAACAGAACAATGTGATCAGGAGAAAGCTGATCTATTGAAACCACTGAATCAGCTGCTTGAAGCATCTTCGACAAAGAAGGTGAAACCGAGCAAGTCCATCCCACCACGGGATGTTTGGATTCAAGCATCAGATGCCAAAGAGAACGAAAACAAAGTTCCTAAAGCCAATGTCAAGGAGCCAAGCAATGAACCAAAAGTCTGTGGACATGAACTTGAGTCTAGTACATCAAATTCAGGCTCAGTCATGCCAAACAGGCCGAACGGAACGATTCTGCAAGAAGAAGCTGCAGTAACTGGGGTGATTAACATTCCAGCCCAAGTTTCTCTAGATGCAAATAGCATACAGGAGCAGCAACCAGTCAAACCCGAAAGCTCAAATAGCATCAAGCAAGGAAAAGCTGTAATGCCTGAAGGGACTTACATTCCAACAGAAGCTGCCGTGGATGCAAATACTAGACAAGAGCAAAGACTGGTCCCAATTTGGCTGTCGTTGATTGCTTCAAAAAACCGGTGAGATTCCCTTGAATAATAAGTAACCTACTAGCATCATCACTATATTCTGGGAAGAATTCTTTTTTGACCTTTTGTCGATATCGGATTTCAGGGGAAATGAAGCACCCTTGCCACAGATATCTTCACCATACGTGATGGTTAAGTGAGTTATTTTTCCGTTATTACTTCTACTCTGTTGTTGGTCTATTTCTCCATTAGACATGAAGTTATTGCCTTTGTATTATGATCGCATAGATGAATGTGTTTCCTAGATCCATTCCCAAGCTATAAGTGTTATCATAACCTGTGACAGGGATGGTGATATATCCATTTCAGCAGTTAGAAAGTACGTAGTGCAGAAGCTAGGCGGTTCAAGTGAGGATGAGGTAAATGAAGTTGGTTCATTTAGGTTATTCAGTGTGCTGTTTATTTATCATATTATAACCAGGTAGAATATGTTTGTTACAAAACAGGTTGAATTATCGACCGGTGGGCTGCCATTGCTACCAGCGTTGCAGCTTCGTAATGTAGTGCAGTGGTGGTTGCAGTCAGTTCCAGCTTCTGGAAGAGTCGGCGCAAGTGCTGGCAGCTCTGCCAGAGATGTCGTCATGCCTCTATACTACAGCCGCAAACCTTAGCAGCCAAAGTATCCTTAGTTATCTATACATAGGAAAAACCTTCTTCTTTTGTTACTTGCCCGGTTCTCAGACATTCTATGGAGCATGTGGCGAGCGAGCTATGAGCGTTGAGCATTATTTGTTCGAAGCATAGAGATTCTTTTTTTTTCAATTATAGAAATCAATTCAGAGCTTTTTTTTCAATTTTCGAGTACAAGAAAGAAGAAAGCAAAGTAACAGCTTGGATTCAGAATTGTACAATTAAGAACATGATTGACCCAACAAAGCAACTAAAATTTTCCTATTTCTATTCTCTACTGCCAACAAGTAAATCCAAAGAACAAAAAAAGAACCCAAGAATCAAATCTGGGAGTAAGCTCCTCTGCCTGCAGGGCTGATATCATCGTCGAACAAGTTGCCATACGGAGAAGCCTCGAATTCATTGCCATTGCCATTGGGAAGAACAATAAGAACTCAATTGTAACAGGGGCAACAAGGAGGATAGAAGAGCTGGAGGGATACAAACAACAGCTGGAAACAAGAATCATGGAGCTCCAAGAAGCAGCTCATGAATCTTCTGATGATCATAGTGGAAACAGGAGCAGAGTTGTGAAGAAGGTGAAGATCAAAGTAGTGAATCCCACTTCTGGGTTAGGCTCAATGTTGGAGGTTCTCTACCAGTTGGAGGCCTTGGGCGCTAAGCCCACAACTATTCATTCCAAGTTTTCACGTCAGGAATTTCAAGCTGCCATGGACGTAGAAACTCAGGTCAGCAATGCTCATGCAGTATTCAGTATATACCCAAATGACTTTGTATTGTTAAATACAAGTGACAGAAGTTGTGTAATCAGGAGGATGCAGGTGAAAATGAAGGCAGTGCAGAACTCGCTGCGGGATACTGAGAAGGAGCTTCCTTCATACTACTAGTATTCCCGTAAGCTTTGTCCTGGAAAGTTGGCAACAGAATGAACAGGTTTAAAAGGCCAAATCATTGTTGACTATTTTCTGCAGCTTAATGTTTTCTTTCCTTGGTACAGTGGGACATCTATCCAGATTTGATTGTAGTTCTGCAAACGTGACATACTAAAATTTCGACTCTTTCAGTAAAACTTGATTGTGTAAAAAATCAGCCAAATCGAATCTGAGACAAGAAAGGGATAAATTTGAGTATCAATATAACATCGAGGATGCATTGTCTTCAAAGACGTAATACTAACAGATGACTGACTAACCAACCATTATAACAGCTCTTCAAAGTTATTCAACCCTAGAGTATAGTCTGAAGATCAACAAGATACATCCGGCAACTAAAACCCCAAAAGTTCTGACAAACATGGACATCTTCGTAAACAAAGGACTTGGAGCACAGAGAGAGTAGCCATAAAACCCTTCACTTGAGAGGAATAAACCTGGAAGAGTGAGTAGCACCACACCAATACCAAGTCTACCGTGCTTAACTGGTTTGTAAGAAATGGAGAACTCAGCAAGGTAGTGACCAATCATTTCAGGATTGATTTCAACCTGATTGAAAGTCTTGCCATTATCTCCAATGACGCTTCCAATCATTTCAGGAACAATGATCATATTCCTCAGGTGGGTTCTCACTGGCTCTGGCTTCTCCCCTGCAGGTGCCTCCCTTTTCTGTTATTTACCAACAAACAAAAACACATATATTATATAAAGGGAAGATAAGTCCATCTTCAACATCAAAACTGCACAGATTATAGTGCATAAAAACGGCATGAACCAAATTGTTGATATTAAAGTTGACAAGCAAAGAAAATCAGTACCCAAAACAACCAAGTCGAGGATGTATATTCAAATGACTACTACAGCATTGCAAGATATCAAAGACATTCAACTATTTCGGAAGCATACAGCATTGCAGGCAGTCTACAAATTTTCCAATACTAAGGTCAACCACAGGTAAAAACAGGAAGTCATAGGAACCAAAAACATTATACCCGTGGACACTGAAACAAGAACCCAAGAATCAAATCTGGGAGTATGCTCCTCTGCCTGCAGGGCTGATATCATCATCGTCGTCGTCGAGCAAGTTTCCATACGGAGAAGCCTCGAATTCATCGCCCACCAGATCGTCAGTGCTCCTCAGCGAGGCGTGCAGCAACACCAAACCAGCAGCGATCGCCGCCGCAAGGATCACATTGAACCAGATCCCGGTGGCTGTGAGAACAACCACCGTGGCCACCACAAGCAGGACCAGCACGATCAAGTCGTTGACGTCGAATCCGCAAACCGTGAGAGGCTCGTCTCGGGCGAAGTAGAGGACTAGCCAAGCGAGGAGGGCGATGAAGAAGGCGATTAGGGCCAAGGGGCGGGTTATGAGGCTTAGGAAGAAGATTAGGAGGATGATTAGGGCGTAGTTGGCTCGGAAGTGAGTCAAGTTCTGGGAAACCCTAGTGGTGGCGTCGGAGATGGAGGAAGGGAAGTCGATAGCAGTGAAGTCGAGGAAGACCGGCCAAGGGCGGCTGACCGATGTTAGGGATTGGGCAGTTCGTTTGAGCTGGGAGAGGAGGTCGGGAGATTCTGACATCGTAAAAGAGAGAGTGGCGGCGGAGAACGGAAGAGCGATTGGAGGTTTTGATTGACGCTCGTCAAATCGGGAGAGAGTCAGAGATCTCCGACGCGGAAACGAGGGAGAAGAAAGAAAGAAAGCCAGTCTTTGGATTTCTGCGTTTTCTAGGCCACCTCTAATTGGTCGCTTCGCCCGAAAAAAGCTAATTTTAACATTTGTTTATTGGATTTGGTTGATATTGGGCCGCGTATTAAACCCAGCCCAAACTCTACCCACGACTACAACGACTTTTACGGGTAATTAGCACCTGTTGCTTTGGGTTTTGTACGAAATCGTCTCATTCGTTTGAAAAAAAACTGATTAGTCCCATACGTTTCAAAATCAAACAAATTCATCTCACCAATCACTTTTCCTGCCAAATCGAACAGTCAGCAAGCTTAGTCAGCAAAAAAAGCTTAGGTGGAAGGTACAACTCATCTATTTTGACCCAACTGGTCAAAAGAACAAACCCAACCCAAAACCTAAAATCAGTAACCCAACCAAAACCCTAAAATCAGTCTAAACCCACGTTTGAAACTCTCAGCTTTGATTTCCTGAGAAGTCTATTCGACTTCTTCTCTGCAGCTGACTGTTCAATTCGTTTATCTCTTCTTCTCTGCAGCAGCCAACTCCCTTCTCTTATCTGTCTGCAATTGTTTATCTCTTCTTTCTCTCTATTGACTTTGTGTTGCTAAAATCGACTAGACTGCAATGGGAAGCTGGATACGACGATCGGAATTGGGAGGAGAAGCACCAAAATATAGTAATCTTCTTGTTACTCCTCTGTTCTTTTGAAAAAAAACTCCCCTGTTTTCGTTTTCTTTAGATCCATGTCTTCTTCAGATCCCCAACCAGTTTGACCTAGTAACTCTGATTCGCTTCCATATATCATATCCCCATCATCATCTTCAGATTCAACCTCATGTGCCTTGTGATTTCTTTGCGATGATTCTTCCCCTCTGCAACGCTTTTTAGACAACAGTCTATGGCCCTGCTTCTTTGGAGATGATGCTCTCATCTTAACATTTTTCTTGGGTGCAAATTCCTCGTCGATGAAGTCGTAATCATGGAAACTCCAATCAGATTCATCGTCATCTTCATTCAACCTCTCGTTATAACTTTCATCCCTGCATGAACCATCTTCAGATGATGACTCTGTCAATTTTCCGTCCGTTTCAGCCATTGCAGCTTCTTGCACATATAACTTAGTCACAACTTCTGATTTTGCTTCCTTGCACATGGTGGATACATCTGCATCAGTTTTAATAGCCCTCAATCCGGAGGAAAATTCCTTCCCATACGCCAACCAAAAGTACTCTGCATCTCGGCTTATTCCAAGTTCCAACATCATCTCTTTCAATTCAGTCATGGACATTCTGTCCACGTCAACGAAATCAAACCAATCCACTTTCCCGCCGAGATAACATTCTTTCGTAATCCGACCATTAGTGTTCATCTCTATCGTGAACAAATCTTTGTAGTCTACAATTTAGAAGCAAAAACATATTAATACGAAAACATATTCATAAGAAAAACGAAAACAGGGGAGTTTTTTTCAAAAGAACAAAGGAGTAACAAGAAGATTACTATATTTTGGTGCTTCTCCTCCCAATTCCGATCGTCGTATCCAGCTTCCCATTGCAGTCTAGTCGATTTTAGCAACGCAAAGTCAATAGAGAGAAAGAAGAGATAAACAATTGCAGACAGATAAGAGAAGGGAGTTGGCTGCTGCAGAGAAGAAGAGATAAACGAATTGAACAGTCAGCTGCAGAGAAGAAGTCGAATAGACTTCTCAAGAAATCAAAGCTGAGAGTTTCAAACGTGGGTTTAGACTGATTTAGGGTTTTGGGTTGGGTTACTGATTTTAGGGTTTTGGGTTGGGTTTGTTCTTTTGACCGGTTGGGTCAAAATAGATGAGTTGTACCTTCCACCTAAGCTTTTTTTGCTGACTAAGCTTGTTGACTGTTCAATTTGGCCGGAAAAGTGATTGGTGAGATGAATTTGTTTGATTTTGAAACGTATGGGACTAATCAGTTTTTTTTCAAACGAATGGGACGATTTCGTACAAAACCCAAAGGAACAGGACATCTAATGCTAATTACCCCGACTTTTACCTTTTACCTCTTCATGTGGAAATTGAAGAGAAGAGTCAATATCACTTTTACGCATTAACAAAAAAAAACAATCTCAAGTACCTCAAAAAAAAAAAAACAATCTCAAGTAAAATGTGTTTTGTTTGTATTTTACCCATTAATTACTTTCATATTATTCGCTAACACGGTTTTCAAACGAAATTTTCCAAAATAGTCTTGTGTAATAGATTGGGGTTAATAGGAATATATGTAAAAGGTATTATCAATGTTATTAAAGCCGGATCGGACCGGTCGGTCGAACCGGTCCGACCGCGAGCGGAGCTCCCACCGGAAACGGCCCAGCGGCCTGCTGACTCTGCTTCAGACCGGGCACCTGACCGGTTCAACCCGGAAACCGGCCGGTCCGACCCCAATTAAAATATCCGGTCGGCTAAACGCGTTTAGTATTATTAAAAAAAGAAAAGAAATTAGCAGCAGGGTCCCACTCACCTTTTCCCACCCAAATCGCGCCGTCCGTCTTCCACGATTAGGTTTAGGTCTGCGCCGTCGCCGTCTTCTTTAGCGCCGTCGTCAACATCAACCGTGCCGTCACCGTCTTCTTCAGCAGCAGCGCCGTCGCCGTCTTCATCAGCAGCCGCGCCGTAGCAGTCTTCTTCTTCAATCGCGCTGCGCCGTCTTCTTCATCAACCGCGGCGTCGCCATCGTCTTCTTCATCAGCCGCGGCGTCGCCGTCTCCTTCCGTTGATTCGACCTTTCATCCTTCGTCCGACGCCTCTGCAATCAGCCAACGGGTCTCCTTCAATCGATTCCACCTTTCAGCCGTCGCCTCTCCTTCAATCGGCCGAAGCCTCTTACTTTCAACCTCTGGTCGACGCCGGCCTCCTTTGGTCGACGACGACGCCATCGCGGAGCCAGGGGTTGTTCAATACTTCAATTGCATCCTCGTCTCCGCAGCCTGTCGCGACTCGCTCGCTACTTCGTCCTCTTCGATTCATCGTCCCTGCAGGTCTGTCATCCCTTAGTATGCATGACTAGTGAATTTACTTGGCTGATTGAAATTTGATCTCATTCTTTTTTGGCTGTCTCAGGTTTCAATAGTTCACATCAGACTTCAAACAATGGAAACTGGTGCATCAGAGGCTGAAGCGCAAACACAGATTCCCTCTAGAGCTAGTGTTCGAGCTAAAACTGATCCGGCATGGGGTTATGCTCAGCCGAATAGAACAAAGATTACTTGCTTGTTATGCAACCACACATTTGCAGGTGGAGGAATTAGTCGATTCAAGAATCACTTGGTTGGAGTTTCAGGGAATGTTCGAGCATGCCCGAAAGCACCTCCTGATGTTCGTGTTGCAATGCTAAAAAATTTGGGTGAAACTTCTAAGAAGAATCGGACACTTGCAGCACAGAAGAGATCTTTTAGTGAGATGACTAGAGAGGATATTAGCTCAGAACCAAATTATTCAGAAGATACTCCAGGAAGCAATGATGATACTACTCCTATTCGTTCTCCTAATCCTTGTCCTAGATCGGGAGGTTCATTGTTGCAACCAAATATAAAGAGTGCTTTGAGAGGGAAGGATGCTGCTTTGAGAACCGATCGTGCAATTGCCCGATTCTGGTATGAGCATTGTCTCCCTTTTAATGTGGTTGCTTCTCCTAGTTTTCCTGTCCTCATAAATATGATTGCTAGCATGGGTGCTGGATATACGGGTCCTTCTTATCATGCTATAAGAACCACACTCTTAGATGATATCTATGCAGAGTGTAAGCTGACAGTTGATAGCATGAGAATTCACTGGAAGAACTTTGGTTGCACAATTATGGCAGATGGTTGGACTGATAATAGACAAAGAAGTTTGATCAATTTCCTTATATATAGTCCCAAGGGTATATCATTTGTAAAGTCTGTTGATGCATCAGGATTTTCCAAGACTGGAAAGAAGTTGTTCGAGTTGTTTGATAGTGTTATTCAGTGGGTTGGTGTTCAGAATGTAGTGCAGGTGGTCACTGACAATGCTGCCAATTATGTCGCAGCAGGGAAGATGATACACTCCCGGTACAAGAACATATATTGGACTCCGTGTGTTGCTCACACAGTGAACCTTGTGTTCAAGGACATATGTGCATTACCACATATTGCTAAACTTACAAAAAGTGCTTCGACGATTACAACATTTTTATACAACCATGGAGCACTTCTACATTGGTTGCGAGAAAGACCTACCTGGAAAGAAATTGTGAGGCCTGGAGCTACAAGATTTGCAACTACATTCCTCACTCTTCAAAGTATTGTTCAACAACAAGTTGATTTGGAGTGTTTGATGGTTGATGAGTCTTTCAGAGAGTCTGCTCTCGGTAAGTCCAAAGTAGGAGAAGATGTGAGGGCAATTATATTTGATCGTGCATTTTGGGAAGAATGCAAGTCAGTTGTTGAGTTGATAGAACCACTGGTTAGATTGCTTCGCATTGTGGACAGCGATGAGAAACCAGCTTTGGGATATGTTTATGAAGGATACAGAAGAGTTGAAGATAAAATATTGTCGCTTTGTACACAGAATCTGAAACTGGCCAGGCCTTACATGGAAATCCTTGACCTGAGATGGGATAAACATTTGAACCTTGAGTTGATTATTGCCGCATACTATCTCAATCCAGCTATGATCTATTCTTCAAACTACGAAGGACTGAGTAGGCCTGTACAATTTACTGCCCTTGATTACCTTGAAAATAAGGCACTTTGTCCCGATGTGGAGGAAATGGTTAAAAAGAGGGAAATCTTTCAAAGTCTGTCAAAGTCTTTTGGAAGACCTTCAGCAAGAGCAGCTGCAAAGAATCAAAATCCATGTAAGTATCAATGATTCTCGCTTTTTTTTGTGTTTGATAGTGAAATATTATGAAATTGAAGTTAGTTAATCTCACTGTTAATCTAACTGTTATAGAATATGCATGTAAATGGTACTGTTATAGAATATGCATGTTATAGAATATGAAGTTAGTTAATCGTGCAAATGATTCAGGGACTGTTATATAATATTATGAAATTGAAGTTAGTTAACCTACAATTCTAAGGCTTTAGCTGTACACGTGGACTGCTGTCCCCCTCTCCCTCTGTCTAATTTGGTTAGATTATAAATGGTTAGATTAATAGGTTAGGCTAATTTTTCGTGATTGTTAAATATGTAGGTGTATGGTGGCAAACATATGGTATGGATACTCCTCTCCTACAGAATATAGCTATCAAGTTACTTAGCCAAACTGCTTCTTCTTCTGGTTGTGAGCGAAATTGGAGTGTATTCGAGCGTATTCATACAAAGAGAAGAAATAGGTTAGAGCATAAGAGGCTAAGTGATTTGGTGTTTGTCCACTACAACATGCGCTTACAACACAGGTATATAACTGTCACTTACATTTACTTACTTCCTTGAACTTTATTCATGAACTATCATGTAAAACTGTACTTTTCATTTGTTGTTCTAAATAGGGAGTATTATGGAAGGAAGCAAATTGGTGGTCTAGTTGATTATGAATCAATTGATGGGGCAGATATGTGGATGTATGAAACAACTCCTGATCTTGATATTGATTCGATTGAGGAAGCTTTCCGGGGAGGAGATGATTATTCCAGCGTCGACTTTGGACTTGGAGTAGGTGGAGCTGCTCATGAGGACATTAACACTATAGGGCTACCTTAATTATTTCCGTTTTGCAAACTTCTTTCATGTTCTTGGCACTTAACTACCTATGTTGACTCGTTATGTTTGTTAGCTCGATCTTAGACCTTTGATGTTTGTATTTTGAATGTTTCATATATTTCGAATGTACTCTTTATGTTGGTGATTTTACTGTTTTGAATTCTATGAATGACTATGTTGAATTTTATTTTTTTAGGATTAATAGTACAAATTAAACTCTCTGTACTTCCGGTTTGATCCGGCTTAATTGAAAAATTGTCCGGTCCGGCTTAACTATATTTATTTATTTATTAAATAATTAAAACGGTTCAACCCCGGTATGCAAACGGTCAAACCCCGGTTAAACCATTAAACCCTGAACCCCTGACCTTGCCGGCTCGACCCCCCGGTCCGGTTCTGAAAACCATGGGTATTATAGTCATCAAAATTTCTAATACCAATGTTTAGCTCTGTTAGAGTATGAAACGATCCGTTTCATACAATTGGAGTCTGTTAGTCAGTTACTAGTTTGTTAGTGACTTATCAGTTAGTTAGGGAGTTTGTTATGACTAACTCCTATAAATGTAACTCCACCGTCCTTGTAATAATTAAGTTTTCTAATCCAATCATTTAGACTTTCGTCAAGCTCTCTCTCGATCATTCGAATTATTGGAATATAATTGTCCATTCCAAAACTGCTAAATTTCGAGGCTTTTTGATCCTTGGTCTATCGGTCATCTTTTCTTTCTCGGCCGAGATGGACGCTTTCAAATGACAATTTATGGTGTATACCAATACATAATAATGATAAATCATATACAAACAAACTTAATGGATCCCTAAATTGTTTTGATTTATAGGGGTGGGCAACGGTGCGGTTTGAACCGAACCGCACCGCATTGATGGGAATCCGCAGAAAACCGCACCGTATACATTGCGATTCAAACTGCACCGCATTCATTTTGATTCGGTTTAAACCGCACCGCAATATTTGCGGTTTCGGTGCGGTTTAAATCACAAACCACAAAAAACATAGTTAATACAAATCCTTAAATCCACAAATCCTTAATGTTAGTCCCAAATCGCATAATCTCTAGTTTCAACAATTGGTAAGAAATGAATACAAGGTTGATAAGATGTCTGATATGAAACCATAGCAATCCCCGAACCATACAGATTACTGGCGGAATTCAGCCTTCTTTCCTCTGCCACAGCCTGACAACCAAATTAGATCCCAAATATTCATAAATCAATGTATATATACTCCGTGTGAACAGAATATCAGTGGGTGATGGCCATTAATAGGGTTTGCCCTTTATTTCAATTTGGTTGGTTTCCCTTTAATGCTGACTATTGATTCAAATACCGAAATGTGGACAACAGAGCTAAACATGAATGCGATGTCATACCTTGCTTTCTAAGAGAGATTCAGTTAGCTTCAACTTTTCATACACCTTTGAGAGTTCATCAGTAAGCTGGGAATAAGAATACATGAAAAGGTGAATAAGCAATCAGCATCAATCTGCAGTGCACTACACTTTATTCTACTTAAATAATAGAAAAGGAAGATGCAGCTACCAGTATTAAATCTATCTATGTGTATTATGCACCACCTTTAATCTGTGATTATGAGCCTAAAAATAGCATAATTGTATGCAACTAAAAGCAATCAGCCACTTAGGAACAGATATATGAGAGTCATTTTGACCTCATGGTGGGAAAATTATTATACAACACAAAATAGTTTACAAAATGTATATTTTGATCGACCTCTCTGACCAGTCCCACATAAGCTATTAACAGTTTTGCTCATCTGCCAGATATATGGACCTGCCAAGCATAATGACTACGGATCCAAGGCCTTCCCAGGAGTAGATGATGCAATAGAAGAAGCAAAGAGTCTCAACACAGCGAAATCATGGCAGTTAGTGCAACATGAAGTTTGGAGGGTCTCCAGAGCCATTAATCAAGTGGCCAAGGTCCTTAGTGGCGAACTGACATGAAGTACAAAATAAGTGAAGTTCAAGGCGGCTTCTTACACTTACCCCCCCCCCCCCCCTCCCTCCACAGATCACTGCCTTACAACTACTTAATGGTATAAAAGAACAATGAGGAAGGCTAGACCTCTGTTCCCAAGTCATCCAATCTCTACTATCCCCTTCCTAACAATGAGGAACCATGCTTCCTTCTGCTTGTAAATTAGTCATCGTACAGCAGAGCATACAAGGCATCCCACTGACCACTAAATTCATATACTACAATTTTTAGAAATATATCACATCTTCTAGCTCAAGCTTCCATTAGAACAAATCCATCTCATGAACTACATACAAGCTGATTTGGTATCGATGACAACTTAAATTACTACTAGTGTGAAGTTACTGCAGGCACAGAAGCTATCAACTTTAAGAGCTCAAATGCAATGAACTGCTAATCAACTAATCCAGAAAACAGCAGATAGCAAATAGCAGAGCAGGCATAATCACTGTGTCTCACAACTAGACACATGAAATCAGCATATTAAAGGCAGAAAGACTAGCTGATTAGGGTCATACAGAAACACCTAAAATCAGTAGAAAAAAGGGTAAACTAATGATTGCAGAAAGAAGAGAATGTGCCAGGACGCCTCTGAACGCCAAAGTAGAAGATAGGTGAATATGCATCAGGACGCCTCTGAACCAGCATGATAACATTGCATTACTTCTATACTTAGCCTCAACTTTTCTACAAAACCTACACGAGCTTAAAACACTGAAATCATGAGCATTCAAGGAGGATGAAACCGGAGATCGAATATACCTGCTTGGCCTTGTAGCCCAAGCGCCTATCCTTGTCAGGACGAGTGGGATGGGTGACACGAACAATAGACGGATGCTGACGGTACTCCCAGCACCTCACCCTCTGAATAAATTCACAACAACTCACCCCTACAAGCGAAATCAGGATCCGGGTCGGCGGGGCAGCGGCTCCGGCGAGGTTTCTAGCGCTCGGCGATGGAGAGAAGTGGAAGCCAGAGGAGGAAGGAGGAAGTCGCCGTTGCCCACCTCTTCGAGACTCTCGACTCGAGAGAAGCGGAGCGGAACGCCGGAACCCCTACAGTCGACGGCAGTTGGGCTTAATTGGGCTCAAATCCTACTGTAGAGTTTAGCCCATTGATTCATTGGTTTTGATTATGATTTGCGGTTTGCGGTTTGAACCGTCAAATCGTGGTTACGACTCAACCGAACCGCAGACTACGAGCATGAAAATAAAACCGCACCACGTATTATTCGTAATGCGATTCGGTGCGATGCGGATAAAAAAATTTGCGGTTCGGTGTGGTGCGGTGCGGATGAGTGCCCACCCCTATTGATTTAGAGAGGAGAAAGTCAAAGTTGTACAATAAAAGAATACTAGCGACAAAAGTGGTTTGAACCCCCAAAAGAGAAACAAGTAGTACTAAAAAGAGAACCATCTCAGAAAAGTATCAAACCACTTTCCTCCAACTTGCTCCATCTCAATCAAACGTGCGTTAATTAAGCTTTAAAGCTATATATATGGACAGAGATCCCGTTCCTGAAATTGGTGACCGCTTCAGGTAGAGGTAAAGCTTAAAGCTTTATTGCTTCCCAGAAAGATGGATGATTTCTTTGTCGACGAGCTGATCCAGGTTGTCAATGGCCACGCCCAAGCTCCAAGCCCATCTTTCTCTGCATATTCAAGTGGTAATAAACCAGCTTCAAGTAATGCAGCTCCAGCTGCTAATCCCAGCAACTTGAACAAGAGAATGATGCAATTCCAGAAGACCAGCTGGGAAGCTAATGGTCGTAACAAGCAGTCATTTCGACACATGATGAGCGAGAGACTGAGAAGGGAGAGGGAGAAGGATGGCTACTCTTCTCTTCTCTCTATGTTGCCCCCCAACACTAAGGTTCTGCTCCAAAAAAAGATCCTAGCTTTTGTAGTCGTTTTATCCCAACTGATACCAGAGTTTGAACTGAGATCCTGTTTTTTTTTTCCTTGTGTTTTCATTGGGAAGAACAATAAGAACTCAATTGTAACAGGGGCAACAAGGAGGATAGAAGAGCTGGAGGGATACAAACAGCTGCTGGAAACAAGAATCACAGAGCTCCAAGAAGCAGCTCATGAATCTTCTTCTGATAATCATGGTGGAAATAGGAGCAGAGTTGTGAAGAAGGTGAAGATCAAAGTAGCGAATTCCTCTTCTGGGTTAGGCTCAATGTTGGAGGTTCTCCAGCAGTTGAAGGCGTTGGGCGCTAAACCCACAACTATTCATGCCAAGTTTTCACGTCAGGAATTTCAGGCCGCCATGGACGTAGAAACTCAGGTCGGTAGTGCATGCAGTATTACACTATATTCCCAAATGACATTTTTGTTGTTTCATACAATTGACAGAGGTTGTGTAATCAGGAGGATGCAGGTGAGGTGGAGAAGGCCGTGCAGAACTCACTGCAGGATACTGAGAGGGAGCTTCCTTCTCATACTACTAGCATTCCCGGAAGCTTTGTCTTGGAAAGTTGGCAACAGAATGAACAAGTTTAAAAGGCCAATCATTGTTGACTATTTTCTGCAGCTTAATGTTATCTTTCCTTAGTACAATGGGACATCTATCAAGATTTGATTGTAGTTCTGTAAACGTGACACAGGGTTTCGACTCTTTCAGTAAAATTTGATTCTGTAAACAACAGCCAAATCGAATCTGAGACGAGGGATAACTTTGAGTATCAATATAACCTTGAGGATGCATTGTCTTCGAAGACGTAATACTAACAGATGACTGACTAACCAACCATTACAACAGCTCTTCAAAGTCAAAACGATTCAACCCTAGAGTATAGTCTGAAGATCAACAAGATACATCCTGCAACTAAAACCCCAAAAGTTCTGACAAACATGGACATCTTCGTAAACAAAGGACTTGGAGCACTGACAAAGTAGCCATAAAACCCTTCACTTGAGAGGAATGAACCTGGAAGAGTGAGTAGCACCAATACCAGGTCTACCGTGCTTAACTGGTTTGTAAGAAATGGAGAACTCAGCAAGGTAGTGACCAATCATTTCAGGCTTGATTTCAACTTGATTGAAAGTCTTGCCATTATACACTCCAATGACGCTTCCAATCATTTCAGGAACAATGATCATATTCCTCAGGTGGGTTCTCACTGGCTCTGGCTTCTCCCCTGCAGGTGCCTCCCTTTTCTGTTATTTACCAACAAAAAAAAAACACATATTATATAAAGGGAAGATAATAAGTCCATCTTCAACATCAAAACTGCACAGATTATAGTGCTTGAAAACAGCACAGACCAAATTATTGATATTAAACTTGACAAATGAAGGAAATCAGCAACCGAACAGCCAAGTCGGGCATGTATATTCAAATGACTACTACAGCATTGCAAGATATCAAAGATCTTCAACTATTTCGGAAGCATACAGCATTGCAGGCAGTCTACAAATTTTCCAATACTAGGGTCAACCACAGGTAAAAACAGGCCGTCATAGCAAATACTATTCTCAGTGACCTATTATAAGGAAATTCATAACCAAAAACATTATACCTGATCGTGGACGCTGAAACAGGAACCCATTAATGGATCAAATGTGAAATCTTTAAGAACAACGTGAGAGCTCTTACATGCTTAACCATCAATATATATTCGAAAACACAAGAAACTGAAGACCCAAAAAATAAAAGGTTAAGAGCTCTTACGGCTTTGCGCAGCTTCTTGATCAAAGCCATAGGCTTCCTGGTCAGACCCCTCTGGAACCTATCATCACAACGAGACGCATAAATTCGTCCAATTAGTAGAGTGTTTGCGTGATTTTACCAATTAACATTTACATCTATACGAAGTAGCATTTAACCTTCTGCGAGCTCGGGCGGTGAAGAGCTTAACGAGATCATCGGTGGACATATCTAGAAGTGCATCCAAATCCACACCCCTGAAACTGAACTTCTTGAACGTTCTCTTCTTTGGCTGTCCAGGAACAGCAACGTCTGCCTCCACATCCGCCTGCACCAAAACATTAAGGTCAGATTGCAGCGAACTCCACCAACAATTGCAAGGGTAAATGAGACAAGATAAGGGGGGATTCGACTGAGAAACTTACCATGATTGCAGGTTCGAGAATGGAGATCTGGAAACACTGATCGATATGTTTCGACTGGATAGAGCTGGGGCAGCTAGGGTTTTTCCGGGGAGTGGTAAGAGAAGCCGCAGTTTAATTATAAAGAAAAGAAGGTGATAACTAATAACTGCAGACAGTCGTAAGAAATGGGCTGGACTAGATTTGACTCATTTTGGGCTTTATGGAGCACCTTCGTATCTTTACCCTGAGCAATCGGAAGTTTGTGGGATTAATTATGCCTTGTTCACTATCACTTATTATTATGAAAATTATACAATCAACTTAAATAATTTCAAAAATTATCAAAATAAATGTTTAATTGAAAATTAAAAAATGTAATTATATAATTATTTCATAATTCCGGCCTAATTATATAAGTGAAAAAAGCTATTTTTAAAAATTATATAATACTGATTTTGTAATTGTAAAACCGGTATTATGGCCTATTTCATTGAAACTGACTCAGTTTTCAATCCCCGCCGCCAACAAACTCCTTAGAAACAGCAAACAAACTTAATGAGTACGACAACAGATAGAAACAACCAATTTCCGATGCCTCCACTTGGTATGGTCACATTATTTATTATTTTACTGTGCATATTCTCGTTGTACGTGTTTGCACATTATTTATTGTTTCTTTGTATTTTTAGGGAAATATTACGGGTTGGTTACCCAAATGATCACTGAACTATGACCAAATAACTCGTCAGTCACTAAACTAAGAAAAATTACCTAGCAATCACTGAACTTCGACCCATTATCCTAGCAGTCACTACCGTCTACGGACATCCAAAATTCCGTTAGTTAGCTTATGTGGCGGTGACAAGTCAATTGCCACATCATTTAAATCTGCCACATCAAATCCTATCTATCCAAAATCAATTCAAGCACCCAACCTGAGTACCCAATCAATTTCTTAACCCAATTACCTAAATCAAACCAAGCCATCCTCACACCCAATCAATTTCTCCGCCGTCGCCGCCACCCTCAGACTCAATTCTGATGTTGCTGTCACCGTCAGACTCAACGTCTGGA
Source organism: Linum lewisii (assembly GCA_034768395.1). NCBI lineage: Eukaryota > Viridiplantae > Streptophyta > Magnoliopsida > Malpighiales > Linaceae > Linum > Linum lewisii. The sequence goes on from CM068299.1 coordinate 14,535,080, forward strand.
AGCAAATCTAATCGACCAGCTGAAAGAGGAAGACTCTTAAACTCAAACTAGGCTTTTGGATGTAGAGCTTGAGAATGGTGATCTAACATCGAAACAGAAATATTCTCAGGCCAAGTTTGAATCACAGAGGTCGTTGGCATTTGGGCTAAGAAGAACCCAGGATCTGCTTCGAAGAACCCAGATCTGGGAATCATTGTTAAAGCAACTCCATGAAGGAGGTAAACCGAGAGGAGAGAGGGATATTGACGGCGACCGATGTTGTCGGAGGAGAGGCCTCCATTGATTTGCGGCGGTGAACTATGAGAGAGGTGGAGGAGGCCAAACTCGTCGGAGCAGGGGAAGAGGCAGAGTTGAAATACCCGGAGATTGTTGTTGTTATTGTTATGAGAATCCAACCTGGCGATTGAGAAAAAATACATCGCCTTTATCATCGAACAACTGAATCCCTCTTCTTCCATTGATTAAACCAGCCCGTCTTGATTTGGGATTTGCGAATCCCTCTTCTCCCTGTACCTCATTACCCTAGCCTTCCTGTCCACCGCCGACAACTGTCCACACCAACAGCAGACGAACTCTTGCCACGGTGGAAAGTAGAGATCAAAATGGACATGGCTTGAATATGATTCATGCTCACATTAAACTGATCCTGCAACATCCTAGCTCTCTCATCACACATTCTAATTTCGACCACCCAACAACCCAGGATGCCATAAGCTTTCCATACCATGGTTTCCTCACTAATTTCTACCCAATGTGCTGATAATAGTTATGGTGGTGGTGGTGGGTCTTGGAACTGCTCCCTGACATTCTCCCACAATTTCACAGCATCACCAATTAAATCACCAGAATGATATGTCTTGATTCCACACCAACAGGTTAAGCCACAATTCATTCAAACAAATTAGCCAAACAGGAAACGAAGAGACGGATTCCAGAGAGCTGTTCTGCTCCTGTGCTTCTATCTTCGGATTCACCGTCTCGTAGTGCAGATCCAGGTAAGGATCCATTTCTCCAAACAAAAATGGGCCGGTATTCAGCTCCAGATCAGAAGACTCCATCGCCTTATTCCCGACCGCAACGCCGGGGTTCGGGAGTAGCCACGAAGCAGCCTCGGCTTCCTCCCTCCTTACGTCATCATCTCCGTCAACGGCGGAGGAGACGGAATCGTAGAAGGGGACAATAGGAACACGCTCGTGGCGGAGGAGGAAGAAAAAGATTGGGTAATTGGTTTGGGTTTGAGTTTAGGTTTGAGTTTGAGTTTGGATTTAAGTTTACCTTATGTGGATTTCAGATGATGTGGGCGGCCTAGGTGGCATGTCCACGTAAGCTAACTAACGGAATTTTGGATGTCCGTAGACGGCAGTGACTGCTAGGATAATGGGCCGAAGTTCAGTGACTGCTAGGTAATTTTTCTTAGTTCAGTGACTGGCGGGTTATCTGGTCATAGTTCAGTGATCATTTGGGTAACCAACCCGAAATATTACGTTGTGGATTCTGGATTTGCAAACGCACCTGGGTTTCTAGCACCATTTTGAGGGTATACTTCTCATTCCCAGGAATTTAGATGCCAAGGTGGACCAAAAGGTCGCGAAGAACTCTTCAACTACAAGCATTCTACTCTTCGCAATGTCATTGAACGATGTTTTGGTGTTTTGAAGAGAAGATGGCCGATATTGAAAATGATGTGCAGTTATGCTTCAGCAAACAAACAGACATTGTTCTAGCATGTTATGCGATTCACAACTTTATTCGTATACATGCACAAGGGGACTCTCTGTTTGCTGAGTTTGAAGAGAGTGATGGTCAAGCGGAAACAAGTGAATCAGTGGCTCGTATAGAATTTGGAACGTCTTCATCATAGGTGTGAGAAATGGCTTCTAAGCGTGACGGGATTGCAAATTAGATGTGGAGTGATGAGTGTGCTAGTAATTAGTCGAGTTTAGACGAGTGTTATATGTGATTCACTTGAATTCTAGAAGTATGCATAATTTGTAATTCAACTAAAGTAATGAACACAATTATTATTATAAATTATTTAATTTCATAATTTACAAAACACCAAGTAAACAGAATTTCAATTATGAATTATAATTATCTAAACTATATAATTCACCCAATTATATAATTTAAGATAATTTATAATGAACGGGGCCTATATTTGCGGTCAATTTTTTTAAATTTTTTTGGCAAAGGAAGCTCCGCAAGGAGAGACGAAAACAACAAACACAAATAAAAAGGAACATTAAATCCCAACCTAGGATGTCATGTTTACCTCCATGACCCTTGGAGGTTAGACAGAGCCATGCGAGCCACGTAATGGGCGACCAAGTTACCTGAACGGCGAATCGTCATGAAGCGCCAAGCTAGAGCAGGAATCCTCATGCGAATGATCTTTCTTGGAAAACAACAACTCAACATCCCTTTCTATGGCAACCTACAAAACATCAAGCAAAGAACACCAACAATATGTGTCTCAAGAATCAAGAAATTCTATCACAAAAGGGGCGAGTATACCTGGGTAAGTAGTGTCGTCCTACCAGCTCATGATCGGTCAACGTTGTTTCAACTCATTTAAATAAAAGGCATGCACATATAGATAAACATCCAACCGTTGATGAAAAACTATGATAGGATAAAAGAGCCAATTGCGTAACGCCATACTATTAGGCATCTCGAACTCCGAAAAAATCAACTACAACACTTGATAAAGAAACATGAGAAAAAAGGTCAAATAAAAACTAAACGTTATTAAAATAAAATAGAAATTAAAAAGAGAGAGAAAATTAAAATTGAACCAAAATCTTAAAATATACTAGGATTGGTTACCTAAATAGTCACCAAACTTTAGCCAAATAACCCGGATATCACTGAACTTTAAAAAATTTCTCTCCCATAACTGAACTTTGGCCAATTATCCTAGAGGTCACTACCATCTACGGACATCCATATTTCCATCCATCCGCCTATGTGGAGCTGCCAACTAGACTGCCACGTCACTTAAAATCCATATGTCATCTCCTATCTACCCAAACCAAACCCATAAACTCAATTTAATTACCCAACCAACTCTTAAACCCAAACCCAATCCTCCTCCCTCCTCCCTCCACCACTCTCTGGTCTCCTCCCAGATCTGGGTTCTGAAAAACTTCCTTCATTTCCGGAATCTGAAAGCTTCCTTCATTCCTCCATTGCGACTCTTTCTCGATCTGAAAGTTCCCCAATCGCTTTTTCTCTGCATTTCCTTCTTGTTGGTGCGTTTTGAGAGCTCCATACCATGGAACAACGCTGCCCTTATTCTTCACAGAGTTATCCCTTTCAAATTTTAACTGCACCTACTTGTACAAAATCAACACCGACATCTCCGGCGGAAAGCTTTACCTCCTCGCCTCCACCTCCGGCGGCGGCGACACCAAATTCAACACCAACGACCAAATCGAGATCCTCGACTAGCCGAAAGGAAGCTTCGATTTCTCGATTTTTAAATCCAAGTCGAAGTACAACTACCTCTATTACGGCTCGTCTCTCTACGGGAAGCTGAGCCCACTTACTTATCCCAAGCAGTACATATTGCATTAACTCTTGTGGAAATCGGCATGTTCTTTGCATTAAACGAAGAACCTATTTCTTAGAAGCAAGTTCAACCATGACGGCCACCTACCTTTCATCCGGACCTCCAGCACCCTGCAGCACAAACAAAGCAAAACAGAGTCAGAAATCAACCATTGTTGAGCTTACTTAGAACTCCAAATGAGTGTGGGAAAAGAACCCAGAAAGCATCTTTTGTTATAACTCTCACTCACCATGATTCTTCTGTAGGAATGTGATAAAGTAGGTGGGATACTAAATTAATAAATGAAAAATTGGAGAAATACAGGGAAGAAGGAGGAGGGAAGAATGGAGGGAGAAGGGAAGGAGGAGGCAGGGAGGAAGAAGATGATTGGGTTTGGGTTTGAGAATTGGTTGGATAATCAAATTGGGTGTATGGGTTTGGTTTGGCTAGATAGGGCTCAGGATCCGGACCCAACCTTTAAAGGTTGGACCGGTCCAACCCAACAACACGGAGGGGCAGTTTCGGCATTTAAAAAAAATTAAATACCTAACCCTAAAACACAACCGCCTTCTCCTTTCTCTTTCCTTCTCTTTCCTTCTTTTCTTTCTCCGCACACCAGCCACAAAACTTCTAACTCCCCAAAAATCTTCAATCGGAAGCCACACTTCCATTCTCTCATCAGAGCGACGTGGGCCGGAGCAGCAAGGAGGACTGCGGAAGCATCATCGGTTGGTGAGACGCAGCAAGGAAGTTGTTGAGCAGCGGTCGGAGGCGATAGGCGACGGCGGTGACGAGGTAGAGCGGCGGCGGACGATGATGATGAGGAAATCGAGATCGACTACGATGCCAATTACTATCGCCGATGACGAGAGATCTGAACAAGGGTGGTGTTGTTGTGCAAAAGCCAGAGGAAGGATATAAGGTAATTTCATCTCCACCGTCGATGCCTATTGCTCTCGCCGAGGACGAGAGATCCGAACAAGGCTTTGAGGTGCGTCGCTAGCTCTTCAACTTCGATAAGTGATCGAAGTTTTAGCAACTTTTTTCCACTTTGCAACGTCGACCGGAACAACTCGACGATTTGGGATCTGTACTCGAGCACAAGGTTCAACGACCGCCCCTCCTGAACCCCACCTCCTGCTCGCCCCTCCTCAGCCAAGAAGGTCATCCAGAAAAGAAGACTCTGCTCCCTCCCCCAAACAGACCTTCTCAGCAAAGATTCAGTCGAACAGAGGAGTGGGAGATTGAAAAAGAAGGATGATTTTGTGATCTACTAAAATTGAGTGACTGATTTGTTATCAAGTGAAGTTTAGTGATTGATTTGTTATTAAGTTAAGTTAAGTACTTATTTGCCTGTACACATACTTTGATTGTGCTCAACAACTATTTTGAAAATTTACAGTTTCAGTCACTAAATTTTATGTTGTTGACAGTATTGGAATAAACTTTGAACTATATAATTGATTGGTTAACTAGTTAACTTATTAGATAATTAGTTAACAACTTGATAACTAGTTAACTCAGTTGGTTAACTAGTTAACTTGGTTAGTTAACTAGTTACAACAAATAAAAAGGCAAAACACCCTCATACAGCACCAACTATAACGTAATTACTCATTTATACACGACCTTTTTCGAATTACACGATTAGCACCACCTATTGAAGCCAAATTTCGTTTAGCATGCTGTTAATTTTTTTCGAGTTCCGTTAGTCTAACTTGACAATTTAGCTGACATGGCATATAAATAGCTTATGTGTCGTCTGATATAACTAAAAATTGCCACATCACACCCCACAAAAATTACACGTCACCTTCTCCATCCCTCCCTTCCTCCTTCTAACCCACTCCAACCTCACCTCTCCCTCTCCGACGCCTCAACCGCCACCGCAACCTCCTTCGTCAACTCAATCCTTTCCAGCCTTGCGATAGGCCCACTTTACTAGCTCCTAGGGATGGCAACTAGCATTCCTCTTTGAAGCTCAGGTCCTCCTATCCATCAGCGTCGACCGAATTCGACCTTGCAACATAACATTCAGCGCCGACCAATTCGACACCCTACTTCTCCGTCTCCGTATCCGTCACGCTCAGCACCATCGTATACATCCGGGCCGAAATCAGCTTCGTCATCCCCACCGCCTACTTTATCGTCTCCATCTTCCTCATTAACCGCTTCTCCTACTTCCTCAACCCCCCCAGGGCAGCAACGCCTTCCCCAACATGGCTCGGGTCATCTCTGCCCCCTTCAATAAACGCCGGATCTGGATCCCTAGCCGACCCTCCCAATTGAAACTCGAATTTGAATCTGGATCAAACAGAGAGGTTTTCTCATCGGAGGAAACTTCAAGCTTGGGAATTCGTAATAGTGGATATAAAGCTGGAAGGAAGATGGAATTCCGGAGAGGAGGAAGCAGCAAAGGAAAGGGAAAGAATGGTGAATAGAAGGAGAAGCAGCAGAATGGTGAAAATGTGGAGGGGAAATAAAAAATTTGTTTCAGCTTTTATTATATATTTTTATTACAAATGCTGACATGGATATTAATTTGTTGGGCACATACACAGTTGGCAGGCCACATCACCCACTGTTAGAGACTGTCTACCCTGTCAGCAGAAAATCTAACGGAAGTCGACCGGATGCCATAAGTAACATGGTACACTGAAGTCCATGCCAATCGTGTAATTCGAAAAAGTTCGTGTATAAATGAGTAATTACGCAATAGTTGGTGTTGTATGAGGGCTTTTTGCCTAACAAAAATAACTGTTATCAAGTAAAAAAGTTGTTAACTAGTTATCTTAGTCATGATGTTAACTAGTTAACTCGATAAGTTATCTAGTTAACTAATTATGTTAATTTGATAACTAGTTAACTAATGTTGATAACAAGTTATCACCTAAATCTGTTAACAAGTTATCAAACAAAAAACGTTATTAACTAGTTATCAGATAAAAACCATGTTAACTAGTTATCAGTTTTAAAAACATTGTTAACTAGTTAACAACAAAAAAGGTGCTATCTAGTTAACTAATTTTTTTTAAAAAAGATGTTATCTAGTTATCAATAAAAAAATATTGTTACCTAATAAAAAATATTGTTAACTAGTTATCAGTTTAAAAACTATGTTAACTAGTTATCAATAAAAAAATATTGTTATCAAGTAAAAAATTTGTTAACTAGTTAACAACTTGATAAGTTAACTAGTTAACTCGGTTGGTTAACCTGTTAGTAAACAATCTGTTAACAAGTTATCAAACAATAAACGATGTTAACTAGTTATCAGTAAAAAAAACATTGTTAACTAGTTAACAACAAAAAAGTGTTAACTAGTATTTTTTTAAGTAAAAAAAATATTGAAAAACTAAATTTAAAAAAAAAAAATTCGCCGGAGCCTCGCCGAAAAATTTGCAGGCGATGGCCGCCGGTCGCCGGAGAGTCACCGGCTGGCTGGTCACGGTAAATATTAATATATTTAATCTAAATATAAAAATTAAATAGTGTGTGTAAAGTCCTAAATACCCCTAACAATCTAGACCATTGGATTGGTCAAAGAGTCAAAGTGTGATCTAATGGTTGAGAAAAGGTTGGAAGGCTCCCAACCCTTGGAAAGGGTTGGAGCCGGATCTGCAGCCGGCTAGATAGGACATGATGTGGATTTTAAATGATGTGGCAGTCTAGTTGGCAGCTCCACGTAGGCGGATGGATTAAAATATGGATGTCCGTAGATGGTAGTGACCTCTAGGATAATCGGCCAAAGTTCAGTTATGGTAGATAAATTTTTTAAAGTTCAGTGATATCTGGGTTATTTGGCCAAAGTTCAGTGACTATTTAGGTAATCAACCCAAATATAGGGTGTTCTTGAGTTTAAGTTTGCCACATAAGCTAGAACCCTTCTCACAATTTTCCACATCATCAACAATTTTTAAATCAAAATATTATTATTTTCTATCATCCTATTAAATGCTTACACGTTAAATATCTCTCTTTAAATCCATATTTAATGTGTGTATACATACTTATATACAATGAATAAAAAGTCACATTAAATTTAGTTTGATTTTTTTTATCAATGTGTGTATATATAGATATAGACTTTTTTTACCTAAATTTTTAGTTATTATCTATATATTATATTACTAATTAAATCTTTTATTTCTTGAATGATTCAAGAGAAGCATGGATTGGTAGTGTCACATTTATCCATTTTGAAGCAAATAGCTCACACACCACATCATTAAAAACATTACTATTCATAACTTGATCAATGATTGGATTGGTTTGGATATGAGTTCTTTTAATTGACAACCATTCAAATGTTTGGATATGAGTTAATTTAATTGAAAATCATTCAGATTTCTTATAATATTTTATTCAATTAATATATTCTTATATATGTTTGTCATAACATGTAATTCCATTGGGTATATTTCATATAAAATATTTCTAATAATGTTATGTAATTTTAGTTTCATAAATTTCATTCTTCATAAACATAATTTAATATTTATTCTCAAAGTAAATTTTATGATATTTTGAAATTTTTACATTACTCTAAATTTAAAATTATAATGCCCTATTGGTTTGATTTTGAAAATTTTATACTTGAATCAAATTAATAGTTAAAACTTACAAATTATTAGGTGGTTAAAATGGGTTCAGTCAATACAAATAACATAAATGAAATTGTTAATGATTTATTTCCTACACATAATTAGAAGTAGACCATATGAATAATCATGATCATTAGATGAGTTACTCAAGTATGCTTTTATTGGGTCACATGTTTTGGTAACTCATTGTGCAAATTTATAGAGTTATGAGTTGTTGACTTTTATGCAATTAATGTCACGAGTAAGGTCGGGCCAGATTGAGCTAGATGGTCGACTTTCATATAAATGAATTTGTGAAAAACATATCTTAATCCGTATATTATTCGAGTTAGAATGGCTAGGTCCATTGAGTTGTTGGTTTAATCAAATTCTGGGTCAATAAGAAAACATGTTAAATGTGTAGTGAGATTATCGGGGCATGACTTTAATTTAGTTAATTTAGTTAATTTGAGTCCAGAATGGAGTTGTGTTGGGCTTTATGGGCGGGTTCATCAAATCATGTCATAATATAACATAATTTTTACATTCGAGTTAATTCGATCACAAGTAGAATTGAGTAACGTAGTAACTATAATATTTAATTATTTATTTATATGTGTCAAATGTTGATGATTCATGAGACATAATATCATTGATATTAATTACTAAAATCATATGTCCATAAAGTGACAATATCTATGTTTCCACAAGTGAACAAAAGAATACATTCATCTATGATATTTTTTAATGGTCATAAGAAAGAAATTTCAAGTATCTTTTAGAAAAGTTGAAAGAGAGAAAGAATATGATCACATAAATAGTGATACAACTATCAAATTTGTTTAGATGACCATAGTCCAAAATAACATGGTCAGGTAACAGTGTCATTTGGTTGTAGGTGAAAATCCTCAGACGATGACGAAGATACGGTTGAGGCAGTGGAACATCAAATTGCTGAAGCAGCTCCTTACCTTGTTGGTTCGTTGCTGAGCAAGCTTAGTAATTTGACGAATCTCTATTACTTCTGCATGGCAGATTGTAACCTTGAAGTTCTGATTCCTGACTGGCTTGGTCAGTTGAGCAAGCCGGAGAATCTGAATCGAACCTAACTAATAACTAACCAAGAGAAGGAAATTGGGGGGGTTAATTTTTAACTAATGGACCAAGCCCAACTGACATGGATATACACGTCAGCGTTTTAATCTAAATAGGACGTGTGATGTGGTAATTTAACGGAAATTGGATGGAATTGTCATTTCGGATGGATGTGTTAAATTTTCATATGAACGACACTCAAAGTTATTTTTTAATCAGTGGGTACTAATTTGTTAATAACCCAAACATAAGGTACTAAATAGGCTTATCAGCCCGATAAGATAACTAGTTAACAACTTGATAACTAGTTAACTAGTTATCTAAATTAAAAATAACATAATTAGTGAGATAACCTGTTAACAAAAAATTTCGTTACCTGACCATGGTAATTCATTAACTAGTTATCAGCGAAATAACATGTTAACTAGTTCAGTTAACTAATTCGACCCAACTCTGCAATCTGCTCAACCTAGTAAACTCAACCCAACTCTACAATCTGCTCAACCTAGTCAATTCGGCCCAATTTGCTTTGTGTGGAACTTTCATTTCCATCCTATAAACATCCATTTAATTTGATTGGATTCCAATAGAGATTATAGAGACAATGATAGTCAAATCATATGAACTTATGCCATCATTTTGCGGGGCTCTTTGGTTCCACATTCCTGTAATGTAGTTCGGCTATTGATCTGAGAGGCGAATCTCTCAGATCAATTTGAGAGAAGCATGGCCGTCGGATCGTCTGGGAAGTAATCTTACGATTGGAGGACAGCTGAACTAAGATAGGGGTATAATGGTCACATAATGTGTGTGTCAGAAAGTAGATCAGTATGGTTGCAGGTGGGACCCAAGCAAACTATTTTGGAAGAGAGGAGTGAGCGGGAAAATAATATTTGGGGAAGGGGAAAAGTTTATGACAACTTATCAAAGAAGTTTCTAATTTTTTAATTTTTTTAAATAACTTTATATTTACTTTTTATTTTCCCTACTTTTTTTATTAATGTATATAACTAATTCTAGAATGGTCAAAATGATTTTTCTTATTCACAAATGTTGTTTGTTTTAATTTTTTGAATCCAATGACATTAATCTTGATATATTTTATTCATTTAAAAAAAAAATTCGAACTTGTATCTTAGTATTATGTCCAACTTATGATACCAATTTTTCATAACATGAGATAATGTTGATGTAAAATGAAAGAGACAATATGTTATAACTTAGTTATAAATATAATCGATAACTAAATTTTATTTCTAACATATTTTCTTCTTCTTTCTTCTTCTATCAAATGATTATTTCATTATTTCTTGTTTGCTCTTAATGATTTCTATGTCAATATTTTGTTATTCTTAGGTCCTCTTTATGTCATTCTTATGGTCCTATTATGTCGTTATTATGTTTCTTTTATGAAACCGTTACATAAATATAACATACATATAACACTAACATAACATTTCGAAGTTTATGGTTTCTGTGTATAACTTATACAATTGTGTAAATGAATTGTTAAGTCCTCTTTATGTCATTGTTATGGTCTTATTATGTCGTTATTATGTTTCTTATATGAGATCTTTAAGTCATTGTTATGGTCTTATTATGTCGTTATTATGTTTCTTCTATGACATTATTACATAAATATAACATACATATAACACTAACATAACATTTGAAGATTATGTTTTTCGTGTATAACTTATACAATTGTGTAAATGAATTATTAGGTCCCCTCTATGTCATTGTTATGGTCTTATTCTGTCGTTATTATGTTTCTTTTATGACATCATTACATACATATAACATAAATATAACATAACATTTTGAAGCTTATGGTTTCTGTGTATAACTTACGTAGACATTTACACATATATGCTTTATATAAACAATGATACATTCAAGTTATAATCAATTTTGAACAAAGTATATAGTAATAATAAAAAACATCTCCTTATGCAAGTGCCTCTTTGATGACTTCTTAGTTGACTTTGTTGTCTTTGTATAAATCTTCCTGACTCGTCAAAGAAATTCTTATTCTTTTGCACCTGTCAAGACACATATAACACACATATATTAGCCATATAGCATACATATAATAGTTCAACAACACATTATACATAAAACCGTTATAACACATAAATAACACTTCCGTATAATATACATAACACAGGCGAAAACAAATATCATATACAAGAGGCAGAAAACATACATATATCAAACATGCATTATAGATATAACATGCATAACACAAACATAACGTGTGTATAAAATGAAGATAAACCATTAGCATGTGAGACACAAAACAACAAAATACAAATATGGTATGTGAGACACAAAACAACATCATACAGATCTGGTACAAGAGACACAAAACAATTAGGGCTGGGAAATCGGTTAAGGTTAATGGGCAAAAAAAATTGGCCGACCGATTTCGGTTAACCAGTGGTTAACCGATGTAATTTTCGGTCGGGGGGCGGTCAAAAGGATTTACAATTTTCGGTCATCGGCTAAAAATTGGTTAACCGCCGGTTAACCACTGATTAACCGCTAGACCGATTTGACCGAAACCATGGAGTGGGAACAAAATGTTAGGGTTAGTTAGTAGTCGTCTGTTTGCAATTCAACTCTCGACCCTCATCTCAGTCTCTCTCAGCCGTCCGCCGCCGTCGATCCCCTTCACCAGCCTACCGCCGTCGATCTAGTTCACAAGCATACCGCCGTCGATCTCCTACTTCGCGTCAACACCCATCAATGGTTGTACATGCTCTTCCTTCACTGTAAACTCCTCCTCGATGGAGATACTGCTCCTCCTCGATTTTCATTCCAAGGAAGCCGAGGCGAGGTCGCCAGAGTGAAGCAGCGGTCGTCGAGGACTTCGTGCGTGACCACCTGAAGAAGACGTTCGCTTTGATTCGGCAGTAGGAGCAGGATCCAGAGTTGCTGGAGAAGATGAATAGCGTGATGAAGGAGCGAGTCGTTGACGAAACCCTAGATTCTCAATTATCCGACGAGGACGACGAAGAAGAAGGGGACGAAGATGAGGAGAGTAAGAGAAAGAAGAGGACAATCATGGAGGAGGAGGCTACGCACTGGCCGCTGGACGCCGACGTATGGTGGAGATCCGAGCTTTTGAGTATTTGGAGCAGATCTGATCAAGAACGTCGTAGGAGAAGACGGATTCGAGATTGATTGGGGAAAGTTTCCTTTCATCCTAGTCCTTTGATTGTTCTGGTTTTCAAACGACATAACATGTCAGCTTAAGTCCCCAAATCCAATTCATCATTGAGCTACCATGGAAGCTTGTTCATAGTTCCATTTGTTCATGGTTCTATAATCATCATCATCATGCATATTCATGTGATGTTCATATGATGTTCACAGCTCAGCTTAAGTCCCCAAATCCAATTCATCGTTGCTCACAGCTTGTTCATATGATGCAGGGCCACTGATAACTGGAAGACATTACAAGAGCTGGAGAAGGCAGCTCAAGTATATTGGAATGCCAAGGATCGAAAGCCTCCTAGGGTAAGCTAGCAAGACTGTATGTTTGTTTATATGTTATTGTTGAAGCTCACTACCAATTTGAATGGCTGATTTGATATGTTCATCGATGGCAGACAGTGAAGATTGAGATAGGCTGATGTATAGAGAGAAAGGTGAGATCAGTGAATACATGGCTGCTGTTCAGTCATCCTTTCTTTCTTTTGTTTCCTCTTAATTTGCTACGTTCATATGCAGAATTTCGAACATCGGAGGAACTGGGCAGTGCAGATGATTCCTCACTTTTACTACAACGCGAAGAGGTCTGCATTCGTCAATAAAGATGCTCGTCGTACTATATAATTGTTCAGCTAGTTTAGCTTGTTTAGCCAGCACCCAACCACATCACTATCTGTCTCGACGCTCAGTCTCTCTCAGCCTTTTGCTATATGAACACATGTGCTCTCCGATAGTCCGATGCGAACCGAATCTGGTAGTTGAGAGTTATTTAGGTGATCATAGGGCATGCTTATTTTGATTAATGAAAGGTTTTTTTTTCTAGTTCTATATGACTGCAGTAGCTAGTGTTTTTGTTATTTAATTAAGGGTCAAAATCCCTTTTTCGGTTAAAACAGTTGAATTTTGGTCAATCGGTCAAAATTCCTAAGTGGTTCGGTGAAGCTTCTTGGTCGGTCATATGGGCAGAGATCGGTTTCGGTCAAATTTTGGTTTGACCGAAATCGGCTAGGAAACCTATATGAAAAAATTGGTCGGCTAATCGGTTAAAGCCTTCTCAGGGGCGGTTAACCATAGGTTAACTGATTTTCATCGGTTTTTGACCGAACCGACTGATTCCCAGCCCTAAAAACAATAACATACAAATCTAAAGCATGTATAACTTGAGATTTTGTTTCGAACTCGATAGATCTATTTTTTTTTAAGAATGGTGAAAGTTTCAGTCAAAGATGAAGTTTGTGTTGAAATTTCTTCTTAGTGAATAAGACAACAAAATCATGAAGAAACTGGGGCAGAAAACAGACATATAGCGTACATAACACACATATAACATAAACGTAAACTAGCAATATATGAGACACGAAACAACAACATACATAAGTACCTTTTTTCCGTCGAAAAAGAGGGGTACCCTTTGCTGGCTCTTCTGAATAGGTTCGTGCTTTTTTTTTCGTAGCTTCGTGGTTCTTCCGAAGTCATTGAAGGATAGAGGTTGCGGAGAAGCTGTGGAAGCTTGAGATTTATGCTCAATCCATGGAAGAATGAAAGAGATGAGAGTTGACCTCCTCTTTATTGGCTCTTCTAAATAGCTTCATGTTTCTTCTGAGTAGCTTAGTTTTTCGTCTTGAATAGCTTCGTGTTTCTTCTGAAGTTGTCGAAGGATAGAGGTTGCTAAGAAGACGTGGAAGCTTGAGAGCTTTCTCAATCCATGGATGGACTCCGGCTTGCTGTCAAACAAAATCCCCTTACTTGATAGTGTCAAGGAAGGATCTCAGCCATTGATTTATTTTTCAGATCTAATGGTTTAAATTAAAAGGGTAAAAGGGTCATTTCACCATTTAATTTAATTTAATTCAATTTCTTTTTTAGCTCTTTTAATTAAATTCAAACAGCCGATTACCGAAACTCCGGCGACCGGAGCTCCGGCGACCGGAACTCCGGCGACCGGAACTCCGGCGACTTCTCCGATGAATTTTCCAGACGATCGGAGCTCCGATTTCGAAAAAAATTTCGGCCACCGGACCACCGTCGTCGGTCCTATTTTTCTGGAAAAAAAAATTTCGGTGACGCTTCGTACTCGTTTTTAATATGTGTACACATTTTTGTACATGTGTACGTACACATTTTTGTACAGAAACTGTGTGCTCATTTGCAAAGATTTTTCGTACACGTGTTATACATGTGTACATGTTTCTATACATGTGTACATGTTTTGTACACGTTTTATACGCGCACACGTTTATATACTTACATTTTTGCACACGTGCACACACTCTTTGTACACATGCACACAATATCTTACATTTTGTTTATGTACACGTATACACACATTTTATACATGTGTACACCTATTCGTACACGTGCACACTTATTTTTTACACTAGTGTACACATATTTTGTATAAATCATGTGTACACGTTTTATACATGTGTACATGTTTTATACACGTACACATTTATATACTTACATTTTTTATACACGTGGACTTAAATTGTACACATGTATAAATGTGTACACCTATTCGTACACGTGCACACTTATTTTTACACTAGTGTACACATACTTTATACTCGTATGTACATATTTTGTATAAATCATGTGCACACTACTTAATAATGTAATGTGTGTACATGTGAACGTCTATTCATACACGTGCACACCTATTTTTATATACTAGTGTAGTGTACACATATTTCGTCCTTGTGTACACATTTTTTTACAAACCATGTGCATCTATTTAATAAGATAATTTTATTATTATACAATATCAATAAGTGCTTGGTAGCATAGTGGTAGGAGTTTAGTATTTAGCAAAAGAGGTTATGATTTCGAATCACATCAACAATATCTTTTTAAAATATATATATAATTTTATTGAGGACGGCGGCGGATGACCGGCGCGGCGACGGCGGATGACCGACGGCGGCGACGCTGCTGACCGGGCGGCGGATGACCGGCAACGGCGAATGACCGGCGGCGGCGGATGACCGCGCGGCGGCGATGACCGGCGGCGGCTGCGCTGCTGAGCGGCGGCGACGGCAGCGGCGACAGCGGCTGGCCGGCGGCTGCTGCTGACCGGCGGCCGATGACCGGCGGCGGCGGCGGCGACGAATGACCGGTGGCAGCTGACCGGCGGCGACGACGGCGGCTGACCGGCGGCGGCGGCCCGGCGGCGACGGCTGACCGGCGACCATCGACCATGAGGGCTGAACAACTTTTTTGGAAATCCCCAAAATGCCCTTCTTTGATGGATCAAGGAATTGATTTCCTTGATCCCAAGCTGGTCTCTCCATGGATGATGGAAGAATGAAAGAGATGAGAGCTTTTTGAGAGAATAGAGAGAGAAATAGATATGAGATTGTAGATCTAAGTTTGAATATTGAAATATGGAAAAAGCAAATAAAATAAAAATAATTCTAATTCTAAACTTTTCCCCAAATGCCCCTCGAATGACACCAGCCATTGGATCAAGTGGGAAGCCGAAAATAATTCTTGGCCATTGGATCACTCTCTCAGATTAATCTGAGAGAATGGGCTCTTAGAGCCATAGCGAAATTGCCTGTAATGGGCAAAGTATTATTGCTCAACATGATGATTGAGGTAAGGGCCAGGAATGGACACGTGAGTTACTATTTCCCAATTTCGCTATGGCTCTAAGAGCCCATTCTCTCAGATTAATCTGAGAGACAAATCCAACGGCCAGGAATGAGTCTTGGCTTGATACATGATCTGACGGTTGGGGGAATTCCAGGGGCATTGGTGGAAAGTTTAATATTTTTTTTTATTGTTTACTTAAAAGAGCCACAAATCTTATTCTCTCTCCAAAATTCAAAACCATTTGCAGAAACAAGTTTATCTCTTCATTCTCTCTAGCTTTCTTCTCTTCTTCTCCACATCTCACCATTATCATCACGATTTTGCTCTACCATTGAAGAAGAAATATGCTCAATCTCAAGCTCCACTATAAAAGAAGGTATACTCAAGCTTCTAAGGTATGCTCAAACTTCGAAGGTATGCTCATGCTCAAACTTTTCATCACTTCATCAACATTCTAAGCTCAACTTTATGCGATTTTCGTGGTTCTAAGCTTTGATTCATCCAAACTTCAACTTTGGCTCAAACCTTCGTCCCTTTTAAAAAAATCTAGATCTATCAGGTTTGAAAAAAAATCTAAATCTAGATCTATTAGGTTTTTTGTGTTTCTAACCACCAGATCTATATGTTGTATGTTATTGTTTTGTGTGTTTATCTTCATTTTATAAACATGTTACGTTTGTTATGCATGTTATATGTATGTTTTCTGCCTCTCATATATGATTGACTAAAACATTCGTCCCTATTAAAAAAAATCTAGATATATCAAGTTTGAAAAATCTGAATCTAGATCTATTAGGTTTTTTTGTGGTTCTAAGCTCCAGATTGTATGTTATTGTTTTGTGTGTTTATCTTCATTTTATACACATGTTTTATTTGTGTTATGCATGTTTTATATGTATAATACATGTACTTTTTCTGCCTCTCGTATATGATATATGTAATGTCGTTAAGTTATATGATATTTGTTTTCGTATGTGTTATGCATATTACACATAAGTGTTACACTACAAGAAAAAGGGGTATTTGTCACGGTTTTGGGCACTATTAGTCACGGTTTTTACCGTGACTAAAAAAATTTGTCACGGTTTTAGAAACCGTGACTATATTGCTCATTTTTTGTCACGGTTTTAGTTGGAACCGTGACTAACAAATGTTTGTCACGGTTTATGAATAAACCGTGACCAATATTAGTCACGGTTTATATATAAACCGTGACCAATATTAGTCACGGTTTATATATAAACCGTGACTAATATTGGTCACGGTTTATTCATAAACCGTGACCAACATTTTACACATTTGGTCATTTGACTTTAACATTTTACCCATTTGGTCATTTAACTTTTTGAGGTTGTAATTTTAGTCCAGTGACCAAAGTGTTATGAAGAAACTTTCATTTGCCCACTTTGTCATTTAAAAATTTGTAGGTACTGATTTTAAATTTTCAATGTTACCAATTTACGTTTTGGTCACTTAATTTTTATAGTTTATAGGGTTTAGTCATTCATCTCCGTCATCTTCTCCGTTTTGGTCATCTTCTCCGGAACTTGGGACTCTGCAATCGATTTTCCGGTGGAACTTGGGACTCTGCAATCGATTTGTCGTCGGGACTTGGGACTCTACAATCGGGACTTGGCTGGCTTCGTGGTTGGAGAGAAGGCCCAGCTCCGGCTGGCTTCGTGGTTGGAGAGAAGGGCCACTCCGGTTGGCTTCGTGGTTGGAGAGAACGGCCAGCTCCGGCTGGTTTCGTGGTTGGAGAGAAGAGCCAGCTCTGGCTGGTTTCGTGGTTGGTTGATTGGCTGGATCGGAGAAGAAGAAGATGGGAAGAAGAAGATGGAGGAAAGAAGAAGATGAAGGAAAGAAGATGGAAAGAATAGAAGATGGAAAGAATAGAAAAAGGAAAGAAGAAGAAGATGAAGGAAAGAAGAAGATGAAGATGGAAAGAATAGAAAAAGGAAAGAAGAAGAAGATGAAGGAAAGAAGATGGAAAGAATAGAAAAAAGAAAGAAGGCTGATTGGCTGCCTTGGCACAGATTGCCAACGTGGTTTCAGTTGGCCAGCGTGAAATTAAATGTTGGTCACGGTTTACAAAGAAACCGTGACTAGTGGTCACGGTTTACAAAGAAACTGTGACTAATTAGTCACGGTTTCTTTGTAAACCGTGACCAATTTAGTCACGGTTCAAAAAACCGTGACTAATTACTCACGGTTTATAAAAATCGTGACTAATTAGTCACGGTTCAAAAAACCGTGACAAATTCTGTATTTTCTTGTAGTGTTATTTATGTGTTATGATGGTTCTATGTATAATGTGTTGTCAAACTATTGTATGTGTGCTATATGACTAATATATGTGTCTTGACAGGTGCAAAAGAAGAAGAAGCAGAAAAAAGAAGAAGAATTTCTTTGACGAGTCAAGAAGATTCATACAAAGACGACAAAATCAACTAAGAAGTCGTCAAAGAAACACCTGCATATGAAGATGTTTTTATTATTAGTGTGTACTTTGTTCAAGATTGATTATAACTTGAATGTATCATTGTTTATATAACGCATATGTGTAAATGTCTGTTAAAGTTTCACGTGTTGATGCATTGTATTAAAAATCATAAGCTTCATTTACACAACTGTATAAGTTATACACAGAATGCTATGTTAGTGTTATATTTATGTAATGATGTCATAAAAGAAATATAATAATGACAGAGTAAGACCATAACAATGACATAAAGAGGACCTAACAATTCATTTACACAATTATGTAAGTTATACACGGAAACCATAAGCTTCAAAATGCTATTTTAGTGTTATATGCAAGTTATATTTATGTAATGGTGTCCTAAAAGAAACATAATAACGACATAATATGAACATAATAATGGCATAAAGAGGACCTAACAATTCATTTACATAATTGTATAAGTTATACACAGAAACCATAAGCTTCGAAATGTTATGTTAGTGTTATATGTATGTTATATTTATGTAATGATTTCAGAAATGAAACATAATGACGACATAATATGACCATAACAATGACATAAAAATTACCTAACAATTTCAAAATATTAACACTAAAATCATTAAGAGTAAACAAGAAATAATCCTGTGATAGAAGAAGAAGAAAATATGTTAGAAATAAAATTTAGTCATCGATTATTTTATAACTAAGTTATAATATATCGTCTTTTTTATTTTACATCAATATTATCTCATATTATGAAAAATTGGTATCATAAGTCGTGCATAACACTAAGGAACAAGTTCGAAAATTTTCTTTAAAAAATTGAATAAAATATATCAAGATTGATGTCAATGGATTCGAAAAATTAAAACAAACAACATTTGTGAAGAAGAAAAATCATTTTGACCACTCTATAATTAATTATATTCATTAAATTAAAATTAGGGGAAATAAAAAGTAGATATAAAGTTATTTTTAAAAAATGAAAAGAAAATTTCTTTGGGAAGCTATACACTTTTCCCCTTCCCAAAAAATATTTTCCTGCAGTCATATACATCTACTTTCTGACACACATAATATGACCATTATGCCCCTCTTTTAGTTCAGCTGCCCTCCAACCACAAAATTACTTCCCAGACGATCCGACGGTCACGCTTCTCTCAGATTGATCTGAGAGATTCACCTCTCAAATCAATAGCCGAGCGGACTATTTCCACATTTCTTTCATCTTTCTAGCTTTCTATTTCTTTTGCCACATGTTAATTTACTGATTTGTCGTATCAGTCAAAACTTTATATATATATATTTTTAGCAAAGGACAACTAAAATGAAGGCAACTTTGGAATTGGATGTGGACATCGAGAGAGACTCGTTTTGAAAACAATACAAGATTTATGCTCAATATTTATATTAATTGATTTTTAAAATTTTCAGTAAATTACAACAAAAATACCCTATTTCCCTATCACTTCACAAGGAGTGCCAACAACACATATAGCCGCTTTAAGCGATTCAATCATGCTCTCTGAAAAAACAAATACAAAAAATCTCTGTTTCTACAATCTCAAGGGGCCTTCAATCTGTTCGATGACCATTTTTAGCTCCTCTTGAACCCTAGTTCTCGAAGGGCTAAAGACAACATCCTTCCATACTGAGCCGGGCTCGTGAAGTGTACTAGAACTACCGTAAAGCTCATGAACAGATTCTGCATTAGGGTTCAGCCTACCCACATTTTTCAAGCATTTAAAATGATCCGGGTCAATCAGCATCGTGTTGTCCCCATCTTTCCTCGCTATTAGCTGCATTCATTTGATTCAATTCAAACATCTTTTTATCATTCATTCTGCTCAAACATCAACCAGCAAAGCTGATAAAGTTACCTTTGGTGGTCCTCCCACACTGTTAGTGCAGTAAAGCCTGGCATTGTCCACAAGCTCACAGTATCCTGGGAAGGCGTTGGCAAATCTCTTGTGGGACTTCAGCTGTGAATTTACCCTCACTGCCCTCCCCGTTATTATAGCTCTCCTGTTCCAGTTTTTGTATCACTTCAATGTCTAAATTTGTAGTCTTCAAAATTCAGAAGAAAATAAAGTAGTAGAAATGGCTTTTAAAGGAAATTTATAGTCTCGGAACAAGATTACGTAACATTCTATCATTGATTACACATTGTTCAACATTGTCCAAAAATAGATAATAATGACATGCGTCATGCCACTCACATGAACATAATTAATGATTTGGCATGTTAATCAAGGAAGCCCCCGTCACCACTGGCGAAGCTAAGGGGGTCTACCCTGGGCCCGGACCAAGGGTCCCTGGACCTAAATAGCTAAAATATAAGTATTTTCCGTACAAAAATACATTAAACCCATTGTATTTTATGTATCGGACTCAGAGTCTACTACCATCCTGGCTTCGCCACTGCTCGTCACTATGCATGTGTGCATGGTGTTGGAGTTTCTATTTAAAATGCTAAATAGTTAATTATGTTCATGTGAGTGGAGCGACGCCATCCAGTCAATGTTGCGCCACTCATGCTTTATCGTTGTCTTATTTTTACTTTGTAATGCAATATGCATTACGTAATCTTGTTCCTAAAACTAGAAAGGTCAATTATATAAAAGGGTACCTGATTCCTCTAGCAACGGCTAGATATGCGTCGCAGACCACACCAACCATCTCGATCCTATAGGGTCTCTTCGTTAGGGCCATTTCTTCATTTCCACTCACCTCGTCTTGTACCGGTTCCCAGTAGTTTTCGGTAATAGTAGTACCGTCGACCTTGTAGCCGACCCCCATTCGGTAACGGCGTTTGTGGACGTTACGTGCCATCTCGACCGTTTGCTCTACGAATGGCTCCCATGACAGAGTTCCGTCCATTATCACGTCCCGCCCTTCGTTAAGAGCCGTCACTAGTAGCGACGACGCCGCATCAGTTGACGATTGGTGAACCTACGTACGTACCCCCATATTGCTGAATTAGATTTTTCTTCCTAAACTAATTAGCTGGAGAGATATACTATAGTATTTCTAATTTTGTCGTCTTACGAGCTCAGACGTTCGAAGCATGTCGTCATGGTGTCCCATAGAGTTTAGTGCTTTGTAAATGACGTCAGACTCCTTGAACGCATCTGCCTCCACTAAGACGGCGTTTGCTGCTGCCCCTCCCCAAAATGACCTGGCCATTAAATTAAGACAAAGAATAATATTAATCTTAAATCTTTAATATATATCATTTCTTAATTAAAATTGATTACTCTTTGAGGATGTCCTTGATGACGGTGCTCTTTCCGGCACCCATGCCACCGCCCATGAAGAGAAGCACGGGGCTCCGATCGCTGTGGGCGGCCGGAACCATAACGTCGTTGCGGTGGAAATCAGTTTTTCTGATTTTTTTCATCTCCTCAACTAAAGTGGAGAAGACCCTTGTCACCTTTAAACTCCGACTCACTCTCTCGAATCTTCGCTCCCTATCGTAATAAATCAACCTCAATAATTACTCGTCAATCAAACATATTCAATCACTATTATGAGTCATGAATTAGTGCTCATATATACATTACAATCTCTAATAGACTAACGGGTAGGCACGAGTAAAATGCACCATGATTTTGATCCAAGTCAACATGGGCCGGTATAGTGGAATTCCGTCACCCTACTTTTTCTTTGAATTTTTCACAAGTCTTCAAAACGTCAATCGTTGTATTTGAATTGTTCAATAATATTGAAGATGACATGTAACTAATGGAGATTGACTACACAAGGAAACTTTATATTAAGAGGATTAAATTAATCATATACTTTAATACTATACAAGGACCACATTGCAAAATTCATGTTCAAAAAAAAAATCTGTACTATTCAAAATAATGATTTTTTTTTTTTGAAAAGGATTCAAAATAATGATTGATATTAACATTTTGCAAGTTGACATTATAATATATAGTTGTTTTTTTCAAAATATCTACCCGTCATCATCAAGTCCATAATGGAGATTTGTCACTTTGTTCTTTCATAGCACCGGTAATGGAAATTATACCACTTTGCCCTATAGATTTATTTTTATATTGTGGATAAATAAAACTGTAAGAGCTTTTTATAAATCCAGATTAATTTTTTTTTTTTTGCCTTAGATAACTCCCGCAGGAGCGCTGGAGATAGCCATGCATTCAGAAAATTAAGGGCACACCCAAGCTGTAAGGTTAACCACACCCCGACTTGGGAGGCTACGAAGCGCATGACGAGCCACATAATGGGCAGTCATGTTAGCTTGTCGCGGAACAGCAAGGAGCCGGAGCTGAGGAAGCGAGGCAAGCAGGCTGCAAATGTCCGTCACGAGGGTACCCCCATCTCTTGAGAGAAAAAGCCGATTGGAGATGACTCGTAAGACTTCCGTGGCATCTCCTTCAATATCCACTTCTGACCATCCCATATCTTGGTAGAGAAGGCATGCATCGCGAACAGCTAGCAATTCAACCAAAAAAGGGTTAGAAATACCAGGGTAAGAAATACTTGTGGCAAAGAGAAGCCCTCCGGCAGAGTCTCGGGCTACAAGACCGCTAGCACCACCTATATCAGCAGCAAGGGCCCCATCCACGTTGATCTTAAGTCTTGGAAACTGAGGGGGAGACCAGATTGATGAGCGAAGAGGAGGAGGATGAGAAGAGGAGCGGAGGGGGGGGGAGGAAGAAAGGAGAGGTTGTCTACATCCAAAGAGAATTGTCTGTGAAGGGCTGAGAAGGAACTTTGAAATTTTTCAAAAACAACCCAGTTCCTGGATTTCCACAGTCTCCACCAAGCTAGAACCCAACGAGGTCCTTCCAAAGGCCGGTTTGAGAGAATAAATCTCCAGGTGATCGCTGGGTGAGTATGAGGGATTGCATCAAGGTCTAAATTCACAGCATGGAAAAACCGTCGCGCAACCACACAATGGTAGAGGAGATGCTCTAAAGTTTCAGGTCCGCGAAGACAGCAAGGACATGTGATTGGGAGGGTCATCCCTCGACAATTTAATCCTTCAATGGTTGGAAGAATTCTGTGACATAATCTCCATAGAAAAAATCGAAGCTTAGGTTGTACTCGTAAGTCCCAAATTGACCTCCAAAGAACCGGGCAGGAAGGGAGAGCTAAGGAGGGAGGTTTTTCTTCACAGGGCGAATTCTTAAGGCCAGTGAATAGCCAGAAGAGGTCGAGTATTGTCCACTAGGTGAGTAGAACCAAATCGGGTGATCCGAATGGGATGTGCGAGGAAGAGGGATACTTAGGATAATGCGAACAGATTCTGGTCAAAAAGTTGAGAAAGGATATGAATATCCCATTCACCGTGAGCGATCAAGGACGAAATTTGAGGTAAAAAACCTTGAGCTAACGGCCGGAGAAGAACCGGAAAGGAGGGGGATCCATTTCTAGGGATCCACGGATGATCGAAAATTGAGAGAAGAGAATGAGATCCTAATCGCCAGAGAAGACCTTTTATTAATAAATCTCGTCCATGGAGTATACTTTGTCATCCCCAAGATGGGTTAGATCGTTTAGTAGCATTTAGAAAACACTGGGAGGGGAAATATTTCCCTTTCAATAGGCGAGAGATAAGCAGTTCTGGATCCATCATGATTCTCCAACATTGCTTCGCTAGGAGGGCTTGGTTAAAGGCTTTGAAGTCCCTAAATCCCAAACCCCCTTCCTCTTTTGATAAACAAAGTTTTGGCCAGCTGCGCCAATGTATTCGCCGACGATCCCCGACTTCTCCCCACCAAAATTCAGCCATGCGTGAATCGAGTTCTTCGCAAACTGCATTACTCACTCTATAACAAGACATAACGTGCACCGGTAATCCTCCAATGACCGAAGTTAGTAAGGTGTGAACCCCAGCCGGGGAAAGAGAGGTACGCTTCCAACTGTGGAGGCGAGTGGTAACTTTATCTTCCAGAAAAGAGAAAGTCTCCTTTTTTATTTTAAAACAACACAAGGAGCACCTAAATAGGAGCTATTATGGAGGGAAGGATCTATTTGCAGAAAATCCGAATATTCCCTTATATCGTCATCTGGAACGTTTTTACTAAAAAGCACTGAACTCTTAGCATAATTAATCTGTTGGCCACTTAGGAGCTGATATCTTGTGAATAAGGACCGAAGATGTACCAGAGAAGGTCTGGTAACACGAATGAAAAGCATGGTATCATCCGCAAACATTAAGTGAGTAATCATCGGGCAATGCCCGTTAAGTTTAATGCCTTGTAGAGAGTTCCTCTGAATTTCTAGCCCAATCAAATGAGAGAGACCTTCCGAACAGATAGCAAATAATAAGGGAGATAGAGGATCCCCCTGACGTAGACCACGGGTTGGAGCGAAAAAACCATGAGGAGTACCATTGAGTAACACAGCCATCGTGGCGGAAGATAGGCAATCATGCACCAAAGATACCCAGCTTGGATGGAAACCAAGGTTTAGGAGTAGTGGGAAAAGAAAATCCCATTCCACCCTATCGTATGCCTTTTCCATATCCACCTTTAAAGCCATGAAATGTCGCTTGCCTGTCCCGTAGGATTGGAGATGGTGAATCAATTCGTGAGCAATTAGGATGTTATCCGTTATACATCGACCACGAATGAAACCGTTTTGAGCAGGATTAACCAGATTCGGAAGGACAAGAGCTAGTCTTGCAGAAATTATTTTGTTAAAACACCGTGCAAAGACCTATTGGACGAACTTGAGTCATGGAAGTGACATCAGATACTTTCGGAATTAAAGTCAGCCACGTATGATTCATCCCTCGAAGCATGTGTCCCCGACGAAAGAAATCTTGGACTGCACAGACGACATCTCGAGAGATGATCGACCAGTAACGTTGAAAAAAGAGACCGGTGAAGCCATCTGGCCCAGGGGCTTGAAGCGGGCCAATGTCAAAGACTACTTGTTTAATTTCTTCTTCAGTAACTGTGGCTAGTAAGTCCCTATTAGTTGAAGAACTAATAACTGGTTGAATTCCAATCTCATTGACCGATTCCTGAGTACCATCATGCTCAGAGGAAAATAGGTTATGAAAAAAATTTGCCGCTAGGATTCCTTTGTCTTTCTCCGTAGAGACAATATTTCCATCAGAGTCCAAAAGATCTCCAATGTAATTATGTTTCCTCAAAGACGTAACTGAACGATGGAAATATTTAGTATTACGGTCCCCCGACTCCAACCAATTAATTCTTGATTTCTGTTTCCAGTAAATTTCTTCTTGGAGTCGTAATTTAGAACGTTGACTTTCTAGACGACGAATCTCCTCCCAATTAATGGAGGTTGATTCAAACTGTTTGTTAAGGCTCTGTCTATGTCCTTTAACATGCGAGCTGAATTAGAGGTTCCCTCACGACACCAATCAAAAAGAAGGTGTCTTAAATTTTTTAATTTTTCAGCCAAACGAAACATAGCACTGCCATCCTTACAAGGAGAGGCCCAGGAGTAAGAGATTAAGTTAAGAACTTCGGGGTTATCTATCCACCGGCAATCAAAGCGGAACAGTTTTTTTGAAATAGGGGATCCCGGGATTGTGCGCAAAATAATTGGACTGTGATCAGAACAC
Source organism: Linum lewisii (assembly GCA_034768395.1). Taxonomy (NCBI): domain Eukaryota; kingdom Viridiplantae; phylum Streptophyta; class Magnoliopsida; order Malpighiales; family Linaceae; genus Linum; species Linum lewisii. The sequence continues at coordinate 14,561,155 of CM068299.1, forward strand.
AAGGGAGGAAGATGTTCTATCGAAGATTCAGGGAAGGAATCTAGCCAAGCGTCATTGAGGAAAAATCTATTTAATCGCTCATCTATAAGTGTCAGAGGACATTGCCTATTTGACCAAGTGAATTCCGGTCCACTAAATCCGATGTCTATTAAATGATGCTCATTGGAGAAATCCAGGAGAGGGGTGATCTTGTAACGATCTAGGGGTAAACCACCTCTTTTCTCCGTTGCCGAAAGCTTGCAATTAAAATCGCCAAAAATGGCCGTTGGTTCTGTCAGGAAGGTTAGACGTTGTGATAAATCTCTAAGTTGATTAACTCGGATGGCTCTTAGATTTGAAAGATAAACTCCAATTAGATAAACATATTCATTGGAGGAAATTTCAAAAGCAATACAAATTCCAAAATCTAAAGAAAAGATTATCGGACGGAAAAGAAGAGGACCATGCAAACGCAATTCCACCTCCCGAATTAGACGAAGTGAACATGAACATAATCAGAAAAACCACACTTTAATAATATAGAGGATAAATCCTCATTACACACACGAGTTTCACATAAGAAAAGAAAAGGAGGAGCAACCCTATTACATAAATCTACTAATTCTGAAACTGTATCAGGTCCTCCTAACCCTCTACAGTTCCATGATAAGACGATCATAATCCCTTGGCGGCCGAATCTTGGCTGGCCGCCACCACCTATCAGCTAGAATAGTCTCCATTGGGTCATCCGTAATGAGTTGGAAGTCGTCATCATCGGAGAGCAAAAGGTCTGACTCATAATCCTCAAGAGGAGTTTCTGGGTCTGGAAGAGGTAAAGGGCTAAGCATTGGGCTTAAGTCATGACCCACAACTCCATCCAAGTCATCCTCAAAGCCTTCAGCAATAGGGTCAAGCCCATCAGCCCTTGCCAAAAAAGGACAGAAGCCCACGTCAGGAGGAGGCCCATAACCATTTTGCCCTACGAAGCTTGAACCTTCATTAGGAGAGAAAGAACTCTCCCCCTTTTCATCCTCAGCCGCCGGCCCAAATATGATTGATGGTGGGCCCAGACGGCCCAAAGCAGAAGTCTTCTTCTCTATAGAGGGGGAATGACGACTGTGCAGAGGCTCCACCAACGGCGAAGACGCCTCAACCGAGGCCGGCTCCTTTCCATGCCGACGAGGACCCCTGATCGGAGAGAAGCCACCTTCTGACGTGGCTGTATTAGAGTCAGAAGCCTCATTCGAAACCACTGCAGCAAGAGCTCTTGGGTCCTCCCTTCGAACAACTGTACGGCGACGAACACGTCGGACGAAAACCGTCGAGTTACGTGGCGGCGGAACAACCACTGCCTCCCCTTCTTGCCGATACACTTCTCGTCGGCGTTGGAACATCCAAGCACCTCTCAGCGGAGGACCGGAGTTGATTTCGACCGGAGCGCTGCAATCAGATTGGACATGATCCAAGTGGCCGCAATTGAAGCAAAGCTTTGAAAGACCTTCATAATGAAGCTTCACCCAAAAGGATCTTCCTGGGTTTTCAATCACTTTTCGTTGACCAATGAGACCCTTAGAAAGATCAACATTAAGCTTTGCTCGCAGAAAAGTCCCTTGTTGGTCGCTGACCCGGAACAGAGCAATATCCAGGACGGCTCCGAAGTCGGAAAGAAACTGCCTGCCAAAAGAAACAGTAGTATATTCCGTCGGAATCTCCTTCAAGGTTACCCAGAAATCCATGAATTGGAAGGTCAAAGCCAATTCTTCAGAAGGAGTAGACCAGGGTTGAAGATGCATCATAGTCGCTTCAAGGTTCCAAGGCTGAGACCGAAGAACTTTCCCTCTGTCTTCACGGCTCTGGAAGAAACATTGGAAGAGATTGTATCCAGCATGGAAAACACGGATTCTTCCTTGGAGCCCCCAAATTCGACCCAGGACTGACTGAATTCCGCCCAATGATTTTCGAATAGGACCAAAGAAATGGAGCAAGAGGCTAAGTCCATTTCTTTCCTGACTTGCAGTTACCTCCGCAGAGGGGATCTGAAAGGCAGAAATCGTCATTGAAAAGTCTGACTCGAATATGAAGGAGAACCACAAAGAAAACACAGAGAAGAAATAGAAGAGACGAGGAGATGAAACTGATTGAAGCAGAGAGAGGAGTAAAAGAATACTCAATTGAAGTCAATTAAATAGCAGCCAGAGGGCTGCACAGGGCAGATAACTGCCAATACACCCCAAAAATAGGGAGATAACTAATGGGAAGGGAAACTCCCGTTGAACAATAACTGAAAAAGGGGGGAAGAATCTGGCAACTAAGATCGAAGAAGGGGGAAAACGGTTGACAGAGAAGACGAAGGGGAAAGGGATTTGGTAACCGCTTCAGAGCGTTCTTTAACGGAGATAAATTTTCAACGAAGGAAAAAGGACACTCAAATCACTAACCATGCCACATTTCTTAGTCAAAATTACAGACTAAAAATACATGTTTGTCAAGTCCCGAATGGGGATTGGAATTTTGTAGCCTAATTAAAATTTTATGTACCGTCAGTAGCCAATTGCGTAACTATGTCCAAAACTAGCACAATCTGACCCGCAGCCAGCGCGTTGCCAGCCAGCTCAGCGCTGGCCAGTAAGCGAAGCGCTTGTTAGATGTGTAAGTTTCTGCCAAACACAATTGTAAATATAGGAAAATAGCAAATTGGTCACTTATCTTTATCTTTTTTATAGATAGATTATTATTATTATTATTATTTTGATAATATAAGTCGGCCTTGATAAAATAATAATATATATAAACTAGGATTAATTACAAAAAAAATTTATTTAACCGCCACAATATCTTGAATTACGGATCACGAGGTCACGTTTGTTGGAGACACAACAATGAAGGAGAGAAACGACAAACGTGACTTCGGGATCGTAATTCAAAGTTAAAATAACCGTGACCCGAGGTCGTGTCCTACTGGTCTGGCTATGCGCTGATTGATTCCATGTTAAAAAAATTATTGCAATTTGTTCTCTCCTTGATTGTTGTGTCTCCAATAAACGTAACATCGGGATCCGTAATTCAAAATATTGTGACGGCTAATATACAATTTTCTTAATGAATCTTAGTTTATATATTATCATTTTATGATTGCCGACTTATATTATCAAATTAATAATAATAATAATAATCTATCTATGAAAAAGGTAAAGATAAGTGACCAATTTGCTATTTTCCTATATTTACAATTGTGTTTGGCAGAAACTTTGCTGGCCAGCGCTGGGCTGGCTGGCCAGCTATGCGCTGCTGGCTGGCTACGCTCTGGTTGCGGGTCAGATTGTGCTAGTTTTGGACATAGTTACGCAATTTGCTACTGACGGTACATAAAATTTTAAATTAGGCTACAAAATTCCAATCCCCTCCCGAATGGACGGGGACTATGTTTTTGTAGTATAGGGACAGTACAATTTGGTGTCCAGATTAAATTATTTATTACGTATAAAATATTTTGAATTACCAAGCGGAGCGGAGTTACGAAAACAAGATTAATTCGTTAAGACATGGACGAATATCATGTAACCTAATCAATGAACGGATAATATACATATATATATATATTTTAATTTGGTAATTAAGTATTATCTAAAACAAAAAAACATGATCGGAGAATTGGTAAGGGGGCCGGAGTCTACCTGGTGGCAGCCATTACCATGCTTTTCAGCTTTCCCTTCTTTTCCGACTGTCCGTTTATCACCTGAACAGTTGAACAACGGCAGCCACCACTCACATAAACGAATCGGATTAAATAAATGGAAATTTCGAAAAGTGGTGGTTGGCCGGAACTCGGAACCTGAGTGACGAGAGAAGTGGCGTGGTTCCAGTGGAAGGCAAAGTAGCTTAATATGCACTTCTCCAGCTCCTCCATTAGCTTCCCGCAAAGCGATTTCGCACGATCCTCCATGTCGGCGGCGAAGTAATCATAGATGTTGTCTTCGCTTCCTTCCTTTCTTCTCAGGTAATCATACGCAAGCTCGCAGAGCTGCGGGCACTCGCTTGGATCTGAGAATCCCAGCTGCCTGGCCACGTAGTGAGGGAATCTCTCTATCTTCCGTCCGCCGTGGCCGGAATCCGTCGACTCGCCTAATTTTGGGATGACGCGCTTGCAGGCTTTGGATTTCCGCCGGTAGTACTCTGCTGCGGCGGCGGCGACGAACACGAGGGACGATACCGCGATGACGCGCGTGATGACTGCCTTGGTGTTACCGTCTTCTGCAAAAGTGAAATAGAGGAAACTAATTAAGTAATTAACAGATGGATTGATGGATTGGAGAAGGAGGAAGTGAGACGGAGGTGGAAGTTAACCGTCGGCCATCACCGTTGGAGCAGAGGAGGCAGAAATGAATTGATCAAAATTATTTTAGAAATAAAATCAGTGTGATAATTTTGAAATCTGCTTTACAGTTGGTGTATATTTATATTGTTCCAGGAGCAAAGAATGAATAATTCCTTTCTTTCTTTCTTTGTTGTAAACAATTCCTTTGTTTATTGTTTTGTCAATTAACAAAAAGGAAAAAAATGAAAAAGACTACTATATAGTGTAACACTGTAACTTGTTTTTGTGGGATCTACTATCATTAGGACACCCCTTAGTGTCCTCATATTAGGACACCTCCTTACAATCATAGGATTAGAAGTAGATCTAATGGCCTAAATTAATCTGGACAAAATAGTTATTTGGAATTTGTATATATAGGGATCGCTTTGTTTGAGGGAATCTGGGAAGGGAATTTGACCTCAATTCCCTCTGTGAAGGTAATTTAAAACATTCCCTGTTTGGCTGGCCTAAAACAGGACCCGAGAATTAGGATTCAAATTCTCAGATGGAATTCTAATTCTCCAATTCTGAGATTTCGAATTCCCCGTTGGTAATCAGGGAATTCTAATTCTCTGACTAATTGACAGACACTACCCTTCCCTAAACTCTTTCCAACCCCGTGAACCCTAACTTCTTACCCTCCTTTGCCGAACAAATATCCAATCCCACCATCATCTCCGACCGACTGCAGCATCTCCCTCGCCTCGGATGTGAGTTCAGTGCTCCTCATTCAATTTGTTCAATTTGTTTCTGCTCGTGTTACTTCGAAGGCAAACCAGCCAAACTACCCCGATCCCAATCTTCTCTCTCGTTCCGGTTTAGCCGTCGGTGAGTTCCTCGTGACTGATATTTGTCACAGATCAGCGTTCTCATATTTTCTATCGGGAAGGATGAAATTCTAGGGTTCCTCCATAAATGTCGTAAAGCATTCAGCTGGCATCAAGCTTTCAACCTAGTGAACGTGAAATTGAAATGGGTTAAAGATAGTTTACTGGACACTACTGTCTCTTGGCAGAACGATCTTAGAGCTATTTACTTTTTGGTTTCCGTAATTTCATCATCTTTCTAAAACTCATCGCCGTCATTACATGTACACAGTACACTCACTCACCAAGCACTGCAACCAGCTAGGGTTCCCTCACGACCTCAAGCTATCGACATTCTTGAGGCGATACTTTGGGGTATTCCACGAGTCCATCTGATTGGAGAGTGGTGGCACTCGGGTACCCTGCTTTGGATTAACACCCTAAGCAGTGGAGCGAGGAGGAGATGAATCTCGTGGCTCGAATTCGAAACGACATTGTTGGATGCTCACAAAGGAAAGGTGTCTTCCTTTGCAGACCATTGACCAGCTTAGATGGGGCTTGGGATTGCCTTACGGTTGCTATGAATCCTTGATAATGCAGCATTCCAGTGATAAGTTCTATTTAGTTTGTCTCCCTGGCGGTTTAGCAATTAGCATAGCGTACTTTTGCAGTTTTTATGCATTGCAGACAACTTTCTGCAATTTCAAACACTTGCAGACATAACAGTTTGTCTATTTTTGCAATGTGTTACTTTTGGGTCCTCCAATGTTCCTGTACTAGTATTTTGCTATCAGAAGATGTAATCTTTGTTTGCAATTTTGAATGCTTGTAAACAGATAATCTAGTTCATATACTGCAATCAAGTGTACATGCTAAATGACTTTAAGAACTTGCTGTAACCCCAATCTGAAAGTTGCAGTACTGACAGCAAAAACCATTTTAATTATATAGATTAAACACTTGTTGGGGATAATTTTAAAGGGCAGAAATATGACACTTGTTGGTGGTAACTTTAAAGGACAAAAATATGGATTGAAAGCTATGGAAGCTGCTTAGATTAAAAGCTTGTAGGTCATGCTAAATGGCTTGCTTGAAGAAAAAAGGCAGAAGGATAAATGTCATAGTACCAATACACACTTGACTTGTCAAGGTCTATTTTGACTTTTTACCTTTCAATTAAATTCAACTTTGAACTAAATTTCACTCTGAAAGTTAATCCAAACAAGGATTCTAATTTCCTATCAAGCTGAATTCTGGGGAATTAAATTCTCCCTGATTCCACCTCATTCTCTGAGAATTAGAATTCCCTCAAACAAACGACCCCATAGTAAATCATATTAGGGTTTTACCACAAACCCTAATTCTCTTTACAATCCCAGAAAAACTACTCTCCGATTCTCTCAGACTCGACGATGTCACATCCGTCGGCAACCTCTATGAGATGGGTGCGGAGGCGTTGACGCTGTCGCGGGTGACGATGATTGGAGGCGGCGGCTTGTTCTTGGATCCGGCGGGGCGGCCTCGCGGGCGGCGTCGGGTGATTTCGTCACGCTCACCGCTTCCTCCACCGTCGCCATCGAACTGGATGAGATCTCTGAGAATTAGAATTCCCTCAAACAAACGACCCCATAGTAAATCATATTAGGGTTTTACCACAAACCCTAATTCTCTTTACAATCCCAGAAAAACTACTCTCCGATTCTCTCAGACTCGACGATGTCACATCCGTCGGCAACCTCTATGAGATGGGTGCGGAGGGCGTTGACGCTGTCGCGGGTGACGATGATTGGAGGCGGCGGCTTGTTCTTGGATCCGGCGGGGCGGCCTCGCGGGCGGCGTCGGGTGATTTCGTCACGCTCACCGCTTCCTCCACCGTCGCCATCGGACTGGATGAGATCTTTGCTGGTGGAGTCGGTGCGGTGGTGCTTGTGAGAGTCGTTGAGGCCGCTTTGTTTCTCTGCTTCTTCTTCTTTCTTTCTTTATATTCCTTTTGATTTCTTTCTCATCCGACCATTTAACTATTTGTTCTGATTTGTTTTTAAGTTTTGATTTTATTTTTATGTTTGAAGATCTACTGTTGTTTTGCTCGTAATAGGGACTCCACATGGTGGTGATTTGGATTAATGAAAATTGGGGTTACAAGGGGTGAATAATGCTAATTCAACAAAGGGATTATCTTGATTCGTGCTCATGTTGTTGTTGATGAAGAAGAGGCCGTCGCCATTGGTGGAATCGGGAAGATGAAGGAGAGGCCGCTGCCATTGGTGGAATCGGTAGACCACAACTACTACTGATTCATTCAATACAGAGAGGGAAAGGGGATTTTGTGAGGAGAGAGGATGGAGCTTTAATTTTGTACCTACACCTTTCCTTTCCTTGCTTGGATTTTGAGGAATCTACCAATTTCAATGATATGGAATAGGTTCGAAATCTACCTGGTTTTTCTTCATCTGGATTGTGTTATGATTTCCTGTTAGGAACATGTTCAACTTTAGGACAGCGTTGTTCCGGGTTGGTTACCTAAATAATCACTGAACTTTGGCCAAATAACCCGGAAGTCACTAAACAAAAAAAATTGCAATTGACATTACCATACTTTGACTAATTATCCAGAAGGTCACTGTTAGCTACGAACATCCATTATTCCGTCCATCCGCCTACGTGGACTTGCCAACTCCACTGCCACGTCACACAATTCCACATCATATTAATTTTCTCACATCTAGTCCACATCATATTAATTTTTCTCAACATGCCTAGTCATCCGCCAAAGAACCCAATCCGATTAATCCAGCAATGACGGCGTGAAAACTTGCTTACAGGAAGCGGCGGCGCTCTCGCCGGTGGAGGCATCTCGGCGGCGGCGGGTAGTCCTTTCTTCTCCTCCTCGGCTAGTGCTTTCTTCCTCCTTCTCCTCGCCTTCCTCGGCGGCGGCGATTTAGGACTAAATTTTGTTTCGGCTAGTGCTTTCTTCCTCCTCCTCCGCTTCTTCGCCTTCATCTTCTCTGCTTTGTTCAATCGAGCCCGTTCACATCCACGATTAGCCCCTTAACATTGCCGCCGATACTCACGAACTTCTCCACAACCTGATGTCGCGGTCTCCGACCGACCTCCTCTCAGTCTCCTCTAATCGACTCGGATCCATTAAGTAACTACTCCGGAACCAACAAATCAGATCTGACAAGATCCAATCAACATTCAACCTATACCTTGACTTCTCCCTCTCCTGCTCACCTCTCAATTTCACTTCAGCTCGACTTCGGCCTCTCAATGGGCTGTGTCGGATCTTCCACAGCCAAGGCAGATGGTAAGGCTTCTCCTCCTCCCTTACATCTCCAACCAGCCATCTCCCGCCGCTTATCTCCATGGCCAAACCCCGACCAAGCTCCGCTCCCCCTTCGCTTCATCTCCAAGAAGAAAACCCCTCTCAATCGTGGCCATGGCACCTCAAAATAAGGTCACTCCCGTTCAATCACTAAAATCATGGGGGGGGGGGGGGGGGGGATTTTCCCGAAGGATTCGAATGGCGGCGTGTGTTGGGATTGAGTGTGGAAGGTATTCAGCTTCAGCAACCCAAAAGTGGAAGCAGAGGAGTCGTGGTTTGGGATTCTTGATTTTGGATAAGATTACTTTTTTCATTTGTTGATAAGTTCCCCCATTGGATAAGATGCGATGGATGTTGATATTGGGTAACATGATCATTTTTGTGGGTTGGTTCCATGGAGGAGGGAGGTAGGGAGGAAGGAGGAGGAAGAAGGAGAAGAAGGGAGGATTGGTTTGGGTGGAGAATTGAGTTAGGTACCGGTTTGGGTACTCTGGTTAGATGATTGGGCATCTTAGAAATGACGTGGCATAATTAAATGATATGGCGGTTGAGTTGGCAAGTCCACATAGGCGGATGGATGGAATAATGGATGTCCGTAGCTAACAGTGACTTTCTGGATAATGAGTCAAAGTATAGTAATGTCAATTGCAAAATATTTTGTTTAGTGACTTCCGGGTTATTTGGCCAAAGTTCAGTGATTATTTATGTAACCAACCCGCGTTGTTCCATTTTGGCGATTTAGGAACATGTTTGTAGTGTTCCATATAGTTAATTATGGAACATGTTTGTAGTGTTCCATATAGTTAATTATGGAACAGGTATTCGATATTATTGTTCCATTTTCAATTTGATTCAAGGTTTTATGATTTTCTGTGTTCCGATTTGGTAATAAGGAATAAAATCGATTTTCAACACGTTCCATTACTTTTGAAATGGATCACTGTTCCAGAACAATAAAATAGGAACTGTTCCGAAATGATAAAAGAGGAACAATTTCGAAACAATTTCCACAAAAAGTGTTAGAAACTAATCTAAAATAAAAACCACCGGAGATGCACAACAAAAACCGGCGAGCATAGAGAAGAAGATGAAGAAGTAATTAAAAAAAAGATAATTAATTTAATCATAAATTAAATGGAGCAAAAAAGGAGCAGAAAAAGGAATAAAAACTCAGCAATGTAACTGCAAATCCAAAAATTAATAAATAATAATTAAAAATCTGTAATAAATAAAATATTGAAATTACCCTTATGTTCAATTAATATAGGCCTTCCGATCTTTAAGATTAAATCCTACGGTTCTAAGAAGTGTCCTCATATGAGGACACTTTGGGGTGTCCTAATGGTAGAATTTCCCGTTCTTTGTCTCTTATATTAATTTTGTTGTCACGCACTAATTAATTATTTATCCACAATTGGTCATTTTGCAAGTATCAACAATTTAGAACGTGAAGGATTATATATATGTTGAACAGTCACATGCCGTTAACGTTGATGTTGGTGAACCCTATTAAGAAATAGTAGTAATGTACGCCGAGCATGCAGTGAAAGGAAGAGTACGTATGGGGTCATATACATGTCTTAGGAAGAGCAGTTCGGCTATGGCTATGAGAGCTATATCTCTCAGATTCATCTGAGAGATTGGCAGGCAGGAGAGAGAAAATTACTTTGGGGAGAGGAGAGAGACTGTTAGGTGTTATGTCGTTCATACATCGATGTTATGACATTATTATGTTGTCGTTATGTCATAACAGCGTCATAACACATTGTTATATCATCGTTATATGAGTGTTCTTTTATCGTTATGCCATTTTGATATGTCATAACACCGACATAACATCGTCATAACACACTGTTATATCATCGTTATACGAGTGTTCTTTTACCGTTATGAGATTTAGACATTTCATACATGACATAACACTTATTTATGAGTTCAAAATATTTCACTAAAACTTCAATAAATATATCAAGATGGATATCATTGGACTCAAAAAATTATAATAAACAACATTTGTGAATGTTAGAATGTGATTTGAGCATTATATTAAGAGTTATACTAAGAGCTTCTCCGATGGTCTTGTGTAAAAGGTTTAAACCTTTTAGAAAAAAGCTTTAAAACCATAGAAGAGTTCGAGGTGGCACTAATTTAGGGACTACAATGGTATGGTTTAAAAGTTTAAAGCTTTATGTGAAAATTTTTTAACCCAAAAAATAATATGAGGTGGAAATTATGGAAGAGAGAGAATGCAAAAGCTTTGTATATTAAAAGCTTTTGCAAAAAGCTTTATGCATTTCACCAATCAACTCATTTCTCTCCCCTAATTTTTTACATTTTTCAATTATTTATTTAAGTCACTCATTTATTTAATATTTTCCTACCAATTTCAATTAATCAAAATGACATATAAATGTATCACTACGAATGTACATTAACATGAATGACTTCATAAATTAAAAACATCAATCTTCCATTAAACTTGCTACAGCTAAATTTAAAATGCAATTAAAACACAAATAATATATAGATAGCAGTGACACATTTATTAAAAAAATTGCAATGTGTGTTCAATGTTCAATGTCATCTTCGAAACGTTGCCAAATATGCTCCACCAAATCTGCTCTCAGTTGTTGATGTACTTCACGGTCACGTAATTCTGCATCATCGTCTGACCATGTACTTATTGCATTCCCTTCGTTCTCAACAATCATATTATGTAATATGACAGAAGCATACATTATATCTTTAAGTTTTTGGCGTTGCCAAAATCGAGCTGCACCACGTACAATTGCCCACCGTGCTTGGAGGACTCCAAATGCTCGTTCCACATCCTTTCTTGCAGCTTCTTGCATTTTCTTGAATTTCTTCCTCTTCGGATCTTCTGGATATGCAAAGCTCTTCACCATCGTAGCCCATTTTGGATATATTCCATGAGCAAGATAATAACCTTTCGTGTACTTTGTGCCATTAACTATAAATTGAATATCTGGTGAGTACCCCCCCCCCCCCAATACGTCATTGAACAATGGGGATTGGTTGAGTACGTTGATATCATTGTTAGATCCCGCGACACCAAAAAATGCATGCCATATCCAAAGGTCTTGTGATGCTACTGCTTCTAACATTATTGTTGGAACGCCTTGATCACCTCTCGTAAATTGTCCTTTCTGTTTCAGTAACCACAACCCTATATTAAAGATATATATTTTTAGGCTTGGACTAATTGATTGCATTTTTCATAGTATTCCATCAAATACCTAATTTAAATGTAGTTTGACCGATTTATCTTCAAAGGGATGTATTATTTTAATAATTTTTTAATTATATTATATTATTAATTTTTAGGCGATTTATTTGTCTATTTCATAATTTATAATTATATATACTTATATTCTCAAGCATAAAATACTTAGTCAGCTGATACATGGTCTTGGAGCTAGTTTGGTGTACTGAATGCGTACCAATTGACGTCATGAAAATGATAAGTGGTATGGAAAGACCCAAAATGTAAAGTGATCAAATTAGGAGGTTGTATTTATATAGGGGGCTATTTGTAAAGTTGGCAAAGTATAGGGGGCAAAGTGCTATTTTCTTTTAATATTTTAATCATATTATATTATTAATTAATATTTAAAAGGTTATAAAGCTTTATAAGTTTCATGTCATTGTAGGAATAGCTTTATAAGTTAGAGTGTTTTAAAAAAGTGATGTGGCATACTAGTTAAAGCTTTAAATTCAAAAACCATTGTAGATGATCTAATAAAACTAAAATTAGGGGTAATTGGAAGAGAGAGAGTGTGTCAGGTTTTTTTAATTTATTTTATGGGGAATAGGTTTTGGGCAGCTGCCCAACGCGTGGGGAACAAACGCGAGCAGCCTTTTTTTATTTTCCAACTCATTAAACATTTTCGTTTTTTCTTTCTTTGTGGGATCAAAGCCAAATGGCGTGACACTATTGGTCATTAATCTCTCAGATGGATCTGAGAGAAAGGCCTCTCAGACCCATAGCAAAATTGCAGGAAGAGTTGCTTTGTCAAACGAGTACTGGCTAGAGATATTATTATAGTTTTTTTTTTATTAAGATAGCTCCCGTAGGAGATAAAGAGACAGTCAAAGTAAGAGAAAGCGTCAGTGCACACTTAAGTCGAGAGGTTTACCAAACTCTGGTTTGGGAGGCATCGTAGTGCATGGCGTGCCACAAAGTGGGCCGCCGTATTAGCATATCTAGGAACCACCAGTAGCTTCAAAACCGGGCTCGACTCCAGGAAGGCGCCACTGTCTGCAACGATTGACCCACCATCCCTCCACAAGTTATCTTGATTCTTGATTTTCGCTAGGACATCCGTAGCATCGCCTTCAATATCTACCGCCGACCAACCTTGTTGGCGAGAAAGTAGGCAGGCATCCCTACAAGATAAGAGTTCTAGGATAAAAGGATATAGAATACCTGAATAGGATTTTCCTATTGCGAACATAAGACCACCAGAGGAATCTCGTACGTACAGAGCAACAGCTCCGCCATCAGGAAATCTAACAGCCCCATGTACATTTATCTTTAGTCATTGTGGAGAGGCCGACAACCAGAAGTTTGGTTGGGGTGACGGAGGAGGGCATGAGGTGTACGGATCGGCATGAAGGAGAAGAAGGGAGCCGAGATCGTGCCGAAAATGACGAACTAGGACTGGAATCCTATACTAGAAATGCTCAAAGACTACCAAGTTTCGCAATTTCCAAAGCCGCCACCAAGCTAAGACCCAAGCCGAACCTTGGAGTGGGGTTGATTACATTATAAACCGCCAAACAATTGTTGGATGCGAGTGCGAGATAGAATGTACGGGGAGGCCTGCGAAATTGTAAAAGCTGCGAGAGATAGGGCCATCAAAAAGAAAATGTTCTATGGGCTCGATATCTTTGTAGCATCTAGGGCACAACATCAGAGTTTCAATCTTTCGAGAGTTCAGACCTTCCTTGGTTGCTAGTATCCTGTGACATAAACGCCATAGGAAGAATATGATTTTAGGCCTGACCTTAAGAGACCAATTGTTTGCCATAGAAAAGGATCAGTTGGACAACACAAATCTTTCGTTATAGGCTTCTTTTTTGCTTGCTGCGCAAGATTATAACCAGGAACAGTTGTATATTTGCCTGAAGGTGATTTACACCAGATTATTTGATATCCAATAGGATTTGTAGGCAGTGGAATGCTCATGATACGTGAAACCATAGTAGTGTCGAAATGTTCATTGAGACAATCCATTCTCAAGTTAGAGTTATGGATAATGTCTTGAAACGTTAACTCAGCCATCCTGGAAAAAATTGAATGAGGGATAGGCGTGATTGAGTTTGTAGAGTCAAGAAGCCAAGACCTGTCCCATAACGGGAAAGAGGTTGAGATTCTAGTTGCCAAAGTGTGCTCTATAGGAAACCGTTAGATGCAAGCAACATAATCGTAGCGGAAATACGATAACATCTAACAACCTAGATCATCTCGATTGCATATAAATCAATAAGTAGAGTTATCGTGACTCACCTTCTTGAAGCGTGATATTAACTCGAAAACCAATACCTCCTGTAGCCTTTAGATCGATCAGAGAGCTCCAAGTGCAGCTCCTCTGCTTAGTCCACACTAGCTGAGAACCGGATCTTCCTCGCCAAAGCTTGCTAGAACTCCTGGTCGAAGACGGTTTTTAGGGTTATGGCGGCTAGGATTTTCTCCGGAGAGAAAGTGTATTCGGCTCAGGATTGACTGCTACCCTAGCAGTCTTATTTATAGGATTAGGGCAGAAACCCTAATCCCTTCCTAATCCTAATGGGCCGCCAGCCTAGTAGTCCCAATCCACCATGGATTGGGCCTATTAAATGATCCGGTCCATACTATAGGCGTGTGACCTTGTAGGACCCGGTCCGATTTGCCGTGGCCCAAACCACTAATTAATATTGCTCTCTAGCAAGACATATTAATCCCTAACCGGCCCGAATTAATTCTATTAATCAGGTCCAACACTTAACTAGTTCCTATGCGGATTTGGACCGAAGGACATAAATCCTTCAGTCTCCCACTTGGCCGAGGGGCAAGTCCGCACGTTAAGATTTCCTGTGTCGCCTGGTCGACCGTTTTGAGAACGTGATAACATGGAGCGGTTAGCTCAAAAATTTTCTACTTGTCACTGAGATTCATGAACTGTTTAAAAACAAATGATTGTAACAACAATCCATTTGAGCATGGCCATGCATTTCCACAGTTCTCACTCTACAAGGGGCTCAGGCCACCGTATCCTGCTTTGCAGCAGGAGAGACATCTCCAGTCTTGTATCGATCATGCTCACACTCAAATCATGATTACCCCGAAAACAATGCCTTTATAACTCCCTTATTCAGGTGAGCGCTTGACAGAATCAAAGGCGAGTCACGCATTGAATGAGGTCATACCATACTCATGTCGGAGGAATCCACTAGAAGTGTTTAACTTTAGAAACTCTTGGGTTACTTTCCAAAGCTGGTCATGTCCAGTATGCAACACTTATACATACCCATGTATATGGCAGGACAACACTTTGTCTCTATAGTCCGTGAAACTCGCGACTATCACAACCATCACACAAACTAGTCCTTTATGGGAGTTCGTTTATGTTCAGTTTAACAACTCCAGACTAAGGACAAAACATAGCTTGAGAGGTTCAGTTCACTTATGGGGTTTCATGCATCAGCGACTTGTAGTGATGATCCCATTGAACGCTACTCAACTATTGAACATTTCATTTGATTCTAAGCAAAAATCAAATGAGAAGGAAACAATTCCATTTATTGAAACAAAACCAATGTCATACATATAATGTAATAAACTCTACTACATAATGTATACAAAGAAATCTAAGCAAGGTCTCCAAGACAAACTCCAACAACTTGTCTGAGTCCTTTTGCCAAGGTGTGCTTCTCATGCTTTGCACCGCTTAGAGGCTTAGTCAACGGATCGACAATGTTGTCATCCGTTGGAATTTTGCACATTCTGATCAGGTGTCTCTCCACATAGTCTCGAAGTAGATGATACTTCGCATCAATGTGCCTTAACCTTGCCTTGGGGCTTAGTTCCTTCGATTGGGAAATGGCTCCATTGTTGTCACAATAAAGCTCTATTTCCTTATGGCACGAAGGGACCACCTCAAGCTCAGTCAGAAACTTCTTGATCCAGATAGCTTGCATTGCTGCTTCTGCTGCAACAATGTACTCTGATTCTGTAGAAGATTGAGCCACCATACTTTGCTTGGTGCTCTTCCAGCATACTGCTCCTCCATTCAACATGAAGACATACCCGGACTGTGACTTCGTGTCATCACGACCAGTCAAATGGCTGGCATCAGTATACCCTTTAACATTGAGCTCTTTTTCACCCCCAAATACCAGAGAATAATTTTTAGTCCTTCTTAAGTACTTAAGAATATTCTTTGCAGCAATCCAGTGAGCATCACCTGGATTTTCCTGGTACCTGCTACATATGCTCAAAGCATATGCAACATCAAGTCGAGTACATATCATGGCATACATAATGGATCCAATAGTCGAAGCGTATCATTTTCTCCTTCTCAGCATGTGTCTTAGGACATTGATCTTTGTTGAGGTGTATGCCGTGGTTCATTGGAAGGTATCCTCTCTTGGATCCCCTCATGTTGAACCTATCAAGAACCTTATCAATATAAGTTTCTTGACTTAGACCAATGAGCTTCCTTGATCTATCTCTATAGATTCTGATGCCCAATATGTACTCTGCCTCACCAAGGTCTTTGATGGAAAAACATTTTCCAAGCCACTGTTTTACTTTAGTCAGCATGGGAATGTCATTTCCAATAAGTAGTATGTCATCTACATACAATACCAGAAAAACTACTTTGCTCCCACTAAATTTCTTGTAGACACAAGCTTCCTCTCTGCATCCGATGAAGTCAAATTTCTGACAGCTTCATCAAATCTAAGGTTCCAACTCCTTGATGCTTGCTTAAGTCCATAAATGAATTTCTTAAGCTTGCAAACTTTCCTAGGATTTTTAGGATCTTCAAAACCAATAGGTTGTGTCATGTACACATCCTCTTCCAGAAAACCATTCAGGAAGGCAGTTTTGACATCCATTTGTCATATTTTATAGTCATGAAACGCAGCAATCGCTAGGATAATCCGAATGGATTGGATCACGGCCACATGCGAGAAGGTTTCATCATAGTCAATTCCTTGAACTAATTTGTCACGGTTCATATAGAAAACCGTGACCAATTAGTCACGGTTTAATAAAACCGTGACTAATTTGTCACGGTTCTAATACAAAATCGTGACAAATGAAGTCCACGTTGGTAATCCACTACAACACACCTTCCTCGATTTCCGTGCAGAGCCCCTTCTCCTTCTTCCCTCTTTCTTTTTCTTCTTCTCCCTCCTTCTCTTCTCTGATCTTATCCTTCTCTTCTTCACTTCTTCTATTCTCTTCCTCTGCCTCCATCGCCGATCTCTGCCACTTTTGAAGCTCCACCGCCCCCTTCTTCTTCCGCCACCGCCGCCCATCTCAAAAGCTAACTCCCCCCCTCTAAAACAGCTCCTTCCATCTCCGATCACCCAACTCCTTCGAAATCTAACTCATCTCCTGAAACAGCTCCTTCCTCTAGATCCAGATCCAACCACAACCCTAGATTCCATCAATTTCCTCTATTTCTCGAACAAGGAAGTAGAGAAAGAAGGTTTAGGGGGGAGGCTGCACAGAAGTCGAGATTCTGATGGGGGTTGAGACTCGCCGACGACGGGGTTCAATGGGTTGAGACTCGCCGGCGATGGCAGAGTCGCCGTCGACGGAATTAAGTTAGTTACTGATTAGAATAGACAATTAAAATTGGAATTGGGATTATTACTGATTTGGTCATTAACTATTAAAACTGGACAATTAAAATTAGAGTGACTGATTTGTAATAACGTAATTAGTTTAATTGGGACATTTTGTGAAATTCCAAAGTTTGTGGATCAATTTGTATAATGGAAGAAATTGAGGGTCTAGTACTGTACATTGAGGAAATGATAATTTGGGTCACTGAAATTTTGTTGCTTACGATCTGATCACTACAGTTTGTCACGGTTTCAATATGAACAGTGACAAATATTAGTCACGGTTTCTACGGTTTCTAAAGGAACAGTGACTAATATTTGTCACGGTTCATTTTGAAACCGTGACTAATATTAGTCACGGTTTCTGAAGGAACCGTGACTAATATTAGTCACGGTTCCTTAAGAAACCGTGACACAAATATTTTGTCACGGTTCATGTTGAAACCGTGACAAAAATGATCGATTTAGTCGCGGTTTACAAAACCGTGACTAATTTTTTTAGTCACGATAAAAATCGTGACTAAAGGCAAAAAAAACTGTGACTAATCCCATGTTTTCTTGTAGTGCTAGCCTTGAAAACAGTAATGTTTCCATCCTTGTCCGTCTTCAGTTTGAAGACCCATTTACAGCCTATGGGTTTTATACCATCAGGCAGGGTAACCAAGTCCCATACTTGATTTTCGAACATTGAATCCATTTCAGATTTCATGGCCTCTTGCCATTTTAAGGAGTCTGAACTCGTCATTGCTTGTTTGTAGGTTGTTGGTTCTTGACTTTCAAGAAGCAAAACGTCTAGGCTTCCAGTCATAACGGAGTCATCAAACTTCTTAGGTGGAATCCTAGTCCTCTCAGATTGACGGTTTGGGTGAACAGCAGTAGTTTGAGTATCTCGCATATCCTTTGACGTTTCCTCTATATCTTCACCGATTTGAACAACTTCTTGTTCTATCAGGTTCTCAGATGTGTTTGGATCAATATCCAGTTATTGCTCATCACCTTGAATTTCTTCAAGATGAATATTTCTCCCACTTGTATTCTTGGAAATGAACTCACTTTCCAAGAAGACAGAATCACGAGCAACAAAAACTTTGTTCTCTTGAGGGTTGTAGAAGTAATATCCCTTTGTCTCTTTAGGGTAACCTACAAATAGGCACTTGTCTGATTTTGGTGCTAGTTTATCAGAAAGCAAACGCTTCACATAAACTTCGCAACCCCAAACTTTTAAAAAAGATATTACTGGTACTTTACCAGTCCATAACTGGTATGGTGTCTTTTCTACAGACTAAGACGGAGTTCTATTCAGTGTAAAAGCAGCAGTTTGTAGTGCATGTCCCCAGAAAGAGATTGGAAGATTTGCGAAGCTCATTATAGAACGAACCATGTCCGACAAGGTTCGATTTCTCCTCTCAGACACACCATTTAGTTGTGGTGTTCCAGGAGGAGTGAGTTGTGAGATGATTCCACAACTCCTAAGATGATCAGAAAACTCTTGGCTAAGATATTCACCACCACGGTCAGACCTAATGGCTTTTATCGTTCTGCCTAGTTGGTTTTGTACTTCATTTTGAAACTCTATGAACTTTTCAAAAGATTCAGATTTCTGTTTCATTAAGTAGATTTACCCATACCTACTTAAGTCATCAGTAAAAGTAATGAAGTATCTAAACCCTCCACGAGCAATGAAACTCATAGGTCCACATACATCAGTATGTATGATGCCCAGAAGATCACTTGCTCTTTGACCTTGGCCAGGAAACGGTGACCTAGTCATCTTTCCCATTAGACAAGCCTTGCATGTATCAAAACTCTCACAAGCAAATGAGGTTGAAACACCAACTGACTGAAGTTGTTTCATGCGTTGCAAATTAATGTGTCCTAAACGACAATGCCAAAGGTATGTAGACTGTGAGTTTATATTTCGCTTCTTGGTATTTATGTTAAGGATAGATTTAGACAAATCTAAATAATAAAGATCATTCATCAACACATCATTGGCATAAAACA
Source organism: Linum lewisii (assembly GCA_034768395.1). Lineage (NCBI taxonomy): Eukaryota > Viridiplantae > Streptophyta > Magnoliopsida > Malpighiales > Linaceae > Linum > Linum lewisii. Next base: position 14,580,485 of record CM068299.1, read on the forward strand.
CATCATTCTTATTAATAAAACAATAATTATTCCGAATAAGAATATAATATCCTTCCGAATCTAACACATACCCTGATATTATGTTTTTGGTCAAAGCAGGAACATAATAACAATTATTAAGTTCTAAAACAAGACCAGAAGGTAAAGACAGACTATAAACTCCCACTGAGATGGCCGCCACTCGAGCTCCATTTCCAACGCGGAGGTCCATCTCTCCCTTTGCCAATCTTCTACTTCTCGTCAGGCCCTGCATATTAGTAGTAATATGTGAGCCACAAGCAGTATCAAATACCCAAGAAGTAGAATGTATTGACATTATGTCTATCACATAAATACCTAGGCATGGTCGCACCATCCTTCAGATCTTCCATGTACTTGGGGCAATTGAGCTTCCAATGCCCCTTTCCATTGCAGTGGTAACACTCCTCCTCTTTGTGGCACCCTTGTTAGGTCAAGAAGGAGTCTTCTTCTCCTTTTTGGCAGATGAAGATGTACCAGCTCTCTTAAACCCATTACCTGACTTAACAGCAAGAACCGCGCTCCTCTGTTTGGCTCCCACTTGCAAATTTACCGGCTTTGAGGCCAAGGCTTTAGACTGGTCAACACCAGTTGTTGAAGATGCAACCTTTGCAACCTTTGCAGGTTTAGGGTTTAATGCCAACGCCTTTGCACTCATAGCCTGATTGTAAGCGGCCATATCCAGCTTTGCCTTATGCATTGCACGGAGAGTCAGAATCATGTTATGCGCATCCATGTCCATCAAAATGAACTTCAATTGGAGTTTGGGCTCCATGGTGGCAATCATGAGTGTAGCTACTAGTCTGGCATTTTCGTAAAGAACAGCTTCTTATTTTTTCTCCTCTTCAGAAGAGGTTTCATCCAGATCAGCAAGCGGGGTTGTGAGGACATCCAATTTGTTATTAGCCTCAATGACATTCCTTAGGTGTTGTTCCCAAATTGGAAAATTGGTGAGGGCTTCTCTAAGCCTTTCAGCATTCAGAGATGCTTTGAGTTTTTCCTTCTCAAGGATTGTCTCAGGGGTGATAATGTTAACCATTATATCTACAAAAGTGCAAAATTAATTTGTTTCAATTAGTACATAGCTAATGATTTCATAAATAAAGAGCTTATGTGTATTTCATTCACAAAAAGAGTCCCTTAGAATGAAATATTTCCAAGATCCTAAATTTATCAAAAAGTTAGCCGTACTTTGGCACTGCCACTAAAGTTTTGCATTTTAGGTAGACCAACAACTTTAGTCAATCACAACTCATTTTGTGACTCTTGGTTGATTAAATGTCATTAAAAAAATCAACTATGCTTCGTACCAAAACTTTATCTTTTGAATTCGTTGAGTACGACCAAAAACGAAGTTATGAACCCCTGAGATTCACCATTGCTATCCAACGCAATAATAGGACCTAGTTTACTTTGGCAGAAAATGGCCCTAGTTTTTGTAAACGCATCACAGGTCTCGTTATGGTAAAGCATTGCCTCAATTTTCTTTAGGGACATTTTAGGTGATGTGTTTTTATCTACGTTTGCTAGTGAACTAATCGCGCAAGAGACATACACAACAACCTAAAATATGGTTCTAAGCATTCAGACAATAAACGCTTGTAGGTGATCGGATCTTGGCCCCCTTTAATCTTGGAAAAAACGCTTCATATTCATCATCGAAGGATCTCCTATCCTTGAGTCTTTGACTGGCGTTCATCCCTCCTTTGTTGTAATTACATATTTTTGTAAACTAAATACAAGATTCCTAATCTATCTTATTAATTTACAAATAATAAAATTACAACAAAATAAACGGTATGCAGACCGTATTTCCCAAAATAAAATAATAAAAAAATTAAATTGGGGTGGGGCCTTTTATCCGATCACCAAGAACCTGCACACTTTGCCACAAAACGCACAATATACACAAGTATATAAAACATTCATTTATTCACTACCGCATGAGTGAATGACCTTAAATCTAGCATGCTTGGTAGATTTATCACTAATTAACCAATTTTAATTAAGGTGGTAATTAATTATGAATAAAACAATTTTATTCTAATTAAACCCTAATAATAAACTCCTTTATTATAATTGCTTCAACAATAAAATTCATTCAATTATAGGGATTATCGTTAATATTTAAAAGTTTCATAGATATAGAATTCAAAACTTGCCCATAAATTCCATCAATTAAAACTCCCACTCAATTTAATAACTCAATACTAAAATTTGATAGAAAATTAATTATGAATTTAAAACTTTTCAATACTTAATCAAACCTATGATTAAAATTGAAACACTGCCCATAAATCGATTCGAATTAAATCTGTTCCAAACCAATTTTTTTTTAATTCTGAACCAAAAACCGGTCGAACCGAACTGGGTGAACTAGATGGTTCAACCCGGTTCGGGCCGAGCCAAACGGGCCGACCAGGGGAGTGGGCTGGGCTGTCAACAGATAGTGCTGGGTTCCAAACCCAGCAACTGCCGCTGAACTCAGTCGCCGTTATTACTTGCTTCCGTCCGCCGTTGCGCCCCTTCCGTCGGCTGCTGCCCAGCCGGTCGGCGACGAAACAGTAATATTAAATATTTTTTTTTATAAAATAGTTTAATATATCAACTCATAAAAATTCATGAACACTTTCGAAAACACGATTTTCAATGAAAATATTAACACGACATAATCCCATCTTTTAATTGAACAATTTTATTAAGAACGCAATTCATTTTGTTATGAAAAATACACAAAACGAGGGGCTCTGATACCACTGTAGGAAACCGTTAGATGCAAGCAACATAATCGTAGCGGAAATACGATAACATCTAACAACCTAGATCATCTCGATTGCATATAAATAAATAACTAGAGTTATCTTGACTCACCTTCTTGAAGCGTGATATTAGCTCGAAAACCAATACCTCCCGTAGCCTTTAGATCGATCAGAGAGCTCCAAGTGCAGCTCCTCTACTTAGTCCACGCTAGCTGGGAACCAGATCTTCCTCGCCAAAGCTTGCTAGAACTCCTGGTCGAAGAACGGTTTTTAGGATTATGGCGGCTAGGGTTTTCTCCGGAGAGAAAGTGTATTCGGCTCAGGATTGACTGCTACCCTAGCAGTCTTATTTATAGGATTAGGGCAGAAACCCTAATCCCTTCCTAACCCTAACGGGCCGCCAACCCAGTAGTCCCAATTCACCATGGATTGGGCCTATTAAATGATCCGGTCCATACTATAGGCGTGTGATAAAAGGATTTTACCAAGGTCGTATTCCACGGGGTCCTCTCATAGACCAATACTCACACTTCTCATAGACGGTCTAGACATTTGAAATTGGTTTGGTTTGATTGAGAAATTCAGAAACAAAGGCAAAGAAATGCAATACTAACAAAGATTAAGCAAGAGAGAAAGGTGGTTCAAATCAAAGACAAAGGGGGCTCTCTTGGTGGGTAATTTCATCATGCTCAAGATGACTAATTGAACAAACAAGCCAATTAAGATCGAGTTTGCATTCGGATGACCATGCATTTCACTTCTATAGACTCAATGCACTCTCGTAGCACCTAATCCCTATCCTAATACCACTCAACTTAGGCTCTCGCTCTCAAGCTAAGTGAATAAGGATGCATTCTAAGTGTTTGATGAAATGCCAAGACACAAGATACTCTCTTAAGACTCTATGACCACAAGGCTAGACACAACACTCTCATATCAATGCCCTAACACTAAGAGATTCACCAAAAAGCCTTTTCAAACTCAATTGAATGAAAATCCACATGCACACCAAGTGTTCGATAAAATGCCCAAGAGAGAAATCAAGTGAAAATGGTTGAAACAGAATGATCTAATCTCTTAGAACACACTCACTTCAATCCCTAGACCTACAATCTATGAAATCCAAGCACTCTCATGCATCAAATCACATTTAATGGACCAAATCAAGCAAACATGGCATAAAATGGCATTAAGAACAAGTCTAGGAATCATCCTCATACAACCAAGATCAATCATGGCAAGTTCTATACAATCATCCCTCTATCATAGCACAACTAATCTACCCATCCAAGATGAACCCTAGAAACTCAGCCACACATGGCCAAGGGAGTAAAGAGAAAAGAAGGAAGAATGGTCACCAAGAACACCATGGATGAATCCTTGAGATGATCTTCACTTCTCCACTTGTAAGCACTTCTCCCAAGGTTTGTTGGCTTCAATCCTAGCTCCAATGGCTTCAAATTGCTCCAAAAATGTGTTCTAGGGTTTGAGGGTTCGTGGGTGTGTGTTTGGGGTTCAAGAGAGATCAAAGAAAGCCCCAAAATGGCCAAAAACGCGGGTATTTATAGTGCAGGGGGCAGTGCACGGCGTGCACCACTGCACGGTGTGCACCCCTGCACTCTGCATAAAACTCGATCTTGTAATGCTCATATCTCCCTCGTCCGGACTCCAAATGACCTCCAGTTTGCTCCTATGTGCTCCTTGTCATCTGTACTTCGATGCCATAACCTGAAAATGCACAGAGGAAACTCCAATAGACCACGAATTTCGCTCCAAAGTGACAACCGGACAACAAATGGACACTTTGCACAAAACTTCAATAAAAGCATATAAGTCATGGTATTTCACGAACAAACACGGCATTTCATAGGTCAATCATAAGCTCAAAATGCACTAAATAAAGTCACATCAAATTCCCCTACGACTAAGCTTTGCTTGTCCTCAAGCAAATGAACTAGAAAACATCCAAGTTCACAAATGACAAGATCGGTCCCATTGAGATTCAAGCAATCAGTATTTGGCTTAAATTGTTCCACAAACAAACTTAACCTACACATGCAAGAACATCAACCAAATAAGTCTAAACCTCACTATTTTATGCACACTCCAAGTAGTGGTTAATTGAGATACAGAAAAACCGACCACGACAACACCAACTCTACTCAAAAGGACTTGAACTCGGAAAATGGAACGGATTAGGTGGGGAATGGAAAATTTGGAGAGTGGTGAGTGATCGTGATGTGGCTATCGACTCGACTCCATCCGCTTCTAGATCCGCACTTTACAAACTCTGGCTAGGATCAAGGGCTACATTTAAGAACTCTCTTTTTTTCTTTCTTTTCTTTCATTTTCATTTTTTTTCTTTTTTTTTTCTTTTTTTCCTACTGCATACTAGTGCTCGATTCAACACTTCACTTAGGTGTTGAACCTGCCTAGCTCACAGCTTTTGCCTTTGCTAGTGCTCAACCCGACACTTCACTTAGGTGTCGAGCTTGCCTAGCTTTTCTTTTCTTTTGAGCCTTTTCTTTTGAACATTCTCTTCACAACTAGCCACGTGATCCTTAGCCCCTTAACTTCCACACAAGATTTTGAATTGGATTTCCGTCTAATCTCAAACCACAATCACGAGGGATCAAAAAGGGAATGAAGAACATGGAAAAGGAGTGAAAAGGGTGAAAATTCTGATTGCCTCCATCATCTTAGACCGGTGTTATCGAGCGGTACAAAAACACTTATCGAGCGGTACAAAAACACGTATCAAACCAATCAACCAACATACAAGAGTGATAAAATCTCTGTTCTGACCTAGACTCATTTGACATTAGCTCTAACATGCTGGTTATAGGTTCTAAGTGGAACAGTCTAAACGTCATTGTGAAAGCTTGAAGTCAATTAAACACCAAAAGTCAAGAACCGAATGATTCTACAATAGAGGAATTTGGAAACAATCAAGATCATGCAAATCAAGCAAAGCATAGCATTACATCTCTACCACAAATAATCACACCAAACCTCAAACTCCCCTACGACTAACATGAGCATTGTCCTCAATGATCAAGAGAGAGAGGGTAAGGAGGAACGAAGTTACCGTGTTGGTAGAGAGGAGCATAGGACGTAATAGTGGTGAAAGAGTTCCATGATGATCCTTGGTGAAGAGTGATCTAGAATGCTTGTTAAACCTTATTCAAAAAGCTAAAACAACACAAATACCTCAAACAACAATTAAAAGCGAAAAATTAAAGATAACATGGGGTGCATAAACAAGTGCAATAAAGCCAAAAGAGAGCCTTGATTGATCTACACACAACCACAATCAAATAAAAATAAAACAAGGGTCTTGAGATAGAAGTGGGGCCCTGGAAATCTCACTGGGAAGGATCAACACAAAAATCACTAATGACGTATCCTTCAATGCTAGCAAAGATCAATTCATTAAGGACCACTCTAAGCATTAGGCATGTAAAACGGGCAATATTACTAATAACAACATATGAGCACGAAATCACATAATGTAAGGAGGGATGTACAAAAATAGACCCATGTGTGGTGATCAAACACACCCCTCCTCACACAAAGAAGGTAAATCAGCCCCTGAATTCATCACCTGCAACACCCAACAAAATGACATACACCATACAAACAACCAATCGAGCTCATCAAAATCGACACACAACAATCCAGAACCAAACATCACACAACCAACTCTCATGAACAAGCCACAAACCCAAACTCAAACAATCAGTACCACCAATCCCACTCAACTAAAGAATCCCAGTTAAACACTTCATGATCAACCACCCCTGTCCCAAAATTTGTTAAGCAATGAACTCAAGCTGCAAACCACAATTGAAGACGCCAATGGCACAACAATCATGACAACAATCAAACCACTTAGCCAAACTCAACAAGCCAAATTTTAGTGGGTAAACCGTCATGAACAAATACCACAAGAAATACCAATGAAAAACCAAATCATAATCACCCCAATACCTCATTAACACCCCCCAAACGAATCAAACAGTGAAAAATATTGTGGAAAAAAAACTGCAGAGGGGGTGCACGGCGTGCAGGGTGCACGGCGTGCATGGGTGCACGACGTGCACCTTTGAGCTGAAATTTTTTTCTGAATCCTCCTGGACAGCACGTGCACCAACGGTGCACGGTGCACGGCGTGCATAGGTGCACGGCGTGCACCTCCTCAGCCTAAAATCAAATTTTTATCTCGACGAAAAATGACCAAAACACCGTCAAATCAACCCAAAACGGACCCCGAACTTCATAATTTCAACACCTATGAGACCACAAAGGACACCACAACAACTCAAGGGCCTTGAATACCACAAAAAACACACAATCATGCAATCAAATCAAGAAGAAAAGACATGAAAAACACTCGGGTTGCCTCCCGAGAAGCGCTTGGTTAACGTCTTAAGCTCGACGAAGCACACAGACCAGCTAAGTAAAACCATCCCAACTCATTACCTCTTTGAAGTCGAAGTCATTACCTTCACATGGCACACGGAACTTGAATTGAACCTTACCGACTTCGGGAGGTGTGAGCTCGGATTTCCCGGATGATGAAGTGTGAGCAATGGAGAAGGGGCCAAACCACTTGGAGTTAATTCTCTCATCGGGTGCCTTCTTAGTCTTGCTAGTCTCACCCATCGGTGCGGCTTCCTTGCCCTTCTCGGGTGGCTTCTCCACACCTTTCTTCTTAGCCTTAGGTGGAGTCTTTTGAAGCACGAAAGGTGGAGCCTCCTTTACTTCATACCTTTTCTCTTGCACATCACTAAGAGCAAACAACTCCGCAAGACTATGACGGACAAGGTTAGTGCTATTAGTAGCCGAAGTAAGCTCATGCGGATTCTTAGGATCATGGTGACTACCCCAAAGTCAGTTCCGCCATTCATTTTTGCTCTGATTTTCCCCTTCTCTCCTCTCTTCCCTTCTCCAATTTCTTGTCCGAGTTTCTCCTGTTTGATTTGGTTAGGAACTGATTCCTTATTATCTCTTCTCCGAGTTTCGCCTCTTCTCTATTAATCGTTTGCTTGTTTGATATTAGGGTTACAGATTTCAACCCAACAGGCTCGTGGTTCATGGTTGCTCGTCCGGACTGATTCGAATCAGTAACTAGGTATTGCCTTCTGATTTCATATTATCAGTTCTAGTCATATCAAATACTTGAAACGACCGAGTTCATCCACGCCAATTTGTTTAAAAACACCTTATTTTTGTTTCAGAACACAGTGTTCATCCAGATCGTTGTTTAGCTCTCCGTTCCCATAATCGTTGTTGAGCTCTCTGTTCCCGGAATCAATAAATTTAGCAAAGACAGGTTTTGTTCATGTAACCAGCACTTTACGGTCTATGATTTTGCATGAACGAGATGAATTATATTCATTGTTCTAACTCTTTTTGTTCTCAATCTGTTTGTACTTAATTTGTTGTTTATTATAAATATATGCATGTAATTGACTATGCTTTAAGGAGTTTGACTTATTATAAATATATGCATGTAAATTTGTTTAAAAGAATATGCATGTGCCTACTAAGTAGTTATGCAAATTTAACAAAATATTCAATCATTAAACAAAATTGAATAAAAACATTAATGAATAAATGATAAATGAATAAATGATATTAATTAATACGAAATATATTTAGCAACTTATGTCAAATTAAGTTGGTAAATATAATATTTTAGTATTTAATATAATTAGGAAAACTTAGCTTAAAGCTAAGTTATATAGACTATTATTATTTTGTACATTTTATCATGACTAGTAAACAAATCGATACTAATTAACACTTAATATATAGATGGACAAGTCTTGGATTCGAAAGCCGCGACATACTCATGAGTATTACGCTGGCGTTCAACAATTCCTCGACTTTGCAATCTCCAATGCAGTAGATGGAGTGAATATACTCTGTCCTTGTCCGAAATGCAACTTCAAGAAGTTGATGCCACGGAACGAAGTTAATCAGCATTTGCTAGCAAAGGCGTTTCCCTCGTCATACGATGTATGGAATTTACATGGAGAGTTAATCACAGATTTTGGTGCCTTCACTGCCATGGTTGAACCTGAACCAGTCGCTCATGAAGAACCAATTCCTCCATTACTGGTTGAGGATATACCAATATCTGAGTCAGACTTGTTTCAGAACATGGTGAATGATGCATTTGAACAACGTCCATCGGATGATCAAGTGCCTCAAACGGGTGATGAACCAATGCCAGATATACCCAACATGCAACCAGATGATGAGTTTTTCCGAGCTTTGCGGGATGGTGAAGTACCATTGTATGATGGTTGTACCAGTTTCACAAAGTTGTCGTTCATGATCAACTTATACCACATTAAGTCTTTACACAAGATCAGTGATAAAGCAATGTCAAAGATACTGGAGTTGCTTCGCAAGGCTTTTCCTAGGGCCAAAATCCCTTCATCCAATTATGAAGCGAAGAAGACAATTAAGAGTCTTGGGTTGTCCTATAACAAGATTGATGCATGTAAGAATGATTGCATATTGTACACTGGAGAAGATAGTGAAGCGAAGGAATGTCGAGTGTGTGGGGTTGCTCGATTCAAGGATGAAGGAAACAGTGCGGGTGAGAAAAAATCAAAGCCTCTACCTGAAAAAATATTTCGGTATTTTCCCTTAATACCTCGGTTGAAGAGGTTGTACATGTGTCCTTACACTGCAGAAGATATGACCTGGCATGCGACAGAAACTAGAACTGATGATGGTATGGGTAGACATCCTAGAGACGCAGATGCATGGAAAAGTTTTAGCGCCAAGTACCCTGATTTTGCGGCTGATCCCCGAAATGTGAGACTTGGGCTTGCAACTGACGGTTTCAATCCATTTGGAACCATGAGCATAAGTCATAGCACTTGGCCGTTTGTGCTAATACCATATAACACTCCACCTTGGTTGTGTATGAAGCAGACAGGCCTTATGTTATCTGGCATTGTTCCTGGTCCTAAGATGCCTGGAAATGACCTAGATGTCTTTTTGCAACCACTAATTGAAGAGTTGCAAACATTGTGGATTGGAGTTGAAGCTTATGATTCGGTGAAGAAAGAAACTTTCACATTGAGAGCAGCATTGATCTGGACCATTAGTGATTATCCTGGTTTGTGTAACTTATCAGGATGGAATACACACACTGCACTATCGTGTCCGACATGTATGTATGATGCAGAACCACTTCGACTCAAAGCTTCGGGTAATAAACCATGTTTCATGAGTAGTCGGAGGTTTTTGCCAATGAATCATCGGTTTCGATCACAAAAGTCGAAATTCAATGGGAAAGTCGACAAAAGGAATCCACCGAGGGTGTTGACTGGGACTGATATTCTGGGACAAGTGGCAAATATTGATATTACATTCGGGAAGACACAACCAAAAGAATCAGGACCAGCACCGCAGTGGAGGAAAAAAAGTATCTTCTTCAACCTTCCTTACTGGGAATTCAATTTGTTGCGTCACAATCTCGATGTGATGCACATCGAGAAAAATGTATGCGACAATATTTTGTTCACATTGATCAATGACAAGAACAAAAGAAAAGACCACTTAGCTGCTCGACTGGACATGAAAGAAATGAAGATTAGAAGTCAATTGTGGCCTTTGGAGGATGGTAAAACCTGTCCTGCTGCCTCATTCACTTTGGATAAGAGGAAAATTGAAGTTGTCCTAAAGTCTCTTAAAGAAATGTCATTTCCAGATGGATATGCTAGCAATATCGCAAGATGTGTGGACCTGAAGAATCGTAAGATGCTAGGGTTGAAGAGTCATGATTCGCATATGCTATTACATGATTTGTTACCTCTTGCGATACGCAATGTCTTACCCGTCTCAGTAGCAAGGGTTCTAGTCGAAGTCGGCTCTTGTTTTAAGGAACTGTGCTCTCCCGTGGTCAATATAATAGAGCTTGACAAGCTCCAAGATAGGTTTGTCATAGCTTTATGCCATATGGAGATGATTTTTCCACCGGCCTTTTTCACGGTCATGGTGCATCTAGTTTTGCACCTAGTTGATGAAGTTCGACGTGGAGGACCAGTTCAATATCGCTGGATGTACCCAATTGAAAGGTAATTTATTGTTGGTCTACACTCTTTGTCATTGTTGCTAATTAAGAGTGTGCTTGACAAGATTTTCTCTATTTAGGTACTTGGGTAAATTGAAAACTTTTGTTGGCAATAGAGCACATCCTGAAGGTTCAATTGCTGAAGGTTGGCTGACCGAAGAGTTATTCAACTTTTCATCATTGTATTTTAATGATGATGTTGAGACCAGATACAATCGACCAAAGCGAGTCGCGGTTGAGCCAGAAAGTTCAGTCGATGAAAATGCATCAATCCTTGTTTCGAGAGGGGTTCCTAATGGAAACGGAGAATCATTCAAACTCTCACAATTGGAGTGTACTCAAGCGTTTCATTATGTGTTAGTGAATAGTCCAGCAGCACAACCATTGTTGAGGTATGAATTATTATCATATTCATCCTTTTTACAATGTCGCTGATATTAATTTGAAGCGAAATTCAATGGTTGTTTAGAGAATGTGAAGCAGAAACTAGAAGAGAAATGGGTGGAAGGCGTGCAAATGAAACTGCAATAAATAAAGCTGTGCACAAAAGAATTGTAGGATGGGTCCAAAAAAAGGTATTCATTTATGATTCCAAATACTTTCCTTATGCTATTAACAAAATCAGATTCTTAATATAGCATATCATAAACAGATTTTGGACCAATCAGCAAGTCACAGTGATGATTTGATGACACTAGCTAGGGGACCAAACGTGCATGCAAGACGTTTCACTGCTTATGACATCAACGGCTTTCGCTTTCGAACGGTTGATCGGGAGCACGGCAAAAAAACTCAAAACAGTGGTGTTGCGGCAAAATTTGGCACTGACAGCGTCTCCAGCTCATCTGATAACAATCCAATACGCAGTGACATCTGGTTCTATGGGAAACTTGTTGATATTGTGGAATTGGATTATTATTCACGAACGATCACATTATTCAAGTGCAAGTGGGCTGATACTGTTACTCCAACATGGGTGAGGAGAGATGCACTCGGAATAACGATGGTCAACTTCAGTCACTTGCGAGATGTCGGTGACAGAGTTGAAGATGAGCCGTACGTAAGCGCAAGTGATGCACGTATGGTCTTCTACGTGAATGACACACTTGAGCCTGAATGGTGTATACCGGTTCACTGCAAGCCAAGAGATACATACGAGATGGGAGAAGAGGGACTATTTCGCACGAGTGTTGCTTATCGTTAGCTCAACAACAGTTACCTGTAACTGACACCATCCCCGATATGCAAATTGTGGGAAGTGGTGTAATTAATTTTGAGATTGAATAGAATTGTGTGATGTTTGTGTGGTAATGGATTGATTTTGAGATTTTGAGATTGCAAATTATATGAATTATGCAGACATTGAATATAAAGAATTTGTCATTTGGTAATAACAACTTGTCCTATTTCATCTCTTAGTGATGGCTTCTGGTAGTGATGATGGCATGCCTCATTCTCCTACCCGGTCTATCCCTACCCCGACTCCCCTTGGTACCGACTCTTCTTCCTCTTCTTCTAGGGAGCGATACACTCATGAGCTTACTATCATCGGTTAGTATTAACAGTTCATAACAATACATCTAATAGTTAGTTGGTAAAATGTCTTTATCCATACTTAGCTTTTGGATTAAAATTGTGCAGATCGAGGCGGTCTAACGAAGGTCCTGAAATTCAAGTTCAAAGACCACCGTCGTATCACGAGCGACGGAAACAAGATCGTGTTCAACCTGAGCAACATGGGAGCTAAGCCAAGTGGACGATTGTTATCATTCATGGGAATGTACGTTGGAGAGTGTTCAAGGATTTGGTCTTACTATCCCATTTATCCAGCCACTTGGAAGCATGTGTCAGAGTCGGTGAAGACTCGTGCCTTCGAGCAGTTCTTTTTGGTAAGATATGAAAAAACTAGCCAATTAATTACTGGCTAATTTTGTAATTCAAAATTTAAGTACAAGTTCTTGATTTTTGTTTCAGGGGAAGTTCCACTGCGATGCAACCCTCATACCAGCTGCTCGAGCATACTGGGATCACAAAGTCTCATTAGCTTGGGCTAGATCGAGGCTTGACGCGTGGAAGGCGAAGAAGAAGTATGCTGCCGAAAACAACCTTCCGTACGAGTGGGTTAAGCAAAACCCCCCTGCAGGCTGTCCAGAAACTGATTGGTTGGCATACATGAGACACGTGGATAGTAAGGAGTTCAAGGTAATACATGCATATTTAACCAAGTTAATGTGAATCACGTATTTGTTAAATATTGAATCGTTCACATTGTTTTGGTTTAGGATGCGGTTGCAAGAAACAAGGCTAATCGAGCATGCCAAGAAGAAAATCACACTGGAGGGTCCAGACCGTGGGGTCTCTACATAGAGGAGGAGGCGGAGAAGACTGGTCAGCGACCTTCAAGGGGGCAGATCTTTATCAAGTACTATAGTTGGCCGAATGGAGAACCAAAGAGTGCTCATGCTGGCGCAATAATGGTAAGAAAATTGAATAACAACTATTCTAATAAGTGGAACTTTTAGAGTGTTCACTAATGTTGGTTGGTTTGATTTGAAATTATAGGAGACTATCCGCCAATTGGAGGCGGCCGGTGTCTCGACGGAGTGGGGCCCAAATGATGCATTTGCCCAAGCCCTTAACAAGCCAGAACACCGAGGGCACGTAAGGATGTTTGGTCGGCATGCTAGTAAGAGTCAGGTAATTATATTTAAACACTAAAACTAGAAATATGATTTAATTGTATTGTTCACCAAGTACTTTTATGTTTTTAGGTCTTTGGGACAAGTGCTGAGTCATCTACGTCGGCCACTGGTAGTATCTCTTCCCGGCCCACACCAGCTCGTGCTCATGATGCAGCATATGATAAGCTGAACCGGGAGCTGGTTGACACTCGGTCAGAGCTAGAGGCCACTCGGTCAGAGCTGACTGCCACACAGGATGGGCTTGCTGATGCTAATCGCAGGCTGGCATCACTGGAGCAGATGATGTCACAATTCCTGAGCCAGTCTCAGACTCAGCCCCAGTCTGCTAGCGGATCTGCTCCAGTTGTGCCTCCAGTTGTGCCTAATGTAGATGATATCTCCCACTGGTTTGAGGCCTCGGATGTTGGACCTGATTTTATCCAGCAGCTTGCTATGGTATGTGTACAAAAGTCAGTAATTACTTATGTAATGTTTTTATATCTCTCACACATATCTGTTTTTGTCTGTGTAGAATGGTGGTGGTGGTAACCGTGGTGGTAATGGTGATGGTGCGTACGTGCATCCTTGGGATATTGTGTAGTTTGTTATGTATTTGTACTATTATACTGTATTGTACTGTTTGTTAACTATTGTATTATTGTACGTGCATCATCTGGTGCTCTGTGTGTATGAATTATGTATTATTACTATTGTACGATCATTATTTGATATTTCGTAATGTTTTTTGTTGAATAATTTGAAATTGTTTTTAATTTTGTTATCGTGGTCATTTTAATCGGTCCAGCCTAACAAACCAATCGGTCCAGCCTAACAAACCAATCGGTCCAGCCTAACAAACCAATCGGTCCAGCCTAACAAACCAATTGGTCAAACCAACCAGCCCAGCCCGGCCAAATCGGCCTACCAAGCCCAACCGGCCTGGCCCAGGTAGGTGGGTAGTGGCAGGCGCCTGCCACTAAGCTCAGTGGCAGGCCACAAAGTTAGTGGCAGGCGCCTGCCACTAAGCTTAGTGGCAGGCGCCTGCCACTAACCACCTGCCTGCGAGTAGCTTACTCGCAGGCGGGGCCTGCCACGTGTTGGGCTTCCTCGCAGCAGCTTTACTCGCAGGCCCATATGTGGTTAGTGGCAGGCGGCGCCTGCGAGTAAGCTCCTGTTTTAGTGTGCAGGCCGCCTGCCACTAACCTCGACGAGGCCTGCCACTAAATCACCTTTCTGTTGTAGTGTAGCATAAGACAAAGTAAACTCCATGCCATTTGAACGGTCAAAGATCATGCATTCATTATCGACCCTAAGTGTAAGTTTACCACCGTAGACATCAATCAAAGCACGAGAGGTCGCTAAGAAGCGTCGACCTAGAATCAAAGGCACATCGGTACCACCCATAGCATCTAGAATAACAAAATCCACAAGGAATTCAAAAGCACCAACCTTAACCAACACATCTTCGACAATACCACGAGGGGATGTCACAGATTTATCTGCTAATTGAACATTCATTTGAGTTGGTTTTAGTTTCCCTAGGCCTAACTTCTTAAACATGCAATATGGCATAACATTGATACTAGCACCCAAATCGGCTAAGCCTCTACTTATTGCATGTTCACCAATAGTGCAAGGAATAGTAAAGCTACCTGGATCCTTAAGCTTTTCCGGTGGCCTCTTAGAGAGAATGGCGGAGCATTGTTCGTTGAGCTTTGCCGAAGTCACATCCGTAAGCTTGCGTTTGTTGGTGAAGATCTCTTTCATGAACTTTGCATATTGAGGCATCTTTGTAATTGCTTCCCCAAAAGGCATTGTAAATTGCACCTTGTCAAGAATCTCAACAAACCTTTTGAAGTCCTTTTCCATGGAATCCGCCTTCAAGCGAGAAGGATAAGGTGGCTTAGGCTTGTACGGAGGTACAACCGGTGCGGGAGGAGAGACCGGAGTAGCACTCGCCGTAGCCTCTTGAGAACCAACCTTATTGGTCATCTTAGAAGCTTCTTTAGCCTTGGCTCCTCTATCTTTAACTTCAATCTTATCCGTGTCATCATCGGAGTCAACATCTTCAACTATAACCAAATCATCATCTTGAGCACTTACCACCTTAGGTATGGCATCTTGTACTTGCTTACCACTCCTCAAAGTTACCATCATAAGCTCCTCGGGAACCTTGGGGTTGACCTCGGTGTTGGAGGGTAAAGTACCCGAGGGTCGCTCCGAGAGTGTTTTAGCAATATGACCCATTTGATTCTCCAAATTTGCAATTGAAGCTTGTTGATTTTTTATAAGTTGAATCATTGTCGCGTTGGTATCCTCTTGAGATATTGGAGAACCGCCCTCTTTGTTGTGAGGTGGTTTGTTGAATCCGGGTGGTCCATCACCTCTATGGTTGTACATTCCCGGTGGGGTAGGACCTTGGGGACCTCGATTTGGATGTCCACTTTGATTCCATTGATTTCCCCCTTGGTTCCCTTGACCTTGGGTACCTCCTTGAGTCCATTGACTACCTTGGTTTTGGTTACTTCCTTGAGTCCATTGATTGCCTTGATACCCTCTATAACCTTGGAATCCACCTTGATTAGGCTTATTGTAATTACCTCCTTGGTTCCAAGGACGGTTGTAGTTACCACCTTGGTAATTTCCTTGAGGGTTGAAGTTTCCATAGAACCCTTGGCCTTGCACAAAGCTTACTTCCTCAATGCTTTCACCTTGGTTAGGCTCGGAAGTAGCAGAAGGACAAACATTAGCATCATGGCCTTGGCCTCCACAACACTCACAACAAAACACCGTAGCAACCGGTGGATTACCCACTTTAGATGGCTTAGAGGGAGGCTTAGGCATACTAAGATTGCTTACTTGTGAAGTCATGGCATCGATCTTGGACATAAGAAGAGCGATCATGGGATCATCTTCATCACGGTGGCCCGGTAGCTTCGGCTTCTTCCCAAAACTAGATGACTCCTTCGATGCATCAACACTTATGGCTCTAGAGTCGTAGTGAGTGTCGCTCCCATACTTGGACCTTGGAGGTTGTTGGCGAGACCAACTCCTAGTCTTATTAGCCATCTCCGCAAAGAGTTCTAGAGCATCTTCGGGAGTGAGCATCTTTAAATCACCTCCGGCGGCTTGGTTGATCATCCTTGTATTCTCAAAATCAAGGGACCTAGCAAAGATATCCGCCAAGCTCCATTCGGCGAAGTTGTGATGAGGACAAGACCGAAGAAGGGCTTGAAACCTATTCCAAGTCTCATGGAAGAGCTCTCCCTTGTGTTGTGTGAAGTGGTTGATACGATCTCGGATTGCATCCGTCATATAAGGAGGAAAGAACTCTTCGAGGAAAGCTTCGGCTAGGCCCTCCCATGTGGTGAAAGCTCTACTCGGTTGGTTCTCCAACCATGACTTGGCTCTACCTTTGAGTGAGAAGGGAAAGAGCCGGAGTCTCACACAATCCGGGTGCACTTGGTCATTCTTCACCGTATCGCATATCTCCAAAAAGTCCTTCAAGTGTCTAGACGGGCACTCTCCATCTATACCGTTGAACACCACTCCGTTCTGTACCATCTGAATCATATTTGGCTTTAGCTCGAAATTTCTTGCATTCACTGGTCTTCGCATGATGCTCAAGGCTGCCCCTTCAAGGGTTGGGCGAGCATAATCAGCTAGTGTGCGCCTCGCACCCCTTTGCGATTGATCGTCTTCATTAGTGTGATGTGAATGCTCCGAGTGGTTATCTTCGTCCTCATGGTGAGACATGTTGTTGCGTGTGGTGCTATGAATTAAGTGAGGAAGAGAACGAGTTGGTGGTTCAATCACGACCTTGATGCCTTGGAGTCGTGCTTGAAGATGGGTGATCCGCCTCATGCACTAGTGCACGGTTCCTACACACAAGTCAAACAACAAATACCAACGTAATACGACAATGTGTGATAACAAGTCAAACAACACGTAACAAGGAAGCAAAAGTAAAACGAAAGGAAGTGAATAGATCGGTCCACTACTAAGTGCTTTCAAAGGAATGAGAGAGTCCCCGGCAACGGCGCCAAAAACTTGATAAAAGCGATTTTACCAAGGTCGTATTCCACGGGGTCCTCTCATAGACCAATACTCACACTTCTCATAGACGGTCTAGACATTTGAAATTGGTTTGGTTTGATTGAGAAATTCAGAAACAAAGGCAAAGAAATGCAATACTAACAAAGATTAAGCAAGAGAGAAAGGTGGTTCAAATCAAAGACAAAGGGGGCTCTCTTGGTGGGTAATTTCATCATGCTCAAGATGACTAATTGAACAAACAAGCCAATTAAGATCGAGTTTGCATTCGGATGACCATGCATTTCACTTCTATAGACTCAATGCACTCTCGTAGCACCTAATCCCTATCCTAATACCACTCAACTTAGGCTCTCGCTCTCAAGCTAAGTGAATAAGGATGCATTCTAAGTGTTTGATGAAATGCCAAGACACAAGATACTCTCTTAAGACTCTATGACCACAAGGCTAGGCACAACACTCTCATATCAATGCCCTAACACTAAGAGATTCACCAAAAAGCCTTTTCAAACTCAATTGAATGAAAATCCACATGCACACCAAGTGTTCGATAAAATGCCCAAGAGAGAAATCAAGTGAAAATGGTTGAAACAGAATGATCTAATCTCTTAGAACACACTCACTTCAATCCCTAGACCTACAATCTATGAAATCCAAGCACTCTCATGCATCAAATCACATTGAATGGACCAAATCAAGCAAACATGGCATAAATGGCATTAAGAACAAGTCTAGGAATCATCCTCATACAACCAAGATCAATCATGGCAAGTTCTATACAATCATCCCTCTATCATAGCACAACTAATCTACCCATCCAAGATGAACCCTAGAAACTCAGCCACACATGGCCAAGGGAGTAAAGAGAAAAGAAGGAAGAATGGTCACCAAGAACACCATGGATGAATCCTTGAGATGATCTTCACTTCTCCACTTGTAAGCACTTCTCCCAAGGTTTGTTGGCTTCAATCCTAGCTCCAATGGCTTCAAATTGCTCCAAAAATGTGTTCTAGGGTTTGAGGGTTCGTGGGTATGTGTTTGGGGTTCAAGAGAGATCAAAGAATGCCCCAAAATGGCCAAAAACGCGGGTATTTATAGTGCAGGGGGCAGTGCACGGCGTGCACCACTGCACGGTGTGCACCCCTGCACTCTGCATAAAACTCGATCTTGTAATGCTCATATCTCCCTCGTCCGGACTCCAAATGACCTCCAGTTTGCTCCTATGTGCTCCTTGTCATCCGTACTTCGATGCCATAACCTGAAAATGCACAGAGGCAACTCCAATAGACCACGAATTTGGCTCCAAAGTGACAACCGGACAACAAATGGACACTTTGCACAAAACTTCAATAAAAGCATATAAGTCATGGCATTTCACGAACAAACACGGGCATTTCATAGGTCAATCATAAGCTCAAAATGCACTAAATAAAGTCACATCAGCGTGTGACTTTGTAGGACCGGTCCGATTAGTCGTGGCTCAAACCACTAATTAATATTGGTCTCTAGCAAGACATATTAATCCCTAACCTGCCCGAATTAATTCTATTAATCAGGTCCAACACTTAACTAGTTCCTATGCGGATTTGGACCGAAGGACATAAATCCTTCATGCTCTTCACCAAAAGTTTTTTATTGAATGAGTACTATATATATTAATCACAAAAAGGTATTACAAGGAGGAAACAACAAGCACAATGCCAGTTTTTCCTTTGCATCTGCATGGGAGTGGGGAACAAAAACACCCACCCAAGCCAAAACCAAAAAGCCTATCTACCCCAACCTATACAGAACCGACCCCCAAAAGCCATCAAAACAGCTCTTCACCAATAGTTGTCGACCATGAAGTAGACTTTACCATCCCCGAAAAGGTTGGGATTGATAGTGGCATCTAAGAAGTGACACGAGTGATAATAGCGTCCCTTTAAAATCCGCGAGATCAAAAGGTCTGTGTTTTGTAAAATTATCCAGCACCGTTTTTGCCAATATAGCTTGACTGAAAGACGTGAAGTCCCTGAAACCAAGTCCACCTTCCTCTAAGGGTTGACATAATTTTAACCAGCAGCGCCAATGGAGTCGCTTTCTATCTCCCACTTCTCCCCACCAAAATTATTCATTTTACTATCCAAACTTTCGCAAACCGCATTTGAGACACTATAGCAAGACATGATATGTTCGAGCAGCCCTGAAATAACTGAACGAAAAGAGTATGAACCCTTGCTGGAGATAGCGTATCGTGCTTCCAACTGCTTAAGCGCGCGATTACTTTATCCTCCAAGAAACCAAACCATTCCTTTTTGGATCGCAAAACCACTGAAGGGGCGCCTAAGTAAAGAGAAGTAGAGTTTAACCTGTCTAGCCCAAGCATAACAGTGCAAGTGGTACAGTCCTCATCCGTGTATTTTCACTGAAGATAACAGAAGACTGTGCAAAATTAAATTTCTGACCACTTAGAGTTCGGTAGTCCTATAAAACCTGAAGCAACGCTCGTAATGAGTTTTCAGATATATGCAAGAAAAGAAGGGTGTCATCTATGAACATGGGGTGGGAGATCATTGGACAATGTTTATTTAATTTTAGTCCATATAAAACTTTCCTTTCAATGGCAAGTTCTAACAGCCTGGATAGTCCTTCTGACAGGAAAATGGAGTTTTAAATCCCTAGATTGGGAGCAGACCTCACAATTCATTCTTCATTAAATTCTTGACAAACCAGACACTCTCGGGAGGCAATTTTGGAGCTTTGAAGGCACGATTGAGCTGGAGGAAAATGAAGATTGGTCAAAGGTTAGATCAGTTCATCAAGATTAGTTTCTTCCGGAGCAAAATGACCTTCTCTCGGGTATTTCTATCTATTGTATTTGTGAATTCTCTCAAAACCATCACCAACTAAACTTTCAGGTTTGTTCATATTAGATGAAACTCTAGGAAGATTTTGTATGGATAATGTTGGGGTTTTAACCCGTTGATGTTAATTGAGGTTTATTCAGACTTTTGATGCGATTTTCCTAAACCCTAATTTAAACGTTTTGAATATGATTGATTGACCTATTGTCATGTTCTTGTTTATTTTTTATTTTGCGGTTCTGACCAATACCGCGAGTCATTCTACAGTTTAGGAAGCCGTTAAGCTTTGTCGATAACTTGACCATATGACCGGTAGACTTAATCTTTTTGCATTATCTCTGTGGCATTTTATCGAACACCTTGCATGCGTTCTTGACAATTCATATGTTATCTTGACCATAACAAATTGTGGGTTTGATAGGATAGTATCTCTACGACTTGACCATGGAGTAGAGATTACATTAGGAAGTGCCGAGTCATCAAGTCTGTTGAGCCGAAATTGTATTACATCTATCCGCCTTCATCGAACTAGAGTGGATTCGAGTTTGGACAAAAGCCTTAGTCATTTTTCGAAACCCCTACTTGCTTACTTGTTTTCCTTTGCATTCTTTAGTTAATTACATCATAACCTAAACCGATTCCAAACCATTGAAACCCGAACTGCTTAATTCATAATTGTTGAGTAATAGAACAGAAAGACTCTAGGGAAGAACAATCTTGCTAGAACAATCTAGCAAGTTAAGATTTGGTGTGTTATTTCTCACATCACCCACTCAAATCACACCATGTGGATTTCCAATCTTGAGAAGGCAAAACCCTAGTCGTCTTGGCTAATAGGGTTTCACCTTTGGGCTTCTAAGCCTAGTTTCTTGGCCCAGGTGGTTAATTGCTTACTATATAAGCGGGTTTGGGTACCGGAATACCTCCAGGGCTGCCGAACTTCCTGGATGAATCCACTAACCCATAACCCGAGTCTATCGCCCTAATGGGCACATCAATTGCACCTAAGTCTGACGCCTGACATTGGCAATGCGATAGAATTTCAACATCATTAGAACATTATATGCCAAAGGGTGTTTTTGTAAAACCACCCTCTTAGCATGCTCTGTACGACAGGTTTGATATCTTTGTGATTGCCTGCTCACACGTGTCAAAAACTACTTTGTAGACATATCCCTAGCCAAGATGGTTGTGAGATGGGGAAAAATATGGTCACCTCTCCAAGTGGAGGACTTCCAGGTAGTGTGTCTCAACTATTTTTCTTCCGCCTCCACGATGATGCTTGGGGAGATCTTGCCCCTCACAAGACTTCCCACCGATTGGCAGTTCGCTAACCTCACTTGCATATCCATCATAGACAATTGTCCTCCTATTCGGCACATGTTTGGAGAAAGAGCTTTAGTAACGGTCTTTGCCTCTCACCATCTCCCTAGGCGATCACCCTATAAAATGTGTGGGAGCGTCACAGGGAGCCTATGCCGCCACCTCTTAGATCACGATCACAGCTTTCGAGATCTCCCGCAACAAGGCCAAAATCGTTCCTATTATTCACCTCTTTCGTCTTTTGTATTGTGCCAAAAATTATCCAACGACATGAGCTTCTACAAGCGATGACAATTTTCTCAAGTAGGAATAAGTAGGGTAGCTAAGCCTAATCTCACCTGGTGTCATTCAATTCTTTTTTGTTGAGTCCCTCGGAGCATGATTGGGCTTGTCTCTTTCCTTGTAACTAGTAGCTCTACAGCTACACTCACCTTGCAAAACTCGTCAAACCTTCAAAGAATTAGTTGCTTCTTTCAAAGTGAATTAACCAGTATTCCTACAAGCAGTATAATGTGAAGGGACAAAAACTGATACTCTGGACCACCTAGAGGTAACATCACATGGTCCCTCATTTTTATTCTCCATAGTTATTTTTCGTCTTTCGGATTGTAACTGTCACCTCCCTCCTTTTGTGCAGGTCTGGTGAGCACAACAACTCAAGGTTATATATGAAGTTTCATGTTTCACATATCCAACCACCCCTTTGAGCAAGACATGACCCTTTTAGACAATGTCGTTCTCCTTTACAAAACCTTGAAGACATTGAAAAGCCCGACACTTATACAGATCTTCACCAGATGAAAACTTATCTCAAATGCAGATATGGTGGCCAATGTTATATAAGGGATTCGTAACGCCTATAGAATTTTTCAACCAATTGAGAACATTAACGTGACAGAACCGAAGAGAGAGTTGCATCTTGTGCACAAAGCTCTTGATCCAGGTGCCTAGCCACCCCAATGGGTAGTTTCCAATTGTTGAGAAGCGAATGATGCGTGATGGTCTAAGGAAGCTCTAGAGAGAGAAGTGTTTTGATGCATGGAGTTATGAATTACAAAGGTCTTGAGAGAAGGATCAAAGTGGAGAAAATGAAGAGGAGGATAACAATATTTATAGTGGTTATCTGGCTAGACTACCATCATTCTTAGAGATTGCAACAAATGGCAACATCTCGCGGAGGGAAATTGTGACATGTGTCCCTCGTTTAGTCATTGACTTTCAGGACGACAGATCATGTCATGAGACAGACATAGGGACAAGACGTCATAAATACGCTTCTCGAGGTTGATTTGACCACTGTTGACAAGCTTCTAGGCAATGATTGCTGAAGTATGATTGCTAGACAATGATAACTTAGTGCGAGAGTAACGTTTTAAATCTTGAGGTAATTGCACGACCCTCTTCATGCTTCGAAAGACCCAAAGAGTCGACAACAATCCATCGCACTTCTCGCCTCAAAAGTTGGCAATCTAAAGGGTGACAACAAAAACTCATCAACTCACCCTAGGATTGAGCGCCCATCTCTCATTGTAGGAGAGCAATGAGGGAAAATAAATTGGCCCGACTGCCACTAGGCTAGGCTAGGCTAGCCTTGAACCATCCGTTTCATCTTGAGTCATAGAAAATCACCATCGCCCATCGTTTGAACGACCAAGATCAAGCATGGGCAACCACTCGTCTAACGTTACATGACTGCGGTTGGGCTTCACTGAGCCTAAAAGCAGGACAACAAAAACCATTACGATTACCTGCAGAGATGTCATCATCATTATCGGTCGCCCAACGAGACAAATTGCTGCTAGCAAACTCATCCAATTAGGGTGTGCCACACTACATCTCAAAGTTTTTTTTTTTTTTTACTTAGATAGCTTCGAATCAAGATACAAAGCAGTAAACAACTACAATCAACCTAGGGAGTGAGGACTCCCCTTGGAGATATCTAAGAGTCATGCGTGCCACAAAATGGGCGGCCCTGTTTGCTGAATGACGAACCGAGAGCAGCTTGAAAGTCGGACTAACTGCCAGAAGCCAAACAACTTCTTGAATGATAATCCCACCATTCAATCCGATACTTTCATTGAGTCAAACTGCCCTGACTACTAACTCTGCATCCCTTCAAAATCAACTATCCTGACTACCAACTCTGCATCCCTTCAAAATCAACTTGAAAAAAACCCAATACAAACACCAAGATACCACATCCCATACACACCTGTTAACTAGCCCAAATCTGCTCAAGGGGCCCGTAATTCTTTGTTTATTATATATCTCACTCACTAGCCTTACTCCCAAATCTCTCTCTCTCACTTGCGAGATATGTCCAATCCTAATCTGCCAAGAAGCTTATGAAACCAGATGGGTTATACTTCTTTAATTCTTCATCCAAATCACTATTATCCCACTCGAATCATAGATGCCAAAAAGAACTAATTCATGGAGCACTAAGTTAAAACAAATGTATGGTATAAAAATAATAGCCTAATAAAGTGAAGCAATAACCATATCCCACACCTCATCCATGCCTTGTTCACCACATTTAGATTAATAAAAATAGTATACTGTTTTCCTGTCCAGCTATTTTGAGAATTTAAACAAAAGGCTAGTGAATTGCTCTTGTCACACTTGTTTTTATAATTATATATATCTTTCCCCAAACAAACCCTACCTAATTTTCAACGCTAAAACCTCACTAATGACACACACTTGTCCCACTATCACTATTCATTAAGTAGACATTTACTTATTGGTATGATAAACATTACAATACAGAGAAACAAACAGAACCCATATCCCTCTTATTGGTGGTATGCGTAACAAAGTAATTAATGGAATAATTCCTCAGAATACTACTTTACTACTATAATTCTATATATATACACTCAAACCACATCACAACCTTTCCATCTCTCTCTTTTCCTTTATGTACACAGGGAATTCAATCTTTTGAATCCATTTTACACTTATATGTTTCATACACACACACTCTTTTCTTCTCGTAACCCTTTTGGTACGTATCTATGTCAAAAATAATAACCAGGACAAACGGTAACTTGGAAAGGAAGCATATCATCATGTGTTAAAGCCCCAGCATTTGCTTATCTTTAAGCTTCACTCTCAAGTCTTCTTCACATGGTACCTTTTTACCCTTGAGTGTTGCAGACCACCATGCCATGAGCTCATCCTGCACATTTCCGATCAAGACCTAAGATTAGAAACAAATCACGAGTTCGACATAATGATGCATTGATGCACGGTTTGTTTAACAACAATGCATGATCATGTGTACCTCGAGGAAATTGTTGTTGGAGACGTACTGAGATTCTACTAAACATTTGATGCCACCAACATCTACAGGAACACAACTTCCGGACTTTGGTTGGGATCCACTACTCGTCCCTTCCCCACCTGAATAGGTCGCAATCAAAATCAATATCGAGGTGGAAATACTGGTTCATTGTAAACACATAACACATGGTCATGTGGTTTTGGCCATACCTGTAATGCAAGCTACGTGGTATCCAGTTCCCCCGAATCCGGCTTGCCATTTTCCTAGCCGTAAACGTAGGAACAAGCCATCAAGCTGTGAGATTGGCAACCCAGAATTCATCCATCTGATGTCAAGGAAAACAAAAAAACATTACTGGCTTATGAACCATCCTATTGAAAACAACCAGGCACGCGAAATAATGAACTGTCTGCAAACCAACCTGAGTATGTCTGTCCGAGACAATCGTAGGCGTTTTACAACATCACAAATTCCTTTCGGGACATCTAAAATGTCGCCACTAGAAGACTTGATCAAAGGATGCATCTGAGTTCCCTTCAATTTGGTTGCCGCAGAGCTTGAAGCGCCTTGTAGTTTTCTACTAATATTGGTGGTCTCATAGAACATATTGTTTTTCATAGTACCACTAGCAACTGGATATTGGACACATATGGTATCTAACAACCTTTTGCTGTATTCCTTTCTTGGAATAAGCTGTGTATTGACTGCACCAATGTCATTGAGTTTAGGAGTGTCACGTTCTTCTTGCAATCGTACACTGGCTGGAGCACTAGGGCATGCAACAGCCCAATGATTAAGCTGAAAGCATCTGATGCAGAAACATGGCGGCTCTTCTCTTCCTTCATAAGATGTAATGTTCCTCAAGAGGTCCTCAAGCTCACAATCTGTAATCTCCGAACAATCTCGTAGATTGTGGCCTCTCATACCACAGAAGAAACAGATCATCGTCGAAGGAGCTTTATTGTTCAAATCACCGGAAGGCATGATGAGTTTAAGGGCATCCAGCCTCCTTGCAAATACAGAAGCCATGGCCTCCGAATTTGAGAGTCTTTGCGAAGGTAGGATCGGGTTCACTTTACTTGAGGAAGTCTCACCAAGGTGGCTCTTGACTTTATAGAAACTAAACGAAGCATCAACACTAGTAGAACAAGGTTTCACATTCCAATAATGCTCTTCATGTGATTGCTCGTCCACCTCCATTATTGACCGGGCTTTCGAAGAACTTAGAAGGTTTTGTAAGTGAGATTTGGCTGGTGGTATTCTCTCAGGGGAGCAGTGATGAAGCTGTGTTGTGCTCTTGTTGGAGATGACACCTTGGTCTGGCGGACATGGAACAGTTTTTGGTGTAAAGCGAGTTATCCAGGTGCTCGCAAAAGGGTCAAATTTATGACCAATATTAATCCTTGCTTTCTCCTCAGAGGAATTGAATTTTGTTCCATTCTTCTGCTTGTAACTCTCTGAACTGCATGAATCTTTAGCTTGAAATGAGCTGGTTTTCTCAACTACCCGAATAGCAGCTACATTGGTAGGCACAGAATCACTATGCTTGTCCGAAGATGGAAGAAATGGTTTGAAGGCATTACCAGTCACTGGATGACAGGCTATTGGAGTAGCATTAACGTCACACATTTGGCTATCCGCTCTAGGTTCTTTTTGATGACCAGGATCCACAGAAACACTGTTCTGATCCGCCTTCTTTGGACAGTACAAGGACTGAAAAATGGACTGGAATCCAGTATTTCTACTGGCAGGATCTTGGTTAGCATTGCATTGCAGAAGATTCTCATTTCCACGATCAGGGTTTCCAACAGTAAAAGCAAGTGAAGGCATCTCTTGCTGTGTTGTTTTCAAGAATCCATTAACCATATTTGAAATCCAATTTACAAATGAGCTGTCTTGTTTATGCAATGATGATGAACCGGGCGTGTCTTGGATATGCCTTTTCACTCTCTTGTTTAGCTGTTCCTCAAAGTTCCACCTCCTTTTCCCTTTCGATAGAACCCCGGCACTTGTGCAGCTTTCGACACTCTCATCACTGTCACTACCTGCATCCAAACACTTTCCATTTACAACTCCAGCTGATAAAGCTTTTGCCTTTCCTTTCCTTTGATACCTTTTGCTTCTGCTATTTGTGGGAGATTGGTTAGTTGCCAGTTTGTCGTCTCCAGGAATCTCATCAGCCTGATGGTTTGAGCAATGCTCTAGTGTCTCTGTAGATATTGGCACCACAAGTTTATTTTTCTCAACACAAGCACTTTGACCTAGTGCAGTTCCTGGGTCATTCTCATCAGAAGATTCCAATCTTTCCCGTGGACGAACTACAGACACATCAGCCATAATCTTATCTCTGCCCTCGTTCTCCATAGAGCAAGGTGATTCTTCAGATACTTTTCCTGAGAAGGTTGCAGTCTTCATTTGAAGGCTGCTAGCTTTAAGTTTGCCACAGGGTTCATTACCAGTGGATAAGACAGCTTTCCCCCTTACTTCCTTGCTCCCTTCACCAATGTCACTTGCTGCCTTACCAGGTTCCTGAGAGGTTTTCCTGGGCTGTGCCACATCAGCTATTAGGCAGAAGAAATGGGAGATATGTCAATGAAAAGAGACATGTAACAATAAGATTGGCTATCTTTAACAGAACTTGCTTTCTTTGTCCAAAGAAAAGTGGGTAAAGGACAACAGAGATGAGAGAAATATGCAACAATGAATTAGTTTGATGAGAAAGGAAACGTTGTTACCTGCATTTGAAGAGGTGTTTATGAACTGATCTCTTTCAGTAACTTCACTTCTAAGATTAATATCCATGTTAAGAGAATCGGCTTCATTCAAAAGTTTGTTGTCAGTGCTTGTTGAACCCATTATTATATTATCTCCAGATCCTGAGTACAACAAACGAGATGCTTTTCTGCCAAAGAAGCTACGATCAGCACATTTGACACTCAAGCCTTTCTTTGGGGACCAAACTAGCTCAGACAAGGGGTCAGTGGCTCTTAATGCCATTCCAACAGTTGGATCTGCATTTGTACCTGCACCTGAAGCTTCATCGCCATTCAATCTCCTTTGAATAAACCGATTAGAGTAATTCAATAGCAGTCCAAAGTCATTAAATGCTATGCTGCTGTTCTCATCAGCGTTCATCTCTTTCCCTTAGGAACCCTGAAACGCAAGTTAGTTCCAGGTCAGACTTGTCACACACTCAAAAAAGCTTCTGTTTACATATTAGTTAATACAGCATCAGATAAGACTCTCATGAAGCACAGTTAATAGTAGCCATGTAATAAAGTAAAGTTCTACTAACAATCTTGATGCAGAACATCATGATAGCAACCACAAAACCCAAAATCTCAAGTTCAATGTAACCAAATTTGTTACCTTATAAACTATCAAAAATGGAAAGAATCTGCTATAGCGATTTGATATTCTCTTGTGACCCCTTTTGCACTTTAGGATATATTAAAGATTCTATCTTACTGTCCTCAGTATGCACAAGTAAAAAGTAGAGGCAAATCCACAAATGTATACTAGTTATACAAACATAGACGAAATATTAAGTTAGATATTGCGATTGAATGAATTGCTCTACCTAATTGAATGGTTAAAGAAAAGAAAATTAGGCCATCTATTGTTCATTCTCACAGAACCATGGATTGTCATTCTAGGACGTTACTTGTAACAACTTTACATAATTCAAAGACTTTTACACGTTTCAACTTAGTGGTGCTGAGTTTTCCTATGTCAGAAACACAAACAATAGGAGAAATTTTGTTGTATTTTTAGGAAATTCTGTGTGAGATATCTCTGTTTGTTTAGTGATAAATGGTGCTGAATTTGCGTATGTTACAAATGCAGAATTTTCAATAGTAGTTGTTTTGTGTATTTTCATAAATACACTCTCCATAAATACTAACTTTTCCAAAGAGAATCGTGGGTCCCACTATTTTGTCCACTAAATATACGTACCAAACAAGATAATCTGACATCTTTCAACTTCTAACAAACCCTTTCCCACATTTCCCCAATCCTCATACACCCTCCAATCCTCCATATCTTATACCAAACAACTATTCCTTTGTGCTTTAACTTTTGGAGTCTGGTAAGACACTATCATAATTTGACAATCTGGTAAAACATAACCACAGAGAGGATAAATCAACTAGGATTCTGCAATCAGGAAATTTCATGTCATAGAAGACTATGTATCAAATCAAGCAGCCTAAAATACACTAGTTTGAACTCCATCCATAACAACAGAAGGCTTTGAAGTATAGCAACTAACCCCTTTTATGTAGCAATCAGTTTAGAAATGAACCTTGATCATCTAATTGAAGAAGCCACAGAAGAAAAGATTAGAAGGAAACAACTGGTCGCAGACAGCAGAATATAAATGTTTCATTACCCCGAGTAACGGAGATAATACATGAGGCCACTACTGTATACACAACTGCTAAAGCTTGAACTCAATGGGAAGCAACACCACAATTCTGACTATCTGTATGTAAATCAAACAGCTGCTAATCAATTCATTACAAGTTCAAAATCAAAACAAAAGGTGAGGCAGATCAATCATTCCAATTAAAGGGAGGAGAAGACAACAACCACGTGAACCAAAATGCATAAAGGAGGGGAAGGAATTACTAATTAGGTGCATCACAAATCAGAATTCACAAACGAAACCAATAAGATAAGAAAAATTACTAAAAGTAAGGTTTCAACTTTACGAGAATTGAGGGATTACCCAATAGAAGATAGACTGAATCACGGAGACCCACTTACCTATAATCCCTTAAACTCCCAGAAAGTAGCTTCCTTTCTTTCATTCATCCACAAATTACGACAGAATGCCAGAAAGCAGAGCTCAAAAGAGAAAGAAGAGGAAAGGTTGGAAACTGCAATGGAGAAATCAAGGAGGAGGATATAGGTTTTTGTTGAGGAGAGAAGAGTGGCATGCAGGGGGGGTTCAGTTGTTGTTGCGGCGAGCAAGTGAACACCGAAGCGGAAAGCGAAAAAGGAGAGATTCTATATTAGAAAAGAATTGAGTGAAAGGTGAAGGAGAGGCCACGTCGGCCATTTAGATTTCGACACTAATCCAGGGCTTGCTTCATCTGCAGCTGCTTTCACTCTCTCTGATGCTGTCATAAAAAATCGTAACTGCTATTTCTATCCTTTATTTTTTTTCCTACTTTCTTGTTTGTCGGGGCACATTGTTGAATCAACTTAATTAAACATGACATCATGGATTCATGTTCATGTGTGGGACACTGAATAAGAAATTTCCATATGATTCAATGTTGTCGTTCGTTTAGTTTAACTTAGCATCAAATCCTTAATATAATATTAAGGGGTTGTCTGTATTAGAGATTTGATGTGGGGATTTTGGGTGATTTGGGGCCAAAATCTCTTCCCTAGAGATTTCAATAAAATCACTTGTTTGGGCTACAAAATTGTAGGGAGATTGGGAGAGATTTTAAATCTCTTTGGTGGGCCCATAGAGATTTGAGAGTGATTTTAAAATCACCACACAAAAGTAGAGATTTGAGGAGTTTGAGAGAGATTTGTGGCAAATTTACTAGTTGCCCTCAACTAATTCTCATATTCACAATTTTAATGAAGGATATTTTTGTCATTTGTAATGTGAATGTAATTTTTAATTTTTAATTGTCTGAATTTCTTCCCTCAATAATCTCTCAAATCACTTAACCAAACAATCTGTTTTTCAAATAGCAAGGAGAACTCAATTCTCATGCTATTTCAAGTCTCTAGACATTTGAAATCTCCTCCTCCCAAATCACTCATCCAAACCACCCCGTTACGGAAGATTGATGATTAGGAAAGTACTTTCTTATTAGCGGACCTAACAATTTTATATTATGGGTAGGAACAAAGTGATGACACTTGCTTAATTTTGACCTAAAAACAGTTGCAATTAAGCTTGTGGTGTTTTTATTGGGTGGGTCAACAATCAACACACCATTCATCATTCATGTAGTGGTCCTCCCATTAAGTATATTATTATATGGAGTTTTATGTCCATTGGGCATGGAGTATGCTATTTCAGTGATCAACAAGTTGACCTTTTTCTTTGCCCTTTTATAGTTAAAAATTTAAAAGTGCATGTAAAGAAAGGGTTGGAAGACAAATATGGAGAAATTCTGAGGTGAATGTTGATAATTTATTAGTATTTTTCAATGTTGTCAGAACCGGACCGGTCATTGAACCGGTGGAGTAAGAGGTTTGAGGGTTAAAAGGTCAACGGAATCGAACCATAAAAACCGGTGCAAAGAACCGGTGTATTGTTACTTGAAAAAAATCATATACCATTATAGTAACTATCCATAACTTAGGTACCAATTTGTAAACAATAATTCATATTTATTTACAAATTCTGGGAACCCTAAATTCACCCATTCTCTCTTCTTATCTCTAATCTCCGCCGCCTCTCCTTCTTTTTTGTTCCCTTCCTCTGTTAACTCCACTATGATTCATCTTTCTCTTTCTTTTCTATTTCTCTTTCTCTGTTTCTCATCACCATCACCCAAATCATCTATTTCATATAAACTTGTTGGAGTTGGGACTCGAGTAAGAACAAACAAGAGATCTGTAACTCAAGCTTCGAATGTTGAGGAGGTCGATGGTGGAGAAGATTTGTCGGTGATGTGAGGAGTTCTGCTGCTTGTTAATGGATTTACACAATGAAGCAGTTGATTAACTAAACTACCATGGAACCGTCAACCAGACAACCACTGTTGAGGAAACGTCGCCGACCGTCGCTACGAAGAAGGCGGAGAATCGGGAATTTCACCGTTTATTTTTTATTGAACTCAGTCTCAGAACCGGTAAAAACCGTGAGTTCCGGGTTGACAGGTTTTTTCGGGTTTACCGGTTCGACCAGATTCCAGAGGCTCATTCAGCCAGTGTTGTTTTAGAGGCCGACCGGACCGGATCTTGGTCGGTTCCCGGTTTTACTAGTCGGACCGGTCGGTCCGGTCCGGTTTAGATAACACTGGTATTTTTACATTGACTATAAGAACCGAGCATCGTTTTTCTGTTTATATGTTCAATTTGGGGAGAATTGTCAATTCCACCAGAATTTGATTCCACTACAATTATTAATTCTAATAGAATTCGATTCCATGTTTTCCCGATTAATGACATTTCAGAATTACTGTAATTCCAAATCATAATTACTATCTTAACCTTATTTGTTATCCAAAAAACTTAGAGGTTTTGGCGCATGACGTGCGCGTGTAACTCTCTGAAAATCCTACTGTTCCATTGCAAGAGTTTTTTATTGGCGCTGCCGCCGGGCAGCTCGCTATGGCGTCATCTTCTTCTGCTCTAGCTGCGCGAGGGGGGGGGGTTCTTGGGCTTCTCTGGTGGCTGACTCGAAATCTGATCTCAAGTTCGTAGCTGAATCCAAGGATGCGATGGTTGATGGTGTGCTTCACATTCCCAAGCAGGTGGTGGATCTTGGGATTCAAAGGCTCAAATCGGCTATTGTTGTGCAATTCCTGGATGCTATTCCCCCTCTGAGGGTCGTCAGGAGCGTAATTAACCGACTTTGGGGTTTTGAAGGTGAGGTTGTCCTCTCAGCTCTCCCGATAATCTGTCTTTGGTAGAGCTTCCATCGATGAAGCTATGTGAGTGGATCCTTGCTAGGTCCTGACATATTCACCGTTCTTTGATGATTCTGAGGCGGTGGTCACATGGGATACAACCTATTGATACATCGCCAAAGGAGATTCCAGTTTGGTTAACCTTCAAAGGGGTGCCGCCGGCGTTGATTACACCAGAGGGAGTTAGTTGGTTGGCTAGTCAAGTGGGAACACCTATTAATAAGTTCGTGCGCGATGGACTTGATGTCAAAGTGTGTGTTATTAAGGATGTTTTGGTTGAAATTCAGCAAAGTCTGATTGTTGTTCTTGCTGGGGGTGAGCAGAGGATCATCCCGATGGAGTGTAGTGAACCAAGAGTTTATAAGAGGAAGGATAAGGTTGTGTATGTCCCTAAGAAGGTAGGGGTCGTTTTCTGGGAAGGAATTAAGAGGTGGAATTAGCCAAATTCCCCTTCCCTCTGAATTCCTTGTTTCCTGACCGAAATTAGCGCATCAAAGTCGGCGGAATTAAATTCCCAAGCCAACCCTAAATCACCGCCGAATAGGTTTTACAAATCCCGTTGAAACATGAAGGTTTTAGAAGGAATTAACAATTATCCTAATTACTTTACTCTCTTACCCTTTTTTTACCCGGCAAAAAAACCTATTATATATATCTTTTTACCCGGCAAAATATCATGCTCTTCTTCTTGCTGCCTTGTACGGCTGCCGACTTCTCTGACTTCCACCATCTTCTTCAACCAGGTATGTCTTCTGGTGCCTAACAATTCTCTGCCATTCATATATCTTTTTACTGGTCATATTAATCTTCTGTTGTTCTGTCATATTTCTGTCTGCTGTCTATAGTTCTATCTGCCATTCATATTTCTGTCAAGTTTTTAGTTCTTCCTGTTACTATCAATGGTGGTTCAATCCTACACTCCTGCTATCTTCTCTGATTACGAACCCTATTTTTTTACCAATTCTCTGTTTATGGCCGAGAACTCTGTTCTGCTGTTGTTCTTCAAACACCCTTCTGCCGCTAGTCTTCTTGCTACTCCCCTCTCTTTTTCTGATGTTTCTTGCTGTCTGTTGAAGTTTTTCTGTCGACTGCATTTTTTTGCAGAATAGCTGTGTTTGCTCTCTTCAATAAATCAGCTCCAACATAGTGTTATGGTTTAAACAAACAAATGTAAATGTAGCTTGAAACTTTAACAATGCACTGGCACTTGAACATAATCTTCAAACTTGAAAATAATCTTCAAAGTTGAACAATGCACTAACACTCGAAGACAAACCCAACAACTAAAAACCAACCCTTTGGAACAATCCTCCAATTAAACTAATTTCCCTTAGTTATAAGAAATAGCAGCAAGAAGAAAGAAGGAAAAGGTGGTAACTTTACAAGTTGTAATCATAGGAAGGCTGAAATCTAGTAGATTGTAATGCTAAGAGTGGGCAGTATCTTCTTAGGAAAATTGTAAAAAGCTTCATCTTCATAAACTTAAGAGCTTCTCTGTAACAGAAACTGGAGATGAGGAAATCAGTGTTGATTGTTCTGCTAATCACTCTCTTTTTCACATTTGGAACAACTCTGAATTGACAACCCACATATATCCCAACTTCTCTAAATTACAAACTTCTTTGCTGATTTTTTCTAATAATCCCTCTCTTGTTCACATTTTCACTCTCACATTCAAAATTAATATAGGATTATTGGCCTATCAAACATACTTCATGGCGAGGTTGACGGCTATAACTTCAACCCGAAGAAGAATGCGGGTTACATTGCAATTTGTTTTTTCTCTTATTATGGTGTTACTGATTTTCTTGCAAAGACAACGTCGACCACACGTCAGAATGGAAGTTGGGACAAGCAAGCTCGAGAAGTTGTTGCGTAGTGCCAGAACTAGGGCAGATTTTATGTACAATGCCACCAAACATAGCAATCGGTCAAGCTTAGACAACATTAGAATGAACAAGGATGTGTTTGCCAAGCTATGTATTGCATTAGTGGTTGATGGTGGGTTGCAACAAACATCAAACTTTGACATAGACAAGATGATCGTGATATTCTTAAACACGTTAGGACATAACGTAAAGAACAGAATATTGCAACAAGTGTTCGGTAGGTCAGCAAGAGTAGTTTGTGAAGTCATCCATGCAGTCCTCATTGTTGTTCTAAAGATGCATCGCTACTTATATCGTAAAGTTGTTCCTGTACCACAGAATAGTCAGCATGTTAATTGGAAACATTTCAAGGTTTGACCACAACCTCTTCCATATCAAATTAATAATTCCATTTCTGTTGAACCTACAATGATTGTGACAATTTTTTGTGTAGAATTGTTTAGGGGCTTTAGATGGGATACATGTCAAAATCCGTGCTCGTATTGTAGACCAACCAAGATATCAAAATAGGAAGGGTGAGGTTTCCATCAACGTTTTAGGTGTTTGCAATCCAGAAGATGAGTTTATCTACTGCTTATCCGGTTGGGAAGGCTCCGCCCATGACGCACGAGTGTTACGGGATGCTCTGTCACGACCTCTTGGGTTGAAGGTACCCACAAGTATACGAAATTAAAATTAGGGACACAACGACATTGTATCGGTACTTTCCTATATTAACATCTCGTAAACTCTCATGTCATTAGGGTCATATTTTCTATGTGATTCCGGTTATGCAAACTGTGAAGGATTTCTAACACCATTCAGAGGTCAACGATATCATCTAAAAGAGTGGGGAAACAACCGACCAATACTCCCGAGGAATATTACAACATGAAGCATTCAAGTGCCCGAAATGTTATCGAGCGTACGTTTGGACTCCTAAAAATGAGATGGGCTATATTACGCGACACGACTTGGTTCTCTCCAGATGTGGTGTCACGTATTGTCCATGCTTGTTGCTTACTCCATAACTTCATCCGACAGGAAGCCGGAGTGGATGCTCTGGAGAGAGCTTACACACGCAGAGCAACTACAGAAGCGGCGTATATGGCTGAAGAAATGGACGAAGTTAGCTCAACCATGGAACCAACAGCTGAGTGGACAACATTTCGTAACCAAAAAGCTCAAGAGATGTGGCGAAATAGGACCAGACGTTGATTTTGTGTTGTTTGTTTCCATTATTATCACGTGTTGAATTCTTTAATAGTGTGCTTTTATCTAGTTGACTCTCATAGTGTACTGTGTACTTGGTTTATTGGATGTTGGTTTAGTGTGAAAGCCTTATATTTTAGTAATCTATATTAATTATACATGTTTGTTTATTTTAATGGGAAAAGGTAGCCTTGTCGACATTGCCTTGAGTACTAACCATGCTTTTTTATTTGTGAAATACTTGTGTATGTAGCAATCATGTCGAGGAAGAAGAATTCGGGTTACTTCCCATGGAACGACGAACTCGATCGAGTTCTTGTCAAGTGCATGCGCAATTTGGTTGACGAAAAGAAAATTGATCCAAAGGGAAAATTCATAGCTGGTGCATATATCATTCTGGAGCAGATGATGGAACATGAGAACCCGGGGTGTAAAGTCAAAGCTGACCCCAACATCATATCACGAGTCAAAACTCTTAAGGGGAAATTTCTTGCAATGTAAGAGTTAAGAGGGTTGAGTGGTGCTGGTTGGGATGACGTTGCGAAGTCGGTAGACATCGAAGACACGTTTACGATGAATATGTAGCGATATGTACTTCAATATAATATTTCTGTCAGTGTTTACTAGTCTACTAAACTGCCGTAATTTGGTTTATTTTTTCAGAATCATCCTCATTGCGCTAAGATGAACAGAGTCCCATTTCCATTGTATGATGGGCTTGCATACATTTTTGGTAAGGGCAGAGCAACTGGTAAAGGTGTTGTTGGGGTCGAAGAATTGGAATCTGGGTGTCCGAGGATCGAAGTGTCTAAGAAGATGCAGTTGGGGTGGAATTATACAAATTCTAATATTGGAACGGAGCCAAGTGAGCAACCGAACAACAACCAAGAAGAAGAACGAGATGTACCAAGTCCTATGTCAGGTTGATGTGTGAATTTCAACTCACAACATTCAAGGTCGTATTCCACGGGGTTCTCTCAATGGCCACTACTCACATTCCTCGTAGACGGTCTATTCATTTGAAAGGAGTTTTGGTTTGAAATAGAAATTAAAAACTTAAAGGAAACTAAAGAAAGAAAGAAAAATAAAGTGGTGCAAATCAAAGACAAAGGGGGTTCTCTTGGTGGGTAGTTTCAACATGCTCAAGAGGACTAATTGAACAAACAAGTCAATCAAGATCGAGTTTGCATTTGGATGACCATGCATTTCACTTCTATAGACTCAATGCACTCTCGTAGCACCAAATCCCTATCCTAATACCACTCAACTTAGGCTCTCGCTCTCAAGCTAAGTGAAAAAGGATGCATTTTAAGTGTTTGATGAAATGCCAAGACACAAGACCCTCTCTTAAGAATCTGTGACCACAAGGCTAGGCACAACACTCTCATATCAATGCCCTAACACTAAGAGATTCACCAAAAAGCCTTTTCAAACTCAATTGAATGAAAATCCACATGCACACCAAGTGTTCGATAAAATGCCCAAGAGAGAAATCAAGTGAAAATGGTTGAAACAAGATGATCTAATCTCTTAGAACACACTCACTTCAATCCCTAAACCTACAATCTATGCAATCCAAGCACTCTCATGCATCAAATCACATTGAATGGACCAAATCAAGCAAACATGGCATAAAATGACATTAAGAACAAGTCTAGGAATCATCCTCATACAACCAAGATCAATCATGGCAAGTTCTATACAATCATCCCTCTATCATAGCACAACTAATCTACCCATCCAAGATGAACCCTAGAAACTCAGCCACACATGGCCAAGGGAGTAAAGAGAAAAGAAGGAAGAATGGTCACCAAGAACACCATGGATGAATCCTTGAGATGATCTTCACTTCTCCACTTGTAAGCACTTCTCCCAAGGTTTGTTGGCTTCAATCCTAGCCAATGGCTTCAAATTGCTCCAAAAATGTGTTCTAGGGTTTGAGGGTTCGTGGGTATGTGTTTGGGGTTCAAAAGATATGATAGAATTTTTCAAAATGGCCAAAAACAAGAATATTTATAGTGCAGGGGACAGTGCACGGCGTGCACCCCTGCACGGCGTGCACCTCTGCACGGCGTGCACCCCTGCACTCTGCAGAAAGCTCGATCTTGTAATGCTCATATCTCCCTCGTCCGGCCTCCAAATGACCTCCCGTTTGCTCCTATGCGCTCCTTGTCATCCGTACTTTGATGCCATAACCTGAAAATGCACAGAGGTAACTCCGATAGACCACGAATTTGGCTCCAAAGTGGCAAACCGGACAACAAAATGACACTTTGCACGAAACTTCAATAAAAGCATATAAGTTATGTCATTTCACGAATAAACACGGGCATTTCAAAGTCATTCATAAGCTTAAAATGCACTAATTAAAGTCACATCAAATTCCCCTACGACTAAGCTTTGCTTGTCCTCAAGCAAATGAATTAGAAAACATCCAAGTTCACAAATGACAAGTTCGGTCCATTGAGATTCAAGCAATCACAATTTAGCTTAAACTGTTCCACGAACAAACTAAACCTACACATGCAAGAACATCAACCAAACAAGTCTAAACCTCACTAATTTCTACACACTTCAAGTAGTGGTTGATTGGGACACAGCAAAACCGACCACGACAACACCAACTCTAATCAAAGGGACTTGAAATCAGGACATGGATCGCAAGTGGTGAGTGATTATGATGTGGCTATCGACTCGACTTCATCCGCTTCTAGATCCGCACTTTACAAAACTCTGGCTAGGATCAAGGGCTACATTTGAGAACTCTTTTTCTTTCTCTTTTTTTTCCTTACTGCATACTAGTGCTCGATTCAACACTTCACTTAGGTGTTGAACCTGCCTAGCTCACAGCCTTTGCCCTTTTGCTTAGTGCTCAACCCGACACTTCACTTAGGTGCCGAGCTTGCCTAGCTTTTCTTTTGAGCATTTTTTTTTTCACAATTTAGCCACTTGATCCTTAGCCCCTTACAACTTCCACACAAGATTTCGAATTGGATTCCGTCTAATCTCAAGCCACAATCACGAAGGATCAAAAAGGGTAAAGAAAGACATGGAAAAGGGTGAAAGTTCTGATTGCCTTCATCATCTTAGACCGGTGTTATCGAGCGGTACAAAAACACGTATCAAACCAATCAACCAACATGCAAGAGTGATAAAATCTCAGTTCTGGCCCAGACTCATTTGATATTAGTGCTAACATGCTGGATATAGGTTCTAAGCAGGACAGTCTAAACGTCATTGTGAAAACTTGAAGTCAATTAGACACCAAAAGTCAAGAACCGAACGATTCTACAATAGAGGAATTCGACATTCAATTAAGATCATGCAACACATCAAAACATAGCTTTAGACTTCTACCGACAAATAATCACACCAAACCTCAAACTCCCCTACGACTAACATGAGCATTGTCCTCAATGATCAAGAGAGAGAGAGGATAAGGTGGAACGAATATACCGCGCGGTGAAGAAGAGAAGCCGGAGATGGAATCCCGGGTCAAGTAACCTGTTCAGGACGAGGACCTGAATCAGGGGTACCTGTAGAAAACAAGGGAGGGCACACCACTCAAACACAACCCATAGTCGACAAGATGAGAGTACGGATGAGATGTGTGATCCAACAACATGACAAGTGCAAAGCCAGAAATGAAAAGAGAAAATCAGAAGTCAAACACAACAAAACATGCAGTCATAAACAGAAATAAAAGAAAGGAAAAATCCAAAGTCCTGAGAAGTGGTGAGTGATCCTGTGGCTCTCAGTGGGGTGGTGGTCGTGGGTGCCCAGGCCACTGTGACCATGGATGGTAGCCGTCAAACGGGGGAGGCGGTGGAAAGACTGCCCAAGTGCTGGAGGGGCCGGACTCAGAGTGGAAGCTCTCCTGGTAGTAGTAGGAAGACTCCCCAGTCTGTCCCTTCCTCTTCTTGGAAGCTGGTGCCTTGGATCGCTTGGGGGCGGAGGATGAAGAAGCTGCTTTACCCTTAGGAGGCATCCTGCAAAAGAAGTGCAAACAAAGAATCAACAAGAAGGGCACACTCCTAACACAAACCCTATCAAGGCGCCTAGTCATAACACATGATCAAAACATTGAGCACAACATTGAGCACGATTCAAGATCATCAAGTTCAAGTGCAACAACCTATGCTAGCAAAAATCAAATCACAGAGATCCACAGTTAAGCAAAAGGCATGCATAATGGATCAAAAACACGAATCAAGAACATATAAGCCTAAGTCCACACAATGTAAGGAGGAATATATAAAAATTAAACCAATGAGTGGTGATAAACCACACCCCTCCTCACACAAAGAAGGTAAATCAGCCCCTGAATTCATCACCTGCAACACCCAACAAAATGACATACACCACCCTCAACCAACCATCCCAAGAGAATATACCATTCACCATGAACTCAAGCAAACCACAATTTGTTAAGCAATGAACTCAAGCAGCAAACCACAATTGAAGACGTCAATGGCACAACAATCATGACAACAATCAAACCACTTAGCCAAACTCAACAAGCCAATTTTCATGGGCAAAACGTCATGAACAAATACCACAATAAATACCAATGAAAAACCAAATCATAATCACCCCAATACCTCATTAACACCCCCCAAACGAATCAAACAGTGAAAAAAATTGTGGAAAAAAAATGCAGGGGGGGTGCACGGCGTGCATGGGTGCACGGCGTGCATGGGTGCACGGCGTGTAGGGTGCACGGCGTGCATGGGTGCACGGCGTGCACCTTGGAGCTGAAAATTTTTTTGAATCCTCCTGGACAGCACGTGCACCAAACCGTGCACGGTGCACGGCGTGCATCATGCACGGCGTGCACCTCCTCAGCTTAAAAACAAATTTTCACCTCGACGAAAAACGACCAAAACACCGTCAAATCAACCCAAAACGGACCCCGAACTTCAGAATTTCAACACCTACGAGACCACAAAGGACACCACAACAACTCAAGGACCTTGAATACCACAAAAACACACAATCATGCAATCAAATCAAGAAGAAAAGACATGAAAAACACTCGGGTTGCCTCCCGAGAAGCACTTGGTTAAC
The DNA here is from genome assembly GCA_034768395.1 of Linum lewisii. NCBI lineage: Eukaryota > Viridiplantae > Streptophyta > Magnoliopsida > Malpighiales > Linaceae > Linum > Linum lewisii. Next base: position 14,621,306 of record CM068299.1, read on the forward strand.
GTCTTAACCTCGACGAAGCACACGGACCAGCTAAGTAAAACCATCCCAACTCATTACCTCTTTGAAATCGAAGTCATTACCTTGGCATGGCACACGGAACTTGAATTGAACCTTACCGACTTCGGGAGATGTGAGCTCGGATTTCCCAGATGATGAAGTGTGAGCAATGGAGAAGGGGCCAAACCACTTGGAGTGAATTCTCTCATCGGGTGGCTTCTTAGTCTTGCTAGTCTCACCCATCGGTGCGGCTTCCTTGCCCTTCTCGGGTGGCTTCTCCACACCTTTCTTCTTAGCCTTAGGTGGAGTCTTTTGAAGCACGAAAGGTGGAGCCTCCTTTACTTCATCCTTTTTCTCCTGCACATCACTAAGAGCAAACAACTCCGCAAGACTATGACGGACAAGGTTAGTGCTATTAGTAGCCGAAGTAAGCTCATGCGGATTCTTAGGATCATGGTGACTAGCATAAGACAAAGTAAACTCCATGCCATTTGAACGGTCAAAGATCATGCATTCATTATCGACCCTAAGTGTAAGTTTACCACCGTAGACATCAATCAAAGCACGAGAGGTTGCTAAGAAAGGTCGTCCTAGAATCAAAGGCACATCGGTACCACCCATAGCATCTAGAATAACAAAATCCACAAGGAATTCAAAAGCACCAACCTTAACCAACACATCTTCGACAATACCACGAGGGGATGTCATAGATTTATCCGCTAATTGAACATTCATTTGAGTTGGTTTTAGTTTCCCTAGGCCTAACTTCTTAAACATGCAATATGGCATAACATTGATACTAGCACCCAAATCGGCTAAGCCTCTACTTATTGCATGTTCACCAATAGTGTAAGGAATAGTAAAGCTACCTGGATCCTTAAGCTTTTCCGGTGGCCTCTTAGAGAGAATGGCGGAGCATTGTTCGTTGAGCTTTGCCGAAGTCACATCCGTAAGCTTGCGTTTGTTGGTGAAGATCTCTTTCATGAACTTTGCATATTGAGGCATCTTTGTAATTGCTTCCCCAAAAGGCATTGTAAATTGCACCTTGTCAAGAATCTCAACAAACATTTTGAAGTCCTTTTCCATGGAATCCGCCTTCAAGCAAGAAGGATAAGGTGGCTTAGGCTTGTACGGAGGTACAACCGGTGCGGGAGGAGAGACCGGAGTAGCACTCGCCGTAGCCTCTTGAGAACCAACCTTATTGGTCATCTTAGAAGCTTCTTTAGCCTTGGCTCCTCTATCTTTAACTTCAATCTTATCCGTGTCATCATCGGAGTCAACATCTTCAACTATAACCAAATCATCATCTTGAGCACTTACCACCTTAGGTATGGCATCTTGTACTTGCTTACCACTCCTCAAAGTTACCATCATAAGCTCCTCGGGAACCTTGGGGTTGACCTCGGTGTTGGAGGGTAGGCTACCCTTTGGTCTCTCCGAGAGTGCCTTAGATATTTGACCCACTTGAGTATTCAAATTGGTAATTGAAGCTTGTTGATTCATGATAAGTTGAATCATTGCCGCATTGGTGTCTTCTTGGGAGATTGTAGAACCACCCTCTTTGTTTTGAGAAGGCTTGGTGAAACCGGGCGGCCCATTACCCTTATGATTATACATCCCCGGTGGATTAGAACCTTGCTCACCACCTTGGTTACCTTGATTGTACCCCTTGTAACCTTGGAATCCTCCTTGATTACCTTGGTTGTAACCCTTGTTATAACCACCACTTTGATTACCTTGGCCTTGGTACCCTTGGTTAGGCTTGTTGTACCCACCTCCTTGGTTCCAAGGACGGTTGTAGTTACCCCCTTGATAGTTCCCTTGAGGGTTGAAGTTACCATGGAATCCTTGACCTTGTGCAAAGCTTACTTCCTCAATGTTTTCATCTTGGTTAGGCTCAGAAGTAGCGGAAGGGCATACATTTACATCATGGCCTTGGCCTCCACAACACTCACAACAAAGCACCGAGGCAACCGGTGGATTACCCAAATGAGATGATGAAGCCTTAGGGGGATGCTTAGGCATACTAAGATTACTTACTTGAGAGGCCATGGCATCAATCTTGGACATAAGGAGAGCAATCATGGGATCATCTTCATCTCGGTGCCCCGGTAACTTAGGCTTCTTCCCATAGCTAGACGAATCCTTTGGTGCATCAATACTTACGGACCGAGAATCATAGTGCGTGTCACTTCCATACTTAGACTTAGGAGGTTGTTGTCGAGACCAACTCCTTGTCTTGTTGGCCATCTCCGCGAAGAGTTCTAGAGCATCTTCGGGAGTGAGCATCCTTAAGTCACCTCCGGCGGCTTGGTTGATCATCCTTGTATTCTCAAAATCAAGGGACCTAGCAAAGATGTCCGCCAAGCTCCATTCGGCGAAGTTGTGATGAGGACAAGACCGAAGAATGGCTTGGAACCTATTCCAAGTCTCATGGAAGAGCTCTCCCTTGTGTTGTGTGAAGTGGTTGATGCGGTCTCGGATTGCATCCGTCATATAGGGAGGAAAGAACTCTTCAAGGAAAGCTTCGGCTAGGCCCTCCCATGTGGTGAAAGCTCTACTCGGTTGGTTCTCCAACCATGACTTGGCTCTACCTTTGAGTGAGAAGGGAAAGAGCCGGAGTCTCACACAATCCGGGTGAACTTGGTCATTCTTAACCGTGTCACATATCTCCAAGAAGTCCTTGAGATGCCTAGATGGACATTCACCGTCAATGCCATTGAACACCACTCCATTTTGAACCATTTGGATCATATTAGGCTTGAGCTCAAAGTTCCTAGCATTGACGGGTCTTCGAACAATGCTAGAGGCTGCCCCTTCAAGAGTAGGACGAGCATAATCCGCCAAGGTACGTCTTGCACCCCTTTGTGAGTGATCATCATCATTGGTATGGTGAGAATGCTCCGAAAGGTTGTCTTCATCTTCATGGTGAGACATGTTGTTGCGTGTGGAGCTATGAACCAAATGAGAAGGAGAGAAGGTTGGTGGCTCAATCACTTGCGCAAGACCTTGAAGTCGTGCTTGAAGACGAGTGAGTCGCCTCATGCACTAGTACAAGATACCTACAAACAAGCACAACAAATACACCCAAGTAATACGACAATGCGGAATAACAAAACCAAACAACAAGTAAAAGGAAGCAAAAACTAAATTGGAAGGAAGTGAATAGATCGGTCTACTACTAAATGCTTTCAAAGGAATGAGAGAGTCCCCGGCAACGGCGCCAAAAACTTGATGTGTGAATTTCAACTCACAACATTCAAGGTCGTATTCCACGGGGTTCTCTCAATGGCCACTACTCACATTCCTCGTAGACGGTCTATTCATTTGAAAGGAGTTTTGGTTTGAAATAGAAATTAAAAACTTAAAGGAAACTAAAGAAAGAAAGAAAAATAAAGTGGTGCAAATCAAAGACAAAGGGGGTTCTCTTGGTGGGTAGTTTCATCATGCTCAAGAGGACTAATTGAACAAACAAGTCAATCAAGATCGAGTTTGCATTTGGATGACCATGCATTTCACTTCTATAGACTCAATGCACTCTCGTAGCACCAAATCCCTATCCTAATACCACTCAACTTAGGCTCTCGCTCTCAAGCTAAGTGAAAAAGGATGCATTTTAAGTGTTTGATGAAATGCCAAGACACAAGACCCTCTCTTAAGACTCTATGACCACAAGGCTAGGCACAACACTCTCATATCAATGCCCTAACACTAAGAGATTCACCAAAAAGCCTTTTCAAACTCAATTGAATGAAAATCCACATGCACACCAAGTGTTCGATAAAATGCCCAAGAGAGAAATCAAGTGAAAATGGTTGAAACAAGATGATCTAATCTCTTAGAACACACTCACTTCAATCCCTAAACCTACAATCTATGCAATCCAAGCACTCTCATGCATCAAATCACATTGAATGGACCAAATCAAGCAAACATGGCATAAAATGGCATTAAGAACAAGTCTAGGAATCATCCTCATACAACCAAGATCAATCATGGCAAGTTCTATACAATCATCCCTCTATCATAGCACAACTAATCTACCCATCCAAGATGAACCCTAGAAACTCAGCCACACATGGCCAAGGGAGTAAAGAGAAAAGAAGGAAGAATGGTCACCAAGAACACCATGGATGAATCCTTGAGATGATCTTCACTTCTCCACTTGTAAGCACTTCTCCCAAGGTTTGTTGGCTTCAATCCTAGCTCCAATGGCTTCAAATTGCTCCAAAAATGTGTTCTAGGGTTTGAGGGTTCGTGGGTATGTGTTTGGGGTTCAAAAGATATGATAGAATTTTTCAAAATGGCCAAAAACAAGAATATTTATAGTGCAGGGGACAGTGCACGTGCACCCACGGCGTGCACCCCTGCACGGCGTGCACCCCTGCACTCTGCAGAAAGCTCGATCTTGTAATGCTCATATCTCCCTCGTCCGGCCTCCAAATGACCTCCCGTTTGCTCCTATGCGCTCCTTGTCATCCGTACTTTGATGCCATAACCTGAAAATGCACAGAGGCAACTCCGATAGACCACGAATTTGGCTCCAAAGTGGCAACCGGACAACAAAATGACACTTTGCACGAAACTTCAATAAAAGCATATAAGTTATGTCATTTCACGAATAAACACGGGCATTTCAAAGGTCATTCATAAGCTTAAAATGCACTAATTAAAGTCACATCATAGCGCACCACCATCTGAAGCAACTAACCGCCCAAAGAGAGCTCGTCGATCTAATTCGACAGGTGGGGACGAGGTTTCTCGGTGGACGCCATTGATTGAGGACGCTGTTACATCTCTTAGATCAATGGCACAAGAATCAGATGTGGTACACAAACAACGAGCAATGGTGTTCACTGAAATTGGAAAGATTGAAGGTCTCACAGAGGATCAAGTAGTAGATGCAACTTTACGTCTTGGCAAAGATGATAGTTTGTTGGAAATTTTCTTCAACGTAACTTCAGATCATGCTCGCAAGCGGTTCATCGAGCGTATTCTTCTCTGAACAAGGTAGGGCTGCGTACTATGAGTTGATTTGGACAGTTATGATTTTTTCAGTACTCATGTTTCATCTGCAGTAGGGTTTCATGTATTGAACTTTATGCTATGAATATTAGGACATGAATATTTCTTGATTGAACAATTACAACCTATTTATCTACCTTTTTCCTAGTCATACCATTAAGGATTGTGTTGAAATATCGGTAGTCTGTTAGCTGTAAACAAATGATCTGTAGCATGGAAGTATGGAAATCATATAGTTTAATCCAATCAATCATTTAACCAAGCTCATTGAAACTAAACTCGGTTCAGTTATGCTAACACTCATTCATGGATGCATACAAACTTTCTAAAGGGCTTATGAGCATCAAAATACAGTATGGCTAATGCAACATGCAATTCTTCAAATGAATCTCTCCTCGCTATGCTGCTGCTACGGTTTGACTAGGGCTTACTCTTCAGATATTCAGTTATGGAATATGTTGCTCTCTTCAGCTCTTTGAAATTGATTTTGCTAGCTGTGACTTTCACATCAACCCCTTCTGGTGAGAACACCTTGCTGGTGTAAGTTGATTAGAAAATGCATCCCAGCCGTTCTGGTATAGGTCTGTGGACTAGAGCCTAACAAGATAGAAAATGCAGGGTAGTTCAATTGAGCCTAAGAAGGTGACCCGCATGAACCGTAGGATCATGAATTCGAACCATAGGACAGAAAATTGGGATACCTTGAACTTGGTTGGCCTAACCAACCGAAAAACCAGAATTGGCTTATGATCCTCTCAGAAATACTTGTAGTAACCCTAAATTAAATAGAATCTGATCAAATCAGTAAGTCAAGACACTCACAAGTTGATTATAGAAGATGTAAATTACCAGCTAAAACCCTATAGTGAGTGAAGCATAGTCTTTATGAATCAAGGATGATCATCAGGAAGATTAGCTTTGATCTCCTCTGCTTTGACGTGCTCTTCCCCTCTTCTTCTGCAGAAAACAATGGCGGATGAAGTTAATTAGAACATGCGGAGAGGAATGAAGAGGGAGATGATTAGATTCAGAGGGTTTTAGTACTCTAATAAGTAATGGATTTATTCAGTTTGGTTTCGGGCAGAGCGGCTGAACAACAGATTGCAGGCTGCAGCGGGTGGTGGAGAAATAAGCAACAGATAAGAAGATGAAACTAGTAGTGGATAAGTTGAATGGCGGTTAAGTTGTTGGGGGTAATATAGACATTTTGTTGATTGTACATTTTCAATTCCCTACTCTAAAATTAACAAGGAAACAAGGAATTGAATTGCGGATAACTACGCAATTCTCCTAGCAATCTAATTCCATGTGAAGAGGTAATTCCTGATGGTTTTTAATTCCTTGTGGGAAATGACCCCGTAGTTTCCCAGCCACAAATCGTAATTTTTGATGGCAGTTCTTCAGGCAATACTGCCAAACCATCCTTGAATGGGGAGAAAGCATATGAAATCAGCCATCATGAAATGGTTGGAGGGGGGAAGGCAATGGGGCCAAAGCTTCTATGCAAGTAGAGGCTTCACCCATCCAACAAGCCGCAGTTGTCTTAAGCACTAAATCTGTAAGTATAAATGATGGTGGAGTGCTAGTGAGTGATGATGAGGAAGTTCTTTATGATGAAACAGAGATCATCCCTGATTCTGCTGTAATGATGGATCAGTCTGTTGTGCAAATGGAGACCTCCCAGCCACAAAAACCTGATGCAACAAGGAGGGTAGTAGGAGCTGATGGAGCTTGTCAGCTTGGTAAGACAACATTCTCTGAGTTTATAAGTAGTAATAAGGTGATATCCCCAAAAGGGATTATCACTAGGCCTAAAACGAGAAAAAGATGAATATTTGGATTTGGAATGTTTGTGGCTTTAATACACGTGATAGATTCCTTGAGTTGCAGTCGTATATCACTAGTTATAAAATTGATATTGTTGCTGTCCTTGAGCCTGAGGCTAGGTTGCATAATACTGATGCCCTGTTCTGTAGTCATTTCCCTGGCTGGTCTACTGAATTTTGCTTTGAGGGAACCCTTTACAAAATTTGCTTAGTTTGGAAGCCTAGTGTGCCTTTAAAGGTCTTAAGCAAGAGTTGTAACATCCCAACCTTTTCCTAACAAGATATTGTCCGCTTTTGACCCAACCCTCACAGATTTGTTTTTGGGCGTTGGTAGGATTCGAACCCATGACCTCCTCCTCTCAAGATCAAACCCCCAACCACTACACCCCAAAACACATCATGGTAGTTAAGGTTGAACTATTCCACATAGCCCATGGATCTTCACCGTGCTCTGTCGATGTGGGATTTTCCTAGGATGTCACATACACCCCCCTCAGGGACTCAACGTCCTCGTTGAGGTTTACCCCACCATCGTTCAAGGGGGACGGGGAGAGGCTCTGATACCACTTGTAACATCCCAACCTTTTCTAACAAGATATTGTCCGTTTTGTGCCCAACCCTCATGAATTTGTTTTTGGGCGTTGGTAGGATTCGAACCCATAACCTCATCCTCTCAAGATCAAACCCCCAACCACTACGCCCCAAAACACGTCATGTTAGTTAAGGTTGAACTATTCCACATAGCCCATGGATCTCCCCGTGCTTTATCGATGTGGGATTTGCCTAAGATGTCACAAGAGTACTCAATGGATTCATTGTTTGGTTGATCTCCCTCAGGCCTTTTACATCACTTTTGTTTATGCTTCAACTGATTATGTGGCAAGCAGAGCTTTGTATTCAGACTTCCAGAGAGTGAGTCAGCAAAATGTCCCATGGGTGGTGGCTGGAGACTTTAATGCTATATTGGATGTTTGTGAATCTTCTAGAGTTCCCTCAAACTTGCAAAGTATTGATGAATTTAAGGATTTTGTTGGTGTAAGTGGTCTAATTGAGCATTCAGCTCAAGGCCCGGATTTTACTTGGATAAATAATAGGGAAGATGATGCACTTGCAAGGAGATTAGACAGAGCTTTTATTAATGTGAAGTGGCATTTGGTGTTTAAGCAGAGTAAGGTTTCAGTGTTACCTTGCAGAACCTCAGATCGCTGTGCTCTACTAATAGAACCTAGAGAGGGGGTCAATGTGGCTAATCCGCCTTTTAAGTTCTTCACTTTCTGGAGCAAGCACCCTGACTTTATGGGTATTGTTAAGGAGGCATGGAATACTAAAGTAGCTGGAAAACCATTTGCTCAGTTGTATGGGAAGCTGAGAGTTGTGAAATTTAGATTGAAAGCCCTAAATAGAGATCATTATTCTTGTATTCATAAAAGAGTTATTGAGGCAGGGCTGGAGGTTGAAGAGGCCAGGAAGGAAGCTACAATATATACATTTAGCGTCGGTTACAGCCAACACTAAATACATGTTGCGTCGGTCGATGTGACCGACGCGAATAACAGTGACGCTAAATGTTAGCGTCGGTTGAAACGTCAACCGACGCAAAATGTTCACAAACCGACGCCGTTGCGGCCCAGCCGCCCACAGGTCAGTTAGCCGGTTGGGTGGGTGTAGGGTGTTTAGCGTCGGTCGTAACCGACGCAATATGTTGCTGACCGACGCTAAATTATGGGTCCATTTAGCATCGGTTCGAACCGTCGCAAAATGTAACTGACCGACGCCATTTGTAGATTACAGGTCCCCTAGTTTCCTGCTTTCTTGTCATTCTCATACTATTCTAGTGCCAAAACCTGCATATGATAGCTGCAGTTTTAGCGGTATCAAATAACTAATCTACCAAGGTAGACTAGATCGTATTCTACTCGAGGTCTCTTCTTCTTGTCTACTCAAATATGTTGGCAAATTACTCAAGTTTAAACACGTTGTGCGTGGTGTGAGTTCCACGACTTCTAATCTAACAAACAAGGAAATAAAAGACAGAAAAAGTAAAAAGGTTGACTAACAGGAAGATAGACGAGCTAGACTTCGAATCCCCCTTAGATTACCAAAGCATTGATGATCATGATGACACTCGATTTGACGTGATTATCAGCCTCATTTAAGTAACATTTCTTGCCTTAAGATATGATTTTTAGGGCAGAATATCGAATATTCACTAAACTGCTCTATCTCGTGCCATTTTGGTTACTTTGGCCCATTTCGGGTCTATTTGATGGTTTTCTATTGTTTTTGTCATAGCACAGGTTTTTGCCTTCAAATAATGTAACCTAGGACGTGTCTAATGTATTGGAACCTCAAGGAATCGCACCGGGATTGATCGAAGGAGTCAATCAAGTCAACACAAATCCTGCCCAGCTTTACAAAGAAGATTTCGGCGAAAAAACCTAAGGTTTTCACCGAAAATCCAAGAAAAAATCGTCAGAGCATAGAAGAAGAAGTTTTCGGCGAGAAGTCAAAGTCTTCACCGAAAACTCTGAACGAAATCAACACAAGAGGAACAGTCGACCGGGTCAGCCTTTTTCAAATAAGTTTTCGGCGAAAACTCCTGAAATTTTCACCAAAAACCTTAACCTAATCCGGCTGGGAAAGGGTTAAGTATAAATATAAACTGGCGACTCAAAATAAAAAGACACTTCATAATATACTTACTTTTTGGACGAAAATTCCAAGACTTATAAGAGAGGGAAAGAGTGGAGAGAGTTCGAGGAGCTAGGAAAGGATCGTGACGCCATCCTTCCATCTCGGAGAGCTCAGTGCTAGGAGTTGAAGATCCAGAAGATCGAAGCTTCATGGATTCGTCGAAATTAGGTTTTCCAGTTTTTCTCTGTCTTTCCTACCTGAGATGTATTCCTTGTTCGTCTTTGATTCTCCTGTCCTGAATATGAGTAGCTAAAATCTTAGAGCTTAGATTAGATGAACCCTAAGTGACCCAGGGCTTTAAAGCGGTCACGGATCGGCGGTGATTAGATTCGAAGTTCAATCAGTTTCTCCTTCATGTTTGATTTGTTCTTTGTTCTTCGTGTTTCTTGTCTGGTTTGGCCACCTAGATTAAATTCTTGTTAAGTTGAGGATAGTAGCGAATGTTCGCCTCACTTTAGAACACCAAATCAACAATTAACCTATTCATTGGAGTGTGCCTTTCGTAGGAACCAATTAGGGTTAATCCACTTCAAGAGTAACTCATGAATCACTAGTAATTTCACCAGTTAGTTTTGTCGTCGCAAGAAGCGACCGTACTCGGGCGGTTAATTAATCTTGGTAGTTAGATCGGATAGAGCGAACGTTCGCCAGTCTTAAACCTAAGGGTAAGGAGTTATGGTGGTGTCTTAGAATTGATTGAACGAGAATTGAAAACCGCTGGTCTGTTGATTGCCAATGCTCTGGTGATCTAAGGGGGATTCGAAATCTAAGCCTGTCTGTTGTCTGTCTAAACCAACCAATCATTCTGTCTTTTAATCTCATTTTGATTTTCCTGCATCTTAGTCTAGAAGTCGTGGAACTCACACCACGCACAACGTGTTTAAACCTGAATAAATTGCCATCATATTTGAGTAGACGATTAGTAGAGACCCGTGGAATATGATCTATTTTGCTTCTAGCTTGGTAGTATTTGATCACTGTTTTACAGCTCATCAGATCACAAGACCAACGGTTTCCAATTCTAATTCATTCAATTCTCAGACACCACCATAACTCCTTACCCTTAGGTTTAAGACTGGCGAACGTTCGCTCTATCCGATCTAACTACCATGATTAATTAACCGCCCGAGCGTTTGCTTCTTGCGATGAAAGAACTAACTGGTGCAATTAGTAATGATTAATGAGTTACTCTTGAAGCGGATTAACCCTAACTGGTTCCTACGAAAGGCACACTCCAATGAGTAGGTTAATTGGTTGAATTGATGTTCTAAAGTAAGGCAAACGTTCACTCTATCCTTATCTTAACAAGAATCTAAACTAGGTGATCAAGGAAGATAACTTTATGCGCCAAAGCAAGGAACTGTCTAGCGACTAACCCTAACTTGCACAAACCTAATCTAGGCGACCAACCAGGAGAGAAACACAAGAACAACGGAACTAATCTAGGCGTCAACTAGACAAGAAACAAAGTAAAACTATTAAGCACAAAACAACCATGCAAGGGAAACTGATTGAACTTCGAATCTAATCACCGCCGATCCGTGACCGCTTTAAAGCCCTGGGTCACTTAGGGTTCAGCTAATCTAAGCTCTACAAGTTCAGCTACTCATAACGATAACAGAAGAATCAAAGGCAACAAAGGAAATCATCATACAGAGGAAGAACAGATAAGAACTGAAAAACCTAATTCTGACGACTCCGACGAAGCTTCGATCTCCTGAATCTTCAATTATAAGCTCCGAGCTCTCTGAGGTGGAAGGATGGCGTCACGATCTCTCCACGGATCTTCAAACTCTCTAAACTCTATCTATCGACCCTAAAGTCGGCTGACTCTCAAAAGTCTAATTGATTGTGTGATTTTGTTGAATGAATGATGGAATAATCGCCCCCTCTCCCAGCTGCCGCTGCTCTGTTTAAATAGGAATCACTAGGGTTTGCCATTTCTGTCTTGGAAAAGGTAATAGCTTTCGGCGAAAACTTCCCAAAAACTTCAGTTGAATCCTCCTGTGTGTATTTCTTCAATAGTTTTCGGTGCAGACTTTTGACTTTTCGCCGAAAAGTTCTTCGCGATCGGCTGTGGGTTTCTGAAGGTATTTTCGCCGAAAGCTGTGTAGTGTTTTCGGCGAAAACATTGTGCTGGGCAGTTGGATCTTCGGTTCTGACTCTGGTTTGATTTCTGGTTCACTCCTTGAGGTCTTGAACACGTCCGTGGTTACGTATTTGACGGCAAAAACCTGCGCTCTTACAAAAACACTAGAAAACCATTAAATAGATCCAAAAAGGGCCAAAGTAACCAAATCGGTAGGAAATAGGGTAGTTGAGTGAATATTCGCTATTTTACCTCTAAAACCCCGTTTCAAGCAGGGAAATGTCGCTTAAATGGAGCTGAAAATCACGTCAAATCGAGTGTCATCAGCATACAAAGCACATTTTCGCTATCCCATTTTCACTAAATTCATCATAGCACATTTTACTAAAACAACTAATATATCGATAAAACATCCAACATATGTAAATAACATCCATCCAAAACTAAATAAGCAACACATGCAAATCTACGTGTCTAGTCCTATCTACTCATCATCGGTCTCATCCTCCTCATCATAGGTATCATCCTCATCCGCATGATCATCTGGTGTCATCTTCTCCTTCCCCTTCCCCTTCCCCGTCCTCGTGTATGATGAACCTACATCTGCAACCAACTGGCTGAGGCGCAGAACCTCAGCCTCTAGCCCGCTCAGTCGCTGAACCTCAGCCTCCAGCGTCCTCATGCGATCCTCAGCAGGACAATGACCGAAGACGTGAGTAGTAGTAGCTGAACTACTACTCTGGCTGGCTCCACCATGCTTCCTACTCATATGACCTACATAGAAAGTAAAGAAAATCATAAAATTACTATTTAAATGTTAGCTTAAAACAATTTCCAAGTATATACCACGATACATACCATAGAGGGGGTGACACCAGATCCGAGCCCGTGAACCCGACCACTATGCTCTTTCAGATAGACAAGGCACATTGCATCGTTCGCTGAAGGCTCTATTGGGACAGAGGGATCACGAGTGTGCTCTAGAATTTCAGGCTGCACATTGAATAAAAAGAAAAAAATTGAAAACCCCTAATCTGATTAGATACAAACCACTTCAGATAGATGAAACAGGACTTACCACTTTAGGATTGGTGTAAGTGTCATCCTTCCTCGTGTGAGTGATAGCATACAACTCAACTCTAAATGGAACCCTCCCCCGTTCTTTTGCCTACTTGTGCACGAACTAAACATGTTTAGTAAACTTTCTATAAACATAAAGACATAAATAACTAGCAATTAAATCTGGATTATTACCAACTCAAACCCTCTAACCCGCAGCTTCTTCGAACCTCCAGTGTGGGGTGACTTATGGCTCCTCTTAGCGACAGAGTTCTTGCGACCCAAGTCCTATAATTTGAACAATCAGTTCATATCAGTATTAAAACAGAATCAAAGTCATAAAATACTTTTAACTCATTTCCAATTTTAACTCTACTTATTACCATATCTGGCCTCAGTCTTAGATCCATGAACTGTGCCCACATAGGAGGAGGGATCCTAGACGGTTTGTGCTCTACTTCCCACGCCCTCGTAGGCACCACAAACTCACCCATGTCGAACTCCTCGCCAGTGGCTTCAGCATCCTTCTTCATCCTTGCCTTAAGCGTGTTAACCGCATGTCCGGTCCACAATTTGGTTTTGAAGTCCCACCACTTCTTGTTAATATCTACCAAGATGTAAGTACTGGCCCATTATTTATCTCTGGCGGCTCAATCACGATACATCGCTGCATCAAATTCAGTATGAATTCATTAATAGTATTCAACTCAAACTAATTGACTAAAAGTTAACAATTTTAGAGTTTATCACTTACCCATACGATCGCCATCAAATCATTCTTCTTTTGATCTGTTACTTTCTCCCACGACTCGTAGGTAATTGGAATGTAGTTATGGTACTTAGCCAGCGCGCCTAAGAACCCGCCCAACAAAGAAGCTGGATCAATACCCTCAGGTCTTAGGCGGCTAAAAGGGATGCCAGCCTTCTTACCATCTCGAAGGCGGCTCAACAAGCGACTCCCGGAGACCTCACCTAGAGTCTTAACTCCAGCAGGATCAACTAGCTCAACCTCCCACTTATCTCTACGTACAGAAGCCATGTCTGCATAACAAAAAAACCGAGTTATGTCAAACATGCAATCATTGTTTGGAGATCAATAACTTTGTCATATGTATGGACTCGGTATGTAACTAACGAAACCTAATTAATCATCAAACTCTGCAGTTTCAGGCCTGGTTAGGGGTACAACAGTGGCATTATCAAAATCCGAAAACTCTGGATTCCCAAGCATATCAGATTCATGAACGGAGCACCCTTCGTGCTCGCCCATGTCATACACTTCTCTAGGTTTGATATGTACAGGAACACACCATCCCTTCTCCACTTTATCTTCGACATAGTAGACTATTCGAGCATCCTTTGCTTCAATATATGGCTCGTCGTCTAAACGACTTCCAGTATACCTAGTGTCAAAGTCAATCCACGCTTGACCGTCTCGTGGATGTCGTGACATTCCATCAGTACTTCTCTCTATATAATGCCACACCATACTCTCAGCTATTGTAGGGCACATGAACAATCTTTTCAGTCTTGGAATTAGAGGAAAGTAGCGATATATTTTCTTTCCCTTTCGTGTCTTCTTACTTCCAACAACTACCTCATCACCACCATCATCCTTGTATCTAGACTGCTTACAAATTCTGCAAACCGTCTCTTTCAAGGAATTTCCCCAATACAACATACAGTCATTCTCACATGCATCAATCTTAGTGTAGCCCAGACCAAGATTTTTGATCATTTTTTTGGCACTATATATATCCTGTTGGTGGTATGTTGGCAAACCCAAAAGCTTCGTGCAACAACTCAATAATCATCGACATTGCTTTGTCGCTGATGTTATGCATCCCCTTGATATGATAAAGTCTTAAAATGAAGGATAGTTTTGAGAACTTTGTACATCATTTGTATAATGATGTTTCCCCATCTTTTAGTAAATCCCTCAAATTAATATTCTCATCAACCGGCTCATCAACTGGCTCCTCCACGTCATTAGGGATGTTCATGTCAATGTATTTGGGCATGAGATCATTATCTTCATTCATTTGATGATCATCCTCTATTATACCTTCAGGAGCGAGAAAGTTATTAGTAGTCTCGGGTACCTCCTCAGTAACGACACCAAAAGCGTCATTAATCATTGCACAGAGGGATCCTGTATGATCATAGTCATGAACTATTGTAGGTGGATTAATCCGAGAAGACGATGCGAAGTTACGTTCTCTATGTCGATCCCAAATAGTATAGCCTTCAGGAAATGGCTTTCGAAGTAAATGTTCGTAGACATCATCCCTACATAGCCATTTCTTAAATCCACATTTTGGAGAGGGGCAGAGAATTTGTTCCCCGTCATTGTTATTGGAGAAGGTGAAATTCAAGAAGCTTTCTAAGCCAGCCATGTACTCCGATGACAATCTCGGTTTGTATATCCAAGATTTGTCCATTGGGAGCTACCTGATTTAGTTTAGAGCATAAGTGTTCAGTAGTGGAAATCCTAATCTACCTAAAGTAGCTAATAATTAGCTAAGAATACACTAGTAACAAGTGTTTGTAAGAAATTACCACTTAAGGAAGAAACTAGTAATAAACTATACTATATAATTTGGTAAAAAAAAAGTAATAAACTATTAATTTTAATTATACAAAATTGAAGTTAAGAAACAGAGAGGAAGAGAGGAATATATAATTATATGTAAATATATATAACATATCAATTATCACACATTCAAAATAAAATAACATTTAAAAGACAATGAGTTAAACTTATAGAAAATTTAGATTATATTTTTAGATATAAATAACGGATCATTGGGTTTCTATAATTTGAAAACATATTATCAAGATAAATTCAAAGGTAAATGCATATTGCTATACTTCATGGTAGACTCTTGATATAATGAAAACACGAGAAATTAAACAGTTTTCTTTAAAGTGTAACAATTCTTCAAAGTAGAGTTTGTTACAAAGAAGACTAGATAAAGTTTGTTAAACTTCTAATTAATTAATCCCCCAACATATATTCCAATTGTAGTTGAAATTAAGAGAGCCCAAATACTTCACAATTACTTGCACCTTGATGAACCCGTCGTTGTGCTGGTTCAAACAAATATCTAACAAAGCTAACAAAAGCTAGGGTAGATCGTATTCCACAGGCCTTCTAATGTTCGACTACTCAAATAAGCTAGCAATTTACTGAGATTAAACACTTCGTGCGTGGTGTGAGTTCCACGACTTCTAATTCTAAGAAATGCAGAGAAATTAAAAATTGAAACTAAAAGTAGATTGGAAATTAGGGTTGAAAACAGAGATGACAGACGAACTTAGACTTCGAATCCCCCTTTGTTCACCAGAGCATAGGCAATCAACAGATCAGCGGATTTCAATTCTCATTCAATCAATTCTAAGACACCACCATAACTCCTTACCCTTAGGTTTAAGACCGGCGAACGTTCGCTCTATCCGTTCTAGCTACCAAGATTAATTAGCCGCCCAGGTACGGTCACCTCTCGCAACGACTTAACTTAACTGGTGGAATTACTAACGATTTATGAGTTACTCTTGCAGTGGATTAACCCTAACCGGTTCCTACGAAAGGCACACTCCAATTATAAGGTTAATTGTTCGATTTGATGTTTTAAAGTAAGGCGAGCGTTCACTTCTATCCTTAGCTTAACAAGAATCTAATCTAGGTGATCAATCCAGACAAGAAACATAAACAATGAAGAACAAACCAAACATGAAAAAGAAACTGATTGAACTTTGAATCTAATCACCGCCGATCCGTGCCCGCTTTAAAGCCCTGGGTCACTTAGGGTTCATCTAGTCTAAGCTCTCAGAGTTTAGCTACTCATGTTCATAACAAAAGAATCAAAGATAAAGAAAGAGTTCATCATATAAAGGAAGAACATAAAAGTATCTGAAAAACCTAATTAAGACGACTCCGACAGAACTTCGATCTTCCGGTAGAATGCAATCCTAGCTCCGAGTCCTCGAGATGGAAGGGATGGTGTCACAATCTCTTTCTGGCTCTTCGAACTCTAAACTCTCCTTCAGAACTCTTGAGAATCCTTGAAGTATTTGGTATTAGTCGAAAATTATGATTATGAGAAGTATATTCGATTTTGGGCCGCTGGTTAAGTATTTATACTTAACCCTAATACCGCCGGATTTTAACTGAGATTTTTGGCGAAAATATGAAGGAATTTTCGCCGAAAATTCCTTTACAAAATGACTGAACGCCGGCTGCTTTTCTTCTGTGGTTTTCGGTCCAACAGTTCTCGGCGAAAACTTAGTGTTTTCGCCGAAAACATCCTTCGGTTGACATCAGTGGATTTGTTCATGCATTTTCGCCGAAAACACTAAGGGATTTTTGGCGAAAACTCCTTTGTAAACCGGGACAGGAATTTGTTTGACTTGGTTGGCTCCTTGGATCAATTTCGGTGCGATTCCTCGAGGTTCCAACGCCTTAGACACGTCCTTGGCTACTTATTTGACGGCAAAAACCTGTGCTAACGTAGAAACACTAGAAAACTATCAAATAGACCCGAAACGGGCCAAAGTAACACAAATGGCACAAGATAGGGTAATTGATTGAATATTCGTTATTCTACCCTAAAACCCATGTCTTAAGCAAGGAAATATCGCTTAAATGAGGCTGATAATCACGTCAAATCGAGTGTCATCACACCTAAGTCCTAAACTAGTCACAATTTAGGCAGACTTGCATTTTAATTATGAAATCATAGCGTTTACAATATTATTCATAAAATAAATATTTTATAGTAATAAACATGAATTATAGTCCACAAGAAAATCCCATTCAACACCAAGACTATTTATACACTTTCTCATTCACATAAAACGACATTCCACATAAAAACTATTAATAGATATCCAATTGAAGACAACATACCTTTTCAGAAGAAGATAGCAGGAGGTTTTCAAAGCTTCGGATTGTGTACCTTCAAGAAAAGACATGAGAGCAAACTGTTAACTATGATGCTAAGCATGATTGATCAACATATAGCAAATTCAATCATATTTATCCAGTACATGTGGAAACCATAGAAAGTCGATCTTTAGTCAGTCCTATAGTCTCAAAAAAATTGTAGCAAGGCCTACCTAAACCATAGAATCATATCTTTAGATCATACATTAACCATTATCAGTCCAAAAGTTGTTCAATGCCTACCTAAACCTTAGTAATCTAACGAAGCAAATAAGAATCTAATGTCACAAGGAAACATAATTCTGAACATTTCACAAACACATACCATAAAGTGTGCTTTAGATATATCACTCAACTTGTTTGCTAATCCAAAGTCACATCGCTGCATTGCAAAAAATATAGCAAACCCACTTCATACACAAATCAACAACAATAACTCAATTAATTGATGAAACAACGAGCTGGTAGGGATGAAAGATGAAGGGAAGCCCAAGTACAGACCTGGAAACGAAGGAGAGATGGTTGGCAGCGGCGTCCAGAGGTTGAGAGGCGGAGAGAGAGATGAGAGGCGGAGAGAGAGATGAGAGGCACAAATGAGCTGTTTCGTTGGAAGCCAACATTTTTAGTTAAGGAATTTAGCGTCGATCGACAACCGACCGATGCAATTTACTTTCCTTTCAACCGACACAGATCCCCCCTTTTTTTGTAGTAACCCTTCTACAGTTTCTTTTGCCAAGGTTAAGCAGTTTACTACTAAGTATAAAAATCTGGAGGTGGCTGAGGAGAGCTTACTTAGGCAGAAATCAAGGGCTACATGGATTAAGGAAGGTGATTCGTGTACCAAATTTTTCTTTAACTATGTTCATGCCAGGCAAGTCAGGAAGACTATTAAACAGTTAAGAGATGATCATGGAGTTATGGTTGATGATCCAGTTAGAATGGCTGACATTTCAGTGTCTTTTTACAAAAATCTTCTAGGGACCAGTTCATCGGTTAAGGATCTTGACTGGAGTACTGTGATCAGGTCACAGATCATGCACGTTCCAAAGGTTGCTACAAGGTGATTCTGGACTGCAGTAATGAGAACAAGACGTTCTACGAGAAATGTGGGTTCAAGAAAAAGGAATAACATATGGTTCAGTATTTCATTTGAACAATCGATGATCTACGGTTGATGTAATGTTCCGATTTATGTAACTTATGGATTTGAATCCTTAGTATAGAAATGAGAAGGAGCATCATTGTTTTTTGCTGGTTTATGAGAAATCAAATCTCTTTTCATTGTTGGCTGCATAATGAAGTTGGAACAAGTTCAGTATCTGATCCTCCTTTCTAACAAACAATCACTTATTAAAGTGTGTTGAAATCTCAGTTGTGAATCTTGATCCATTCTTTTAGTCACATTCCTGATCCATTCGAGATGTTAATCTCGCCGCAGGGCTCCTTCTGGTCGACTCTCACACAACCTCGTGCGGTAAGAACTGGAAAAGATCAAGATCAATAAGTTTTAAGTTCACCACCCTAATCAACACGGTTCATTTCAATGGCAAGATTGTTGAGGGATTCGAAAGAAAGTAACAAAATTTTCTTGGGCTTCTCTGGTGGCTGAATTGAAATCTGATCTCAAGTTCGTAGCTGAATCCAAGGATGCGATGGTTGATGGTGTGCTTCACATTCCCAAGCAGGTGGTGGATCTTGGGATTCAAAGGCTCAAATCGGCTATTGTTGTGCAATTCCTGAATGCTATTCCCCCTCTGAGGGTCGTCAGGAGCGTTATTAACCGACTTTGGGGTTTTGAAGGTGAGGTTGTCCTCTCAGCTCTCCCCGATAATATGTTTTTGGTAGAGCTTAGAAGACGTAATTGAGTTGAATTACTATGGAGAATTCTTCGTGGTGTTATTCAAGTGTATATGGGCTAATACACACACTCCTAGATATGTGATGAAATATGGATTGGGGTTCACCTCGATTAATTTCTCACATTTGCTATATACTGGAAATCGTTTAGACGACGAACCATATATTGAAGCAAAAGATGCTCGAATGGTCTACTATGTCCAGGATAAAGTGGACAAAGGATGGTACATTCCCGTGCATATCAACCCCAGAGATGTCTATGACATGGGTGATGAGGAAGGAAGCAATGTACATGAGTGTGAGATGTTTGGAAATCAAGAGTTGTCGGTTTTTGATAATTCCAGTATTCTACCCTTAGTTAGGCCCGGAATAATCGCAGAGTTCAATTAGGGTTTGGTAATATATTCATTTAACTTAGTTTACTAAAAGTCAATCTATTTGGTACATTTTACACATCTAATCCAATTAACTATTTTTCTGTTATACAGACATGTCTCCTTCAAGTAAGCATAGGTTGAGCTCATTGATGGGCGTGGAGTGAAGACTCCGGCCTCCATTCCTAGTAATCAGATGATGAGTCTTCCCCGTGGGAAGAAGGTTGTCATTCCTTGGGGTGTTACAGGACCCTTAGGTATTGGTCCAACTAAAATCCCTGGACAATTCAATGGTCAGCTCGCTAGAGACACCAACCTTATTTCGATCATGTGCAAAGGGTGGCCGAATGTGTCTAATGGTGAGAGGGAAGCAGTGACGATCGTTGTCTGGGTATGTATAATAAACACTACTACTTTCAAACGGCCTAGGTTATATAAATACTAATGTTTATAAAATTTCTTGTTGCATAAAAGTATTGCCATTGAACCCGCGAGGGCATCAGATAGAGCTTTTTCCTATATCATGAGTGATATAGGAAAGAAGTGGAGGGATTACAAAATGAATTTATGGGCCAATGAAGTGATAAGGTCGTACAAAAAGTTTTTAGCGGCTGAAGCAACAAAGAACAACCAAGATTTCGACCCCACAGAGTTCGTGGTGCCGTCGAGAGCGTGGGCACTAGAGAGGAAACTTCCACAGGTTCCTGCGCCTATGTGGACGCAATATGTGGACTTGAGGATGAGCAAAAATATGCAGGTATGTAACGAAATATATGAATGCAGTTCATTGAAGTAAATTTAGTTAGTGATACTAATGGTGTTACTGAAAAATCTCAATTTCCGGGAGCTGTCTCGGATTAACTCTTTGAGGAGGGCGGAATACAAATCACCCACACTGGGGGGTCAAAGAAGTTGAGAGTGAGAGGATCAAAATTGGTAAGAGTTCATCCTAAAATCACCTTGTTTTGTTAAATTATTGAAAAGAATCTAATGTTGTTTAGTCTATGCACATGTAGGAAGTAGAAACGGGCGAGTTGTATGCCACCACTCACAAGAAGAAGGATAACACATACATTGATCCTAAAGTGGTAAGTGACATTTCATGTTTTTTTTTTCCAACTTTGTCATTACATTATTCAGAGTTTATTTTCGAAAATGTGATCGTTCGCCAATGTGCAGCCTAAGATTCTTAAGTTGTTGAAAGAACCTACCATCTCGACTTGGGTAAGTTCTAAGGATGCATTGGGGTATGTCTACCCCACTGAACATAGTGGTCGGGTTCGAGGATTGGGATTTGGTGCAACACCCACTCTGGTACATATATTATGTTATTATATTTGTCAAATTTAAATTTATTATAACACTAACATTTCTAATATTTTTTTGTCTCTTTTTTGTAGGTCGACTTGAGTAGGAAGAGGGGTGCGGCTGGCCAGAATAGCATGGGCGGAACTAGGGGGAGCCGGGCCGAGCACCGGCTCACCCCACTTTCGTTCCCGAGCGTTATATTCGAGTGTATATTTGTGATTTTTTCGAATCCGGCTCACTGCAAATTTTAAATCCAGCTCAATGTTATATTAATTCGGCTTAGTTCATTGTTACAATTTCAAACTTTAAAACCAAAATATATATTTTAAAACCCTATTCTTTATAAGAAAAACTAATATAGTTAATATACTCAATCAAATTAATCATACCATTCTCTAATTCTAATATTTCGTCAACATGTGTAGATGGTTGATAAGCCCAATATCATTTTATCTCGACTTTTGAACGAGTAAGAATAAAATATTTGATGATAAATCATTCAAATCAATGAAAAAATCGTCGGTGGCACATTTCAATTTTCATTTGTTCAAGAATAATATTAATAATTTGAAAACAAATATATCGGGCATAGTCAATTAGTGGAAAATGGCATTGTATACTAAAAGTAAATGATATGTGTAACGTAATATATATTATTGTAGTACGTAATTATATTATACTATTAATACAAAATTGCTCAAAAATTTTATTTGAAAAAAGTTATTTCAATTTCGGCTCAGTGCATCAATGAATCCTGGTTCCGCCCCTGCAGAGTAGCAGCCCAGCAGATACTGCCATGCATGACTTCGGACATTATCCTGTACAAGGACAAGTAGCAGCGTACAGGATGAGGTTCGAGTTCTGAAGGAGCAGATGGCACTTCTGGCATCAGGAGCTTCAGGATCCTCCGCTCATGATAAAGGGAAGGGGAAAGCTGCCGTTGAGGAGAAGGAGGAGAGTGAGAGGGAGGGTGATGATGAGGAGGATGAGTGATTCTATGTGAACATTTTTATGCTATTATGTTACATGTAGACATATATAGTTTATAATATTATTAGAATTATATAGTATGTTATGACTATTATATGTTATGCCTATTATATGTCATGACTATTATTTATCCATGTCATTGGTTAGTAGTGTGTGTATTGTGTGGTATAATTCGTTTTGAATTCCATGAATGAAATTGCGGTTTGCAGGTTGGCACTAGAAAAGTATGAGATAAGGAGCTGAAGTGGCCGAACCATTTTTACATGTAATACAGGTTTGGTGTCGATCGAAGGGAGTTGGCTTCGGTCAATAATCGATGCCAAAATGACCTGTAATTGGCATCGGTTTTGGGATTTAGCGTCGGTCATCAACCGACGCTAACAAGTCAATAGTCAACACACCAACTGGTCAACTGTTGACCGAATTGGCGTCGGTTGTATACTTTGGCGTAGCTTAGAAAATTGACGCTAAATGTGGTTTGGTTTGCAATCAGACTAGTCTGGTCAAGGATTTAGCGTCGCTCGTTAGACGGATTTAGCGTCGCTTGTAATTTGATCGACGCCAAATTTTAGCATCGGTGGAATTGGCATCGCTTTTTTGAGCGACGCAAAAATGTTTAGCGTCATCGGTAACCGACGGTAAGATGCGTCTGTGACTGATGCTAAACAGGCGGATTTTTGTAGTGGTATTATATATTTTAATAGTAACTGCATTATACCATTATTAAAATTTATGAGAAAAATTGTTTCAGTTTCAACTCATGTCATCTTCTAATCCTGGTTCCGCCCTGCACCCGGTTATCAAAATTATGTACATGCAGGTATAAACGTGTGATAGAAAAAATACAAAAAAAAATAGCATTGAAGTGGAGGACATGTAACCGTAATGATTTTTTAAATAAAGTTTTATAAAACAAGATGTTACAAATGTTTCGCTTATCGAAAAATCACTAGGACTTCGAATCGCGCAAAAGGTTGTTCTTATTTTTTTACAATTTAAATTGATAAGAGTTACATTTTTACCACTTGTAATTTGACGTTTAAATGTTAGGCACTTAAAAACTAGGCCTAATACCCATATACAACATGAACTTTAGGCTTATTGCGAGTCTATACATATTCTTTTCCGAATTCCAAGAATGTCACGACCTTCTGAATTCATTTACAAAAATGGCATGCTGTCAGTTTTCGTGAAAAAATGTGACACATGGCATAACATCGTGTGTTGAGTAGGCTTAATGCCCATGTGGCATTAAGACATGCGCCACATCAGCCGCCACATAAATTGAATATTTAGTTTTTAAAATTCAAATTCATCACACTTCCCCAACCCATATCTTCTCTTCCCCATCCCACACCATCTCTTATCTTATCTCCATATCTTTTTTCTCTATCTTGTAGACTAAAATCTTCTTCTTCCTCCTCCGTTCTTCTCCTTGTCGCTGATCATTCAAGACCCGAAGCATTGAAACAATGGTTTCGAAGGCAACGAGCTTGAATTCGACTGGAGTTTCGAAGAGTGCTCTTGCAACGTGGTGTGAACATCATTGCAAAGCTATCATGAAAGTCGTCAGAACCCCCCAATAATATGGGTCGGTCCTTCTATCGTTGTCTGTACTGGAAAGATCGGAGGGTAGACTGTGAGTTTTTCAGATGGGTGGATCAAATGCCGAAAGTAAAAGAAGGTCTTTCTGTGGGAGAGACTTGTAAAAGTGAAGATTGGATCTCATCAAAACTGCAAAACTGCCAGATTCATCTAGAGTCCCTCGACGTTGCAAAGTATTTGCACAAGAAGGACGATGACAGAGATGTCGCCGGCGAGAAGATTTTAGAAGAAATTAGGGTTATCAGACAAAGTGTTGTTGTATTGGAAACTAGGATTGGTTATGTAATTGTATGTTTGTGTTATTGATTGTATTCATCGGTTTAGGGTTGAACAAAATGTAATAAGATTTCTAGTGTTTCTTGCATTCGATACCATATCATAAGATTCAGGAGGAGTAGTCTGTTTACATACAGAAACAAACTAAACCACATACGGCCACAACCATATCAGTTTGGATAGAATCCTACAACCCAAAAAAAAACCTAGCATTGACGGCCATTACTACAGACCACAAGCATCACAACTGGCTTCGAAAATAATTACCAAAAGTCCACATCAGTTTCAAGTTCCTTACAATCAGGACTACAAACCCAAAATAGCCCCACTAGCATCCTAATACCAGTTCCCTGATGCTCATTCCTTCATGGTGACTGTGTTGGTTGGGTTGCTGGTGGTTGAGATCCCCCATTTACATCATCAACAACCCTTGCCATTGAAGCCTCTAACCCAGCGGAGTTCTGTTAGCAGTAGCGGAGTTCTCGACTTGTTTTGGGGAGATGGAAGAGGGGGTGTTTACTGAAGAAGGGAAGCGTTTAGGATGGAGAGATGAAGAAGATGGCGATTGGTATGGCGGATTGAGTTGTGCACAGATGAACAATGATGAGTGAGTTTAGGAAGATGAAGAAGAAGAAGAAGTTGGAGACGATTCACTGCTCCAGATGACAGTGGGTTTTTGGAGAAACGCTAAATGGTGAAACATGTAGGTGAAAATGGGAAGTGGAGCGGCTAAAATCCGCTGGAATATCTAAGTGGCGACTGTGACCGTTCGTGTCACTCCACATAA
The DNA here is from genome assembly GCA_034768395.1 of Linum lewisii. NCBI lineage: Eukaryota > Viridiplantae > Streptophyta > Magnoliopsida > Malpighiales > Linaceae > Linum > Linum lewisii. Next base: position 14,646,138 of record CM068299.1, read on the forward strand.
GCACGCTATCCGCCACGTCGGCAAAAGTGCCACGTAGTACTAACGATTCCAAACGAAACCTGACGGCATGTCATTTTCGTAAATGAGTTCAGAAGGTCGTGACATTCTTAGAATTCGGAAAAGAATATGTATATACTCGTAATAAGCCTAAAGTTCATGTTGTAATAGGTATTAAGTAGCCTAAAAGGTGATATAATTGGCTAGATGGCTCCTTGATTGGATAATGAGAGTTTGGGCAATTGATCAATAGGTAGCACCTAATTCAGTGACTTAGTCTAATCTTTCCGCCTCCTTTTCAAGACATGTGTTTTTCATTTAGCTTCTGGCTTGTCTTTAATTCTTATTAGTATAGTATTAGTTCAAGTGATTGTATTGCCTTCACCAATAGACACGTGAATGTTTAAAGGATTGTGCATATTTAAATACTATAAATATAAGAGTATGTGCATATTTAAATATTTCGATTGTTGCATCTTGTGTAAGTCTTGCATCGATTTTTTTTTTCTCATTATAGTACTAGTGGGAAATTCAATTTTCAAACTAGGATTTTTTTTTCATAGACAGCTCCTTACGGAGTGATACAGACAACCAACACAAACTAGAAAGGAACATCAAGTCTCTACCCAGGAAGTCATGTCTACCTTCATGATTCTTGGGAGGTTGTTCAGGGCCATGCGAGCTACGTAATGGGCGGCCCTGTTACCTGAACGGCGAACCGTCATAAAGCGCCAAGCAGGAGCTTCTTTTTGCAGCTGCAAAATTTCTTCCACGATGGCCCCTCCTGGGTTGGAGAGTACCTGACCGGCCAGCAGCTTCGTCGAGACTAGTTCTGCATCTCCTTCAATGTCCACCTGCAAAACTCCGGCCCACAAACACCAAATGCACGCATCTCGGAAAGCTAACAACTCAAGTACAAATGGATCTACAATACCAGGATATGTAGTGCCTATTGCACGCAGAACAACCACATCTCAGTTTCGCAGGACCCATCCCGAAGAACCACCAACGTTGGGACGAACGGCACCGTCGACATTGATCTTGAGGCGCGTAGTGTGGGGAGGGAGCCAAGTATCGAGGGGGTGCGGATGGTGGGGGGAGGTGAAGAGAGGGGAGGACCATAGAAAAGGTTAGGTTCCCGCCATTGACCATAGATAAGGCTATGCTCCCGCTTTCTGATTTTGGATTGCAAAAAGAGTAAGAATATGCATACACAAATCATACTTCTACTACCATTAGGACACCCCTTAGTGTCCTCATATTAGGACACCCCTTACAACCATAGGATTAGAAGTAGATCTAATGGCCTAAATTAATCTGGACAAAATAGTCATTTGGAATTTGTATATATAGTAAATCATATTAGGGTTTTACCACAAACCCTAATTCTCTCTACAATCCCAGAAAAACAACTCTCCGATTCTCTCAGACTCGACGATGTCACATCCGTCGGCAACCTGTATGAGGTGGGTGCGGAGGGCGTTGACGCTGTCGCGGGTGACGATGATTGGAAGCGGCGGCTTGTTCTTGGATCCGGTGGGGCGGCCTCGCGGGCGGCGTCGTGTGATTTCGTCACGCTCACCGCTTCCTCCACCGTCGCCATCGGACTGGATGAGATCTTTCTGGTGGAGTCGGTGCGGTGGCGCTTGTGAGAGTCGTTGAGGCCGCTTTGTTTCTCTGCTTCTTCTTCTTTCTTTCTTTATATTCCTTTTGATTTCTTTCTCATCCGACCATTTAACTATTTGTTCTGATTTGTTTTTAAGTTTTGATTTTATTTTTATGTTTGAAGATCTACTGTTGTTTTGCTCGTAATAGGGACTCCACATGGTGGTGATTTGGATTAATGGAAATTGGGGTTACAAGGGGTGAATAATGCTAATTCAACAAAGGGATTATCTTGATTAATTCGTGCTCATGTTGTTGTTGATGAAGAAGAGGCCGCCGCCATTGGTGGAATCGGGAAGATGAAGAAGAGGTCGCTGCCATTGGTGGAATCGGTAGACAACAACTACTACTGATTCATTCAATATAGAGAGGGAAAGGGGATTTTGTGAGGAGAGAGGATGTAGCTTTAATTTTGTACATACACCTTTCCTTTCCTTGCTTGGATTTTTAGGAATCTACCAATTTCAATGATATGGAATAGGTTCGAAATCTACCTGGTTTTTCTTCATCTGGATTTTGTTATGATTTCCTGTTATGAACATGTTCATCTTTAGGACCGCGCTGTTCCATTTTGGCGATTTAGGAACATGTTTGTATTGTTCCATATAGCTACTTATGGAACAGAAAATTGATATTATTGTTCCATTTTCAATTTGATTCAAGGTTTTATGACTTTCTGTGTTCCGATTTGGTGATAAGGAACAAAATTGATTTTCAACAAGTTCCATTACTTTTAAAATGGATCACTGTTCTGAAACAATAAAAAAGGAATTGTTCCGAAATTATAAAAGAGGAACTGTTTCGAAACAATTTCCATAAAAAGTCTCGTCGTAATCTCCATAAAATCATAGTTGTAAATTGACTACTAGTAAACAATTTTCAAAAAAAGAAAGGAGGAGTAAAGTTTGGGAAGAAATCATATGATATTGCTAAATTAACTATTATGAAAATTAATTACCAAATAAAGATTAATATTTCTGAATAAATATTAAGGAAAGTGAAGAAAAAATGGAAATTGTGATCATAAAAAAAGAATTAATTGGTTACTAATAAAATAGAGCATTTAATTAACAATAATTAAATTAAAATTTAATTTAATTATCAATAAAAAATATGAATATTAATTGAAAATCAGCATTTAGTTAACAATAATTATCATTATAGAAATAATATAAAAAAATATGCAATTAATTAAACATTGAAATTACCCTTTTATCCAATTAATATTGACCTTCAGATCTCTAAGATTAAATCCTATGGTCCTAAGAGGTGTCCTCATATGAGGACACTAAGGGGTGTCCTAACGGTAGAATTTGCCGCATAAAGTGGGTGTAATTTTAGTTAATGCAGATTTAAATGATGACTTAAAGGATAAACCTATAACCTTAAACTAAACCCTTGATTTTGATTTTGGATTGCAAAGAGAGGAAAATTATGCATAAAGAAACCGTGTTATATAAAGTAAAGAGCAAATCCACATCATGTGCATTTGAATTCCTCGTTCTTTTAACGGTTGTATAAATCACTTCAAGCATCCTTTTAATGGTTGAGTAATGAATATGGTGATGAAAGAACCACCCATTTAAATTTTATCAATCAAATCACAATTAAGCAAATTAGGTATTACAACGTAAATTTAGCAAATTTAAACATTACAATGTGAATTAAGAAAATTCAGTATTACAATATTAATTAAGCAAATTAAACAAAAACGCTTATACAATTCTTGTTCTTTTACCTTCCATTTCTGAGATAAGAATGAAAAACTAACATTAAATTAGCATTGAAACAAATGTTACCATGTAAATCACAATTAAGCTAATTATGCAAATCAATGAAAGTTACATTAATTGACCACACGGAAATCATGCAAATCAACCACAATCACAATCACAATGAAAGTTACATTGGACAACAATTAAATGGCTATAAATTTAAATCAAATAAAATAAAGAGTAATAATTGGGTATTAAGTAACAAAGCCCCAATTAGGATGGTGATAAAAAGGAAGCCACAATTAAGCTAATTAACGTTAAAAAAAATTCCTTAATTAGTGCCATAAAAAATGCACAATTAATGACAAAAGAAATAAATTCGGCCAACGAAACACCTTGGCACAGACGGAATCGATTTTCCAACTTGCAAGATGATCAATCAACAAGGAAAAATGTTGATCGGTGAGGTATCAAACAAATTAAAGTCAGAGAAAACACAAATACTCAATTGTTCACTAGTAATTCAACGATCATGTAGCCCAAGCTGGATTTACAGCTGGAGAAACCAGAATCTTTTCAAAGCTGCATTGTTGAAACAAATACAATACAATAAAGTTCATATGGAAATACTTAACCAACAATCATCCCTGAATCCATAAGGCCTAACCCCATTCACTGCATTATGCATAGTTCTCAAATTCCAGGAATAGAAGCAGCACCAAAATCATCAACATGCAACCAACAAAAAGAGAATCACTCATGGTTGGAGGATTCGTCCATATAATGATATTATCTGAATAGGAATTCAAATTTTTCGGTATAAGTCATTGACCTAACCGTAATCAAATACACGTAAATAGTATAAAATACTATCCGTGAATTGCTTCTCCAAAGAGGAGGAAGATAGGGAGGAGAAGAGGCCAGAGAGTTGGAAACTTACCATACCATAAGGTATCATCAACATTAGGGGGCAACGAACAGAGATCCAAAAACCGCAGACAGCCGGATCGAAGTTGCGATCCAGAAAGTGTTACTTTAGATCTGGTTTCATGCTTTGTTTTTTCCTCGCAAAGAAGAGCTTATCAGATCTGGCATTGGCAGCTGCCGACGGCTAATCAGCCTGGCTGGAATCGGCCCACTTCGACGTGTAAAAGAAACGCCGAACATGACTTGAACGAACATTGCCAGGAGAAGCACAATGGCCCTTCGGTGTGTGCTGCTTTAGCTTAAGCATCAATTTTCAAACTAGGATTGTGTCTCAGTTAATTTTATATCTGGGGTAAAAATTAATGGCTGGAACATAAATCAATCGAATTAGCTGATAATAAATGGAGATCAATAACCTGACTGGAATCCTAAGTGGCACTGACATCGCCAATAGTTTAGGTGATCTCCATTTATTCGCCAATCAATTCGACGATATATGCGCTCAATCATCAATTTATGCTCTAAATCGAGAATGGATTGATGTACAACCCTAATTTGGTAATTGAATTTCTCATCAACCCTATAATGAAAAAAAAATTCCTCTGGCATGTGGCCTAAAAAGCCTCCCTATGTATGTGTGGAAAGCACTTGGCAGCCTTCATACCTCTAGCAGGAAAGTCTTCTTAGACTAATGAAAAATGTTACCTTAATTTAAACCCATTGGCTAACAGTAGTACATGTTTGAGATATGGACACGGAGGTATGAAATTCTAGAATCAGAACCGTCAATTAAAGAACAAACTGAAGTATGTGCTTAGAATAATTGGTTTAAGAGTTAGTTGGGGTGTGGAGAAGAGCCGATGCATGCTTGTGATGCTGTGAAAAATTCATGGGAAAAAATAATAATATCACCTCTTAATCTGATTCCTAGGAAATGAATCTGGTCGCTGTAAAAAGAGACAATCCAAATGGAGAAAGAAAGAGATGGGAAGATATAGAACATTAATTTTGATGGAGAAGAATGAATGGATAGTAGAGAAACGTGTGGACCTAAATCATATTGAGCGGAGGATCTAACAATTAAAAGCAAATATTGAGAGATAGATGATGGGGGGTCAGATCACTCACTAGTCAGTGTTTTAATTTAACTACATTTGACATATGTATTATTATATCGTATTATTTATTCTGTATAACGATCGACCACTCAACCACCGTACGATTGAAAGAGCAGCCAACCCACCAATCTCTGGAGTCTGGACCACACAAACCCAAATAAAGAAAATTATATACAAAATTGCAAGTCCCGTCGACGCAACACACCCTCATGGCCCAATGTTTTGTCATAGCATATCTTATGGTCATTATCTGTTTGACCAAATCATAAACAAACAGTTCCACACCTAATCATTTTCATCATTTTTTAACCTCATATCAAGTGCATTTATTATCTTCATTAGTTCATTAAATATTTATTTATATTCTTTTTTTTTAAATTAAAATAATATAATGAATACATTTGGAAATATAAAATTACCTACAATAAAGTGTTGCATGCAATTAAAAATTAATTATAATAAAATTAAGGGTCATATATAGGTATGCCACAAATAATACTAGCTAATAAATACATGGTAATATTTTATAATTTATTGAACAAATTATAAGATTATACGATTAATGAATACATAGAATTAATAATATGTCACATATACAGTAGGTATTAATTTTATTTATAATAAAATCACTAACTTATCAATATTGAAATTAATGATTCTTATATATGATCTATAAAGATACTAAAATAACACACCGCCATAAAGCGGTTGGTAAACAAGCTAGTAGATTAATAATGGGAAATTATACATACGTAAAGACACGTAGATTAATCATGCTTTATGCTAATAAGATTATCAACGACATGATTACTCTCTTTATAAATATGAACAAATTTTGCATCCGGCCTATTGTAGGGGTGGCATTCGGGCTGGGTTAAACCCGAACCGGTCAACTAGGCCACTGGGCTACCCGAATCAAAATAAATGTGCCAGAACCCGGACCGTCTGCTATAACCGGGTAGCCCGGAGCCCGGTCAACGCGGGTCCGGGCCGGGCCCCCGGAAATTTACCCGGTCGACTACTAAGTGTGCAAAAAATGAAAGTTGTTGTGCTGATATTATAATGGGCCTTACCTTAAGCACTAGACTCTAAAGCCTTGTCTGAATTTAAACTATATAATGGTTGACTGTTGACCCACATACCTAATTCTAAAATCCTAATCCCTAATTTCCTCTCCTCTCCCGATTCCCAACTGGCCAACTCTCTCCGTCTCACTTTCATCGCGACATCGGCAATTGTGACGGCATATGGCGTGGCGTGGCGGCATATGGCGCGGTGGCGGATGGCATGGCAGCAGACGGCATGGCGGCAGACGGCTTCTTCCTATATAATAAATATCGTAAGTTCCTTCAGCTTCACATATGTGTGTACTTTGGTTGGATTCGTCGTTTAGGGTTGATTGGTAAAACATGATTTGGTGTACAGGTTTTGTGCCTTTGTGATCGGCAGTCGACACTCGGTAGACGGCAGAAGACAGACGGCGGCAGTGCACTGTGCACCTTCAGCTTCAGGCTTCGACTTCGACTTCGACTTCTTCCTAAATATCAAAGACAGTCATGTAAGTTCCTTCAGCTTCATATATGTGTGTGTGTTTGGTTGGGTTTAGCCATTTAGGGTTCAGCTTCATATATGTCGAGATTCTTTGAACAGCTGATAGCGAAATTAGCAAAAGTAGGTGTTATGATAAGTTTATGATATGATAGAACAGTGTGTAAGCTTGTTTTCTTTCATGCTCAATGTTACTACGGTTAGCTACCAACTCCATTGCTCACTTCTTTATACGGACTTTTATACATACATGCTTCAATTATTCATGAAAAGAGAATACATGTATGTTTTAATCCTTTGTGTTGAACAATAATTATGACTCCGCTTTTATGTTCAGTGTCTAGACATCGAACTCTCATGAACTTAATTTGACAAAGTCTCTTCTGTTGATGTTAGTAGTGTTTGCTTTGTCGATTCTGAAATTACTGAAATTGCTTTGTTGCTTTGTTAGTAGTGTTTGCTTTGTTGATTATGAAATTACTGACTTTATGGTAGATTGGTATCTATGTGTGTTTGCTTTGTTTAGTACTTTATATCGAATGTTGCTTTGTTTAATTGTATGAAATAGATTTTTACATGGATGGGAATAATAGTTGAGGAGGTCGAGGTAGGAAGAAGTGGGGTAGCTCATTGAAAAGGAAACATGTTAGTAGTGGTGGTGAGGGTGGCAGTCAAACCTCATCAAGGATGGCACCGCGATTTAGGCAGCCTTCAACGGCTCCTCTTCCTACTTCTACTCAAACATCGTTTCCATCACATCCTCCTTCCACTCAAACATCATGACTGTCACATCCTCCTAGACAACCACCATTGCCAACGCATACATCATCGCCAACCCCTCCTAGACAACCACCATTGCCAACGCCTTCATCATCGCAAACCCCTCATATACAACCAACATTGGTTCCACAACCCCACCTCCAAGAAGAGTGGGATGAAAAACTTGGAGTCATAATGGATGTTTCTAATAAACGATCCGAACTGTGGTATAATTGGGTTGCATTTGTGGACCCTGAAGGCGTCAAAAAGGCAAAGTGTGTGTTCTGTGGTGCCATTTTTAAAGCTGATCCAAATAGCATTGGGTGCTCTTCTTTGATCAGACACACTAAGAATTGTAAGAAGAGAAGAGAGGTCTTATAAGGTCAGATGAGGTTGAATCTTCAGGCAGAAATTGGTGTAGGAAGCACCGCATGGACATATTGTGAAAAGAGGTTGAGGATGAAAATAGCAAAAATGATCATCAATAAGGAGTTGCCATTCAACTTCGTTGAGAGGGAAGGCTTTAAAGATGTGATCGCAGAGGCATCTCCGTACTTTAAGATGTCGTGTAGGACATAAGGGCTTATTGCTTAAGGCTATTTATTGATGGGAAGGAAGAGCTCAAATTGCTACTGAATCAGAAGTGTGATGGGAGAGTCTCTATCACAACAATTGTTGGACTTCCATTCAGAATTTCAACTACATCTGCATCACGGCTCACTTTGTCGGAGTAGACTGGAAATTGCACAAGAAAATCATCAATTTCTGGTGCATCTTTAGTCATAAAGGTGTTGACATTGCTCATATTGTTGCCACTTGCCTCGAAGAGTGGAACTTGACAAACCTCATGAGCCTAACGGTTGATAATACTTCTGCAAATGACGCACCTTTATTATTAAGACAAACAACATAAAAATTTACATATATCAGGCCAACCGACAAGGTAAAAAAATTACATATATCTAGCCAAACGGTCGGGTAAAAAAAGCTTATTGTATTCAAAATGGTGCATGGCAGTTGGTAGTTGGTACCCCATCCAAGTCATCAACGAATACTAGGCAACAAATGGGTATATCACATCAAACGAAATCCAAATGGGTCCATCGCTTAGTTCAAGGAACATCTTGTCGTCAAAGGCGTATCATCAAATCGAACTTGTGGACTACGCTAAAATTTTTAGTCCAATTATTAAACCAACATGTGTCCATCTTATTTTATCTTTTGCGATTTATGAGAATTGTCATATTAAACAACTCAATGTCTATAATCCCTTTTTGCATGGCGACTTTGACAAGACGGTTTACGTGGACCAACCATCGGGATTTCAGGATTCTCATCATCCAGTTTATGTATGTCATTTGTGAAAGTTTCTCTATGGTTTGAAGTAAGCTCTACGAACATGGTTTTCATGTCTTCGTAATGCATTTACGGTTTTTTTTTGGGTCCAGACCTAATTATGCATTGTTTTATTATCATCAAGCGGTGTCACTCTATTTTTTCTTGTCTATGTTGTCGACATCATTCTAACATGTTCACATTCTACAACCATCGTCCAACTACTAGTTTATTTAGTAAAGAAGTTCAGGATCAAGGACCTTGGACATATTCACTATTTTCTCGGTATCGAAGTTTCCACCTCAACTCACTATCTATACCTTTGACAGACAGAGTATATAAGGAAGTTGCTCTAGAGGGTCAACATGGAAACAATTAAGCCTCTCACCATGTCGTGCTCCAAAAATCCATATGATAATAATACTCCTATTAACAACTGACTTTGTATCAATATCTAGTAGGGGGTCTTCATTACCTGTCGATGACTCTGCCCGACCTCACATTCATTACCTCTAGGTTTTCTCAGATCATGCATTCGCCAGGCAACACCCATTGGTCATTAATCAAATGGGTGTTCTGCTGAGTCCGTTGAACGAAGGAATTGGGAATAATCATTCGGCCATCACCATCCATGACATTGCGAGGTTTCTACTATGCCAACTGGGGTGGTGACTCATTGGATCACCGCTCCACCAATGGTTATTTCCCTTATTGTGGCACTATAACATGCGGGTGCTTTACTCGCAGGCCGCCCGTGGTTTGTGGCAGGCACCGCCTGCGAGTAAGCGCTGATTTTACTCGCGGGCTTCCTGTCACAAACCACGGGGCGGCATGCGAGTAAAGCACCTGTGAGGAAGCCCACCACGTGGCAGACGCTGTCTACGAGTAAGTTACTCGTAGGTGGGGCTTACTCGCAGGTGCCTGCCACTGTTAACAGTGGCAGGGGCCTGCGAGTAAGTGTAGTCTGCCACAAAGGAACATTGTAGGCCGAGCATGTGGGCTAGCTGCAGTGGGCCCGTGTAGCACTGGGATGGGTCATTTCTTGGAATAACGATTTCAGTTATTTTACGGGCTAATCTGGACCATAATGGTTTGATTGGGCGCTTAATTAAAAAACAAAGAAAACGTTTTGAAATAATTTACCACGATACTAAAATTAAAACTGATTAGAACTATCCTTCAACAACAAACATGTACGGTATAATCAAACCCTACAAACAAACTACTGATCCTACAACAGTAATAACCAAATAAACAACAATAGAGTACAATTACAATACAATACAATAACAGTACAAATAGATGACAAACTATAGATCCCAAGGATGCACAAAATTAGCATCGGCCCAAATATTATGTTATGTTCCAATTGCAAACAACATACAATATCCCTCTCATCCATGGAGGTCGAATACTGATCTCTCACCACGATTGCTTCTAAGATCATGTGGCTTCAGTCATTCCTTCTAGAAATCGATAGCCCGCTCAATCCAGCTCCTAACTTGTAGTGCTACCTACCTATCGACAAATCAATTTTTTCACTCTACATCTAAGCACTTGGAGATCAATTTTTCACTTTGTCCATGAACGTGTGGCACATAACGAACTTGTCATGTTTCCTAGATCAACACCAAAGATTAAATTGTCGATGCTCTCACCAAAGCTCTCTCCATCGTGGTTTACTAGTCCATAGTCCAATCTCAAAGTCCAGTTACCATTTGGCTTGCGGGAGGGTGATAAGGAAACATAATTTTATTTCTTTATTAATGTTTGTTTTTATTTCCCTTTTTTATTAATAGGTAATCTCATTCTACAACTGTATAGCTGGATGAGAATATTTTCTTGTTACGTACCTTATTGCATTCAAACTCTATAACCTATTTTTATCAACTATTGAACACCACCAGGCCAAGGTTGGTAGGTGAGTTTTCCATTCTTTCATCTACTAGTACCACTCTCGAGGCACTTCTGAGCCATACTCATTAGATATTAGGTCTTAATGATTGAGAATGCCTTGATACGAGACATGCCATCGCTAATGATGCCATTAGATATGGTGTAATTCGTGCAATACTGCACATGGTACTCTCAACTTGAATGACTTCATTATCTAGATACTAGATGGCAATTTTTAAATAATTATTTTGCAATAAAAGCTCTTGTATGCCCATACAATATACTTGAGGATTTACTCGATCATTTTGGAAATCGACAACAATTACAGAATGAAATAAGATCGGACAAAAGACACAATAATTAAACGTATCAACTTGTAAGAAAAAACTGTGGGACATGTGTAGATGAAAATTTCACTAGGACATAGAATTAAACTCGTATATTCACAACAATGGATCATAATCTAGTTACGACTAATAATGGAATATGATTGAGGCAAAACCGACAATGTTAGTACAACTGTCATATACGTATCCCTGCAATCTCAAACTTGTGGCCTGACTATCCATTCAAATGGAATCATAATCACAAACAAGGTTTATAATGGTATTAATTAAATTGATCGGTGAGATATGCACACAATGGTTATAGCTAGAGATTCATGCATTGGAATCATGTTTTGCGGAGGTTGAGAACACACAAGAATTTTTTAGTGATCATTGGGTCTTGTGAGAACTGGGTCGGACAACTGTTAAATCTAAAACGTTCTAGTTGACGAGGCAATTGATTTGTAGGCCGTGGAAATAAACGAGTGTTTTCGGCCAAATCTCCAGGGTAGTGATTTGAGCCTCAAAAATCACTCAGAATCTCCCTCCCAAATCACCCAAGTGAACAACCCCTTAGTATGGTTTAGTCTTATTTAGTTATGAATGATAGATAAATGCTAACTCGTTTGAATTTTTTTTTTTAAATATATATATATAGTGGATGAAAAATGGGGTTGATGGAGCATAGATAGGGGATTTACTTTAATCTCCACACATACTCAAGATGTCTGCCTTTGCTTTTGACCCTCTCCCCACTTTAATCTCTTGACTTTGACTCTCTTGTGCGGCAGCGTAAACAGAGGATAGATTATATGTTGTTATCAAGCAAATGCTAACATCTGATGTCACTCCTCATGACTGTGAAGAGAAAAAGGAGTCACTTTGCACGAAAATATAACAATCTCGTCATTTCCAAAGACTAGATTTATACATCATGAATTGCTGCAAAGAATAAGAATATGGATGAAGAAAGTGTTTAATATGCAAAGCACAATCCCCTGAAGCCAAGGGCAAAAAAAGGCAATATTATTCCAGAACACGAATTCAATACTGGACTTTGAATGAGGGTTCTTTCACACTAAAGAGATAGACATATGTTTTCCAAGTTTGAAGACCAAAATAGGATGGCCCTATTGATAATCATTCAAGGACGATGAATTCTGTGTTTATATTTGTTTGGTTGGGAGTTTGGTACCACCTAACTTAGCTTTCATGTCCAAGATAGTCGGTTAGCTGTAAATGAATGAAGATGGAGGCATGTATATGTATATGTATATGTATTCAATTTGTTTGGTTCACTTCAAACTGAAAGCCACATGGAGGCGACCACAATATTAGGATTTAGCAGTTCAGTACTGCAACTGTAGTTAATAGAGGCCAACTTCTTATTCTTGAAAAAAGAGAGAGAATGGATGGATGCTTAGTTGGAACATACCCGCATGAACTAGAAAGTCACAAAATTAATAAGTTTTGACCCACAAAAAGCAAAATAAATAAATAAATATAATTCTGACCCACATGCATGGTCTTTAAAGTGTGAGAAATGAGCTGAGATTGAGGACACAGTTAGTTACACACCTACTCACTCACTACTCCCTATTACAAGTACTGACATAAAAATGCCATTTGAACAAATCAGATTCAAAGTTAATGCTGTCTAAGATTTAAACAAATGGTAACAATTATAGTTAGTTATACAATGTTAAATCATGATAGTTAGGCTAGGCTCCGTGGTTTATTAATGCAGTAAATTGAACACTATAGATTCATAAAAAAGGGAAAATATCACTTTGCCCTCTTATACTTTTGCCAACTTAACAAATAATCCTCTATACTATAAATCGCTCGTTTTACCCCCCCCTTCTACTTTTACCACTTTGTCGTTTGCAGGTTAGCTCCAAATAGGTATTAGCTTACTAAGCATTTTTAATTAGGAATATACGTATATATATGGTTAGATAGGATGAAATCAATGAATAAAATGTGGTTTTAAAATCATTTGTATTTCACTATATTCTTCGTGATACCTCCCCAAATTTCCTCCCTAACCAACTCTTCATCTCCTACCTCTGATATCTCTTTTTGTCGGTGTGTGGATGTGTCTAGATTTAATGTTAAGAAGACGAAATTTGAAACGGAAGGACCAAAACTGCAAAGTAGGAGGGAGTAAAACAAGTGATTTATAGCATAGGGGGCTATTTGTTAAGTTGGAAAATAGAGGGACCAAAGTGCTAATTTCCAAAAAAAAACATGAAATGAATCAATATTCTTTGCAGCTCAATACAAGCAAAGTCCAAATTGGCTAAAAAATGACACAAATCTCAACCTTTCACTTTCTATCTTTCCTTTTTTCATAATTTCTTAGCCTTACAGTCAGTTTTTCACACCAACCAAACAGTGCCCTAACCATCCCCTGTCTCTCTCTCTCTGCCTTCCTTTGTTCCTACTCCAGAATCTCTCTATTGATTTGGTAATCAACCAATGGCTATGGCTGCATTTATTTGGAACCAAACTCCAAGACAATCATTCTTCCCTATGCCGATTTCAACGCGGTTGCTCTTGTTGGTCAATGATTGTTTCATCAGACAACCATCATGAAGATGTCACTCTGTCGGCTTAACCTGCGATATTCTCCATGATAGTAAAGACAAGATCTTCCTTTCCAGTCTCTGCGAAAAAGACACAACAATTTGAATTATGGAAGCCCAACAATCTGGGAAATTCTCAAAACATTGTTTCTAATTACTGAAGACAGAGAGGCTAGGGAATGATGGAGGTAGTTGGGGGGAATGAAGCCTGGTCCGAGATCGTTCATTTCTCTCTGGGAAACAAAAAAAGACCCTAAAAATAAAAAGGATGAAAGAATGAATGGTCTCGAACCAGGCAGCATTCCCCACAACCATGTATAACATCAATAGTACTGTACGGTTTCATTTTCTGAGGTACCCTGAAACAGAGGAAACAGAGTATTGGAGATGAATGGTTATGGGGGGCGAGAGAGAGAGGGAGATCAGAGAAGACTGTTTGGAGTTTGGAGTTTGGAGTTTGATATCCCCATCCATGCATTCATTCATTCTTTATTTTCCTTTTTATATGGGCCCTTTTTACATACGTGACAAAGTAAGCGTGTCATTCATAACAAAACCAACAAAGAAGATAAATTATAAGTGTTGCAAAAGAATATAATTGTCTGTGTTTGTTTGGTGTAATGTAATCTTAATTATGTTTCAGACACCACATGTGCAAAATAGAACTACTATACAAGAAATTGAGATATCAGCCCTCAAAAAATCTTTGGATGATGTATGGAGGGATGAGGCTGTCTTATGGCGCCAAACTTAACTGGTATAGAGATGGTGATCGGAACATGTTCTTTTTTCACGCGGCTACTATTCACAGACGTCAGCGAAACACTATTACCAGACTCCTCGACGGTAACAATTCATGGATTTCTGAAGATAGTCAAATTCGCCTCATGGCCACCAACCACTTCAGGGAGCTTTTTTCTGGGAGACCTCCCCTATCTCTGAATCTGAAACCTTCCTAAGATTGTTTCCTCTAATATGAATCTTGAAATTTACAAACTTATTAGTGAAGAAGAAATCAAGGCTGAAGCCTTTGCCCTTGGAGCAAGTCAATCCCCAAGACCTGAAGGCTTCGACGAGCATTTCTACCAGAAGTACTAGAATCTCATCGGCCCCTAGCTGTGCGAGGAGGTTAATTCCTTCTTCTAGTCCACGGTGATGTCTGAGGGTTGGAATGACCCACCTCGTTCTTATCCCAAAAATTGAGACCCCAACTGGAATGGGTTCCGACCTGTAAGTTGTTGCAACTTCCGATACGACATCATAGCCAAGATTATGGCATCCTGACTCAAAATCTAGATGCCTGAGCTCATCTCAGAGATGCAATATTCTTTTACTGGAGGTCGTCTAATCCAAGATAGTATCATTATTGTCCATGAAGTCCTCCATGATTTCAAGGGTCGCACCAAAGGCAAGAGGCAAGATATGTGCCTTAAATTATACATGAAAAAAGCCTATGATATGGTGGATTTGGACTATCCCCACAAAAAGCACTTGGACTCAAGCTTGTACTTAAACAGTTCACTTGGATGTCCTCTTCAATGGTCAGCCTACAGGTTTTTTCTCTTGAACTCGCGGTATTCGTCACCATTAGTCACTATGGCCGATTAACAGGTCAAGAAGTAAATCTCGATAAATCTTTCGTCTTCTTCATTGCCAATGTCCCTACCCATAAGAAAGCACAAATTATTTCCCGGACTAGTATCTTAGACACTATCAACCACTTTACCTGGGAGTGCCCACTGAATGGGGTGTCCAAGAAAGAAACTTTTGGGTATATCATCGACAGATTAATGAGTCAGACTCAATCTTGGAAAAGTCGTCTTCTTTCTAATGCCAGTAAAGAGGTGCTCATCGAGGTGGTTATCCAACCCATACCAAGCTACATCATGAGTCTTTTCCTCCTTCCTACCCACTTAATTAAGATCATAAATTCTCTCTTGCACAAATTCTTTTGGTCTGAGTCTATGGATAAGAGAGCTATTCATTGGCGGAACGAGGTTGTTTTGTGCTCCCCTAAGAGCATAGGTGGCCTGGGCTTTAGATAATTTTCGGCTTTCAATAAAGCATTAGTAGCTAAACAAGGATGGAGAATCCTAACCAACCCTAATGCCTTATGGGTCAGATTGATAAAAAGTATGTACTTCCCCCAGTTCTCTTTCCATAAAGAAAAAAGGAGCTAGACCGTCTTGGATTTGGAATAGCCTTTGCTCGTCTAGACCCCTCCTCAATCTATGGTGCTTCAAAGCTTTCGGAGATGGGGAAATTATCCGCATTGAAAAATCCATCGTTACCCTTTTACCCCAACCTCCACCTTCCTATTGACTCGGGTCCTTTAATGAATGATGCCCACACTTTAGAAGTATGTCGGGTCGAAATACTCCCCGCCATTATTATTCCGAATGTTGCAATTCAACTTCAAGATTAAAGACGAAAAAATTATCATGGGCTTCATCCTTTGTACGCAACAAATATGTATAGCAATCCGAGAGTAGTCGTCAATTACATTGACAACCTATTTCTTTCCTTCAATCGTTGGAGTGTTATGCAAATCACATAGGTCACTATGCACGAGTTCAAACAAGATTGACTTCCTTTGAACACTAGGGATTTTTTCCCAAGGAGGGGCTTTTTGAAATTTTAATTCCCAAAGTAGGGGGCTCTCTTTGAGTCAATTCCCAAAGTGGGGTGATTTCAGCCACCTCAGCACTTAAATCGCCATATATGCTGGCGTTTTGTACATCAATGCAAATGTTGGTATTTTTGTTTTACAAATTACTACTTCATTTTTTTGATAGTGCAGATTACTAGTTTTTGCGTTTTTGGTTTCTAAAAATTTATATTAAAGCATTTAGCTTTTTTTAGGCGTATTAATATATTTAGGTAATTGGTACTAGTTTTTTGGTCGGCCCGTTGGCCAGGTTCAAGCGAGTATTTTATGGTCACATGAAGTTTTATAATTATAATTATTTAGTATTATTGTAAATACATGTGAAGCAATAATAAATTGATCAACAAAAAAATTAAAAACGTATTAAAATATATTTTCTGGTCATAAAGATTTGTAATTTAATAAAGGGATAATAGGCCGGGAGGCCCCTATACTATTGAAAGATAACAAACAGGCCCTCCTATTATTAATTGCACCAAACAAGCCCCTCTACTTAGAACATATAACAAACAAGCCATCCCGTTACAAATGTGACAAACGACGTTGCTGAATTGTTGACATAGTTGACACGTCACTGACCCGTAGGTTGTTAGAGTTTACACGTCATCCGATTGGAATGCCAGCAACCCTAAACGTCGTCATTTTTTACTATTTGGATTTTCTATTGCTAATAACCCTAAGTCAAAACGGAGCCGTTTAGGTTTCCTGACATTCCAATCGGTTGACGTGTATACTCTAAAAACCAATGGGTAGGTGACGTTCAACTGTGTCAACAATTCAGCAACGCCGTTTGTCATATTTGTAATAGAAGGGCTTGTTTGTTGTATGTTCTAAGTAGAGGGGCCTGTTTGGTGCAATTAATAGTAAGGGGGCATGTTTGTTATCTTTCAATAGTACAGGGGCCTCCCAGCCTATTATCCCTTTAATAAAAATGAAAATGATAAAGACATAGGGATAATTTTGAATTAACATGTTAACTTATTTTTAGTAATAGAGAAAAATAATTAAATAAATATAAATATAAAAATATTGATTAAATTTTGAATGAGATACATATTAGTTTCTTCAAATAAACATTACCTATCCAAATCTCTAGAATACCCAAATTTACGGTTAAAGATATAAAAATATAATCACATTCTTAAATAAATTTAACATAACTTTATAAATTTTCTCGAATCACACAATTATAAAAATAATCTCCTACTAAAATTATAATATAGTCAAGAAATTCAATATTTTCACTAATGCAATGGAGCAATACATATTATTTACTTTAAAGGCTCGATGTATCTTTATACCTTTAACATGAGAATGCTAGAAAATAAAACATTCTAACTAAATTTTATATTTGATTTATTATTAACTTTAAAGTCACTGTACCATCTTGATCATATTATTTTAATATGAGAAACCCAATTATAATGTTGATGATCCTCTTAGTTGATTGATTAACATCTTGATCATATTATTTTTATACGAATTTTTTTATACTATAAGATTATAACACTCATATATAAAATAATTTAGTTAAAATATATTATTTTCATTTCAAATTTATATCTAAAGTTAGATTTATTTATCAAAGTAGAAATCTCAATTAAACTGTTTTTGGACGATTTAGAATTTTAGATGAAGTGACATATATTGGATCAATTTAGGATGCTTTTCATTTTAAAATTTTAAATGATTTAATATGTTGAATGAATTAATCGTATATTAGGCCCGTTGACGGTGTTAGAAAACAAATTTATTGAACGTGTTTGAAATGTTTTAGTGTTATAAAATTATCAAAGTGTGTATTAAAGGGCGCGATATGTGGTCCCTTAAGGGTGGTCAAGGGTCTTGGGCATGGAGAAGATTGTTGAAGATTTGGCTCGCTCTCACATTTCATATATATGTTAACTCTGCTTCATGATTGTGCTGAGATGAGATGACTTATGAGAAGGTTCAGAGTTTTTGTTGGCTATTTTGATACCCACACATTGTAGTATGATCGGGGGCCTAATCCGGAGCGTTTTATTTTCCTTACCGAAGGGAAGAAAACCAAAAACATTATCTGCAAAATTTTATGGTGTGGGGTTATTGCTGTGATTTGGAGAGGGAGATGTAGAATATATCATGGTAGCTAGAGAAGTTTTGTGAAGGAAAAATGTTGTTCTTCTACATTTCATGAAACTAACAACAAATAGTTTAATGTAGATAGAAAGTCCCAGAAAAACAATCAGATTCTGGAGCCTTATTTGGTCCAATTTTGAAAATTGCTTTTTGAACATCTATTAACTGGTGGAGTAAGCATTTCATTCATTTCAACTGTGACTTGTCTAGACACTGGGATTCTACAAATGTTGTTCTTCAAATGTTTATGTGTTACTCATAAACAAATAGTTACAGTTTATCTGTTACTCGAAAAATATTTTTATAACTTCTACAAATGTCGTTCTTCTACATTTCATTTAGTTTTGGAGAGAAGTTAGTAATTCTAACATCTTAGCTAAAAATATTCACTTGTAGATTCAATTTTTAGTTACAACTGTGATTTCATTTTCAGAGGGTGTTCATAAATAGTTTTATAGGTGACAACTGGTATAGGTTTTGTTCCTATAGTTTTTTTTCGAGTTGCTCAGTTGTACATAACTCTGCCTTGTTGGCTTCCTTTCGTGGAATGAAAATTCTGTTCATCAATTTTTTTTATCAAAGTGTGAATATTGGTTAAACTCTTTTAGTATCATTTAATATGTTATTTTAACTATATATTATATTAATTTTTGATGTATTTAATTGTGTATAACAATTTAAGCTTTTGAATGAATTATGTAGTTGTTCCATTAATAATGTTGTCAATGAACTTGAATGTGATTGGGATTTTCTAATGAAATCTAGATTATAAGTTAATCAAATGCGGGTGAGAGTTGAATAGTTTTAGCCTTTAGGGTCATTTATTGTGTCACTTGAACAATAATTTTTTTATGAATTAGTCTACTTATATTATAAACACAACTCACTCAATTAGGTGATAGAAATGATACACATAAGTTCAAGCCTTTCGGGAGAAAAAGAGAAAAACAAAAAATAACCAAACAAAGAAACACGAAAAAAAAACACAACAACATAAATCAAGCACAACTACAAAAGGCAACAAAGAAGAGAAAACGTCGCAGCAAAATGCAAAACCACCCCGTCAAGTCGATCGACCAACCCATAATCTAGATTGAAACCTCAAGGTGGGCGGAAGGAAGCAACCCAAAGTCTCCAAAGGTTATCCGACACCGCGTCAAAAACATACACCATTCAGCGGCTATACATACATTGCTTTAGATGCCACCTGATTCATAGATTTCTCATAGACTTGAACCATACATTGATCGATTTGTGTTGTCTTTATATATTTTATAACGATTAAGATTCTGAATAAACAACATATAAGGCTTGTTTATACGTTGTAAGTGAACAATATGACTAATTATGCTTGGAAATTTTGGTGTAATGTGTAGGTGTAATTACTGCTTAACGATTTGGTTATCCTCCATGTAATATAAGATTAATGTTTTACTAAAATATATTAAGATTGATGTCGTTGGATTCGAAAAATTAAAACGAATAACATTTGTGAAGGAAAAAATATGTTTCGAGTAACACACCAAATGTTATGAAAAGAAAATTAATTAAAAGGAAAAAAGGAAAGTGGGGAGAGAGAGTTTAGGAAATTAAAAATAATCATATTATAATATAGTCAATAAATTTAATATTTTTACTAATCACACCGGACACGTTTGAACCATTTCACATAAATGAATTAATAATTGGTTATTTTTAATATTATCTTAAAATTAAATTAAAATTAGTTAATGGTGATTGGTTGGTTTCCTATAGTTAAGGGGAGAAGGAATAAAAGGGTGTGTGAAATGTATATGTATATATATTAGTATAGAGTATAGATATAGATATTAGTATAGATATAGACTAGATTAATCACCGGCCCGTTGGCCGGTTGATATCAAACTAATTTTTTTAACTCTTTATGTCTTATTTCTAACTGGCCCGTTAGCCGGTTTCAATATAAATTTATTTAATGTGTTTAAATAGTTTACTATAAAAATATTTAATCGTTAAGATTATGTAGATCTGTTAATGGCGGGGTAAAATTTTAGTCCTCGTCAGAATGTCAGTTTAAAAATATTGTATGAAGTTTAATATCAATTGTAACTTGTATGCATGTTTAGATATGTATGATTCAATATTGTGTGTAAAGGTGAAGTGCATGCCTATACATACTCATAAAGGCACATCATACATGTCATTGATCAATTTTATAAATCATGTGAATCTTAATAAAATTATATCATGTCCTTTCACGATTTTGAGAACTCATATGAACCTTAGTAGAACACGATTCTCATACTCTTTTATTTGTTATTGGTCCCGATTCTCATATTTATTATCTTAATTTTTTTCCCTAAAATTTCATTTTAATGAACCGGCGGTTTCGAGAACTTATATAAACTTTAGTAGAACATGGTTTTCATAATCTTTTTTATCATTGACTTGAACTCTATTAAGAAATCATAATAATCAATATTTTTTTCAGTACTAATAGAGACATAATGATAAAAAAAACTATGAATTATGATAAATGGGATTATGAATTTTAACCCGGTTCTCATACCTTATATGAAATTATATCATGTCCTTACACGGTTTTGAGAACTCATATGAACTTTAGTAGAACCCGATTCTCACACTCTTTTTATTTGTTATTAGTCTCCATTCTCATAGGAAAAATAGAAAGATTTGATTAAAGATTTTTTTTTTCATTTTTCATTTTAATGAACCAACGGTTTCGAGAACTCATATGAACCTTAGTAGAATCCAGTTTTCGTATTGTTTTTTATTATTGAGTTAAAATATATTTAAGAAATCATAGTAATCAATATTTCCATAGTATAAAGAGACCATATTGATAAAAAAATTATGAATTATGATAAATGGGATCATGAAGTTTAACATGGCTCTCATACCATATATGAAATTATATAATTCTCTCATACATGGATTTTAATAGATCATGAAAATTGTTAGTAAAAATTGGTTCACAAATTTATATGAACCTTAGTAGAACCCGGTTCTCATACCTTATATAAAATTATATCATTCTCTCATACATGGATTTTAATAGAAAAAAAATATCATCAATATAAATCAATTCTCAAATTTATATGAACCTTAGTAGAACCCGGTTCTCATATCTTATATGAAATTATATCATTCTCTCATACATGGACTTTAATATATCAAGAACATTGTTAGTGAAAATTGATTCTCAAATTTAGATGAACCTTAGTAGAACCCGGTTCTCACGTCTTACATGAACTTATATTATTTTTTTAATCTTAATAAAGAGTATAAATATTGAAATAAAAATAGAAAATAAAATAAAATAAATTCCTTCATTAGTTATTTTCCTACACTAAAACTGTAAAACAAATCATATACATTTTTTAATACGAAGAAGATTAGAAGAGGAGTTATTTTTATTTTTCATTTTAATCATGAAAAGGAGTTGGACTATTTTTAAGAATACTTTTTAGTTTTTTCTCCATGATGAGGGGTTATAAAGAAAGTGGGAATTAATATTAAAAGTTAATGAAAAGAATAAAAAAAATTAATTGGTGAGAATGCCTCTGATTGGCTGAAATGAAAAGAATGTGGGGAGAAGTGGAAGTGTGGGTTTTTAGCATACGTGGCATAAAGAAAAAAATATAAATGCATATTATAGAGTGTTGATATATGGATAGAAATTTTAATATTATTATTTTTATGAATCTTTCGATTAATGTTTTTAAATTTGTATTGACATGAGTCTAACGGTATATGGTTCAACCGCCAAAATCATTTAAAAATTTAGGATTGTTTTTACTATTTTGACACCCAAAATTGAAAAAACCCGAACCCAAAAAACCCAGCTTCTTACGATTTGAATTTTTTTTTGGTCGGGTCATTCGGATCGCATGTCTCTATATTTGAAAACTATCAGGTTGAACCTATTGCGAATTAAGTTTTTAGGGTAATTCAGGTAATTTTGGGTGGGTTATCATCGGGTGAATTATTTCGGTCGGGTAATTCATGTCATTTTGGGTGAGTTTGAATCAGGTGTTTAGGGTGAAACCGGTAGTATTTAAATATAGCAACACGTGACCTGAATGACCTGACCAAAATAATTCGTAATAGGGTCAACCCGATAGTTTTCGAATATAGCGACACGTGACTCAAATGACCCGACCAAAATAATTCGTAATAAGTTAACCCGATAGTTTTCAAACATAGCGACACGTGACCGAAATGACCCGACCAAAATAATTCGTAGTACATCAACCCAATAATTTTTGAATATAGCGACACGTGACCCAAATGACCCGACCAAAATAATTCGTAGTAAGTTAACCCGATAGTTTTCAAACATAGCGACACATGACCGAAATGACCCGACCAAAATAATTCGTAGTACGTCAACCCAATAGTTTTCGAATATACGCGACCCGAATGACACGATCAAAATAATTCGTAATAGGTTCAACTTGATAGTTTTTAAATATAGAGACTCGTGATCCGAATGACCCGACCAAAAAAAATTCAAATTGTAAGGAGCTGGGTTTTTTGGTTCGGGTCTTTTCAATTTCCGGTGTCAAAATAGCAAAAAAAATTGTAATTTTTAAACGATTTTAGCAGTTGAATCATATACCGTTAGACTCATGTCAATACGAATTTAAAATCAGTAGTCAAAATATTCATAAAAATAATAATATTTAAAATTTCTACCCATATATACCAATTACCTAAATATATTAATATGCCTAAAAAAAGCTAAATGCTTAATATAAATTTGTAGAAACCAAAAAGTAGTAATCTGCACTGTCAAAAAAAGAAAGTAGTAATCAGCAAAACAAAAATACTAACATTTGCATTGATGTATAAAACGCCAGCATATATGGCGATTTATGTGTTGTGGTGGCTGAAAACACCCCACTTTGGGAATTGACTCAAAAAGAATCCTACTTTGGAAATTAAAATTTTAAAAAGCCCCTTCTTGGGAAAAAATCCGAACACTAGAGAAAGGTTGTCTCACAATCTTAGTAAGCATGCACGTTTTACATTTACAATCATTGATGTTAAAGAGAGGTAATAAGTCTTCCTTGGACATATCAACCAAACGTTTATTGTTTACATGTCCTAAGCGAGCATGTCAAAGGGAAGAAGAAAAAAAAAGACAATTAGAATTTGTACTTTATTATTATGTACAATGTTTAACATAAACATCCTTTGATTAAAGTAAAGCCTATTTTTGGGCGAGTAAACAGCAAAATTATGTAGACCAGAAAATAGGACATGTCTGTAAAATCAACAAATAAAACAAAGGAGAGTCAGTGGGGGACAATTGCAACCTTTTCTTATCTTTCAATCTCTTTTGCTTAAAGAGTTTCTGTATGATGACTCTTTGTTACTATTCTGTAAAAAACAACAAGAGGGATTTCATTCAGCAACAGCATTTAATTGATTTCCCACCCTTCCCTTTTCTTCTTCTTTACATCCCATCATTCATCATTGTTCAACAAAATGAATAGCAGCAGCTTTATTGATTGCATAATCAAAGATTTTCGTTTGGTACACATACTTCTTAACTTACAACACATTTACACTTGTTCATAAATTAAAAACGTAACAACATTAGATAACAAAGCCATATAACATCTTAATGGGATGGATATATTAACAGTCAAACTTCAGACGATACCAGTTTGCCTCATAAATTAATAACTCAATAGCAAGATTATGACATCAGACGATGATCTCCATGTTATGTTGATTTCCCTCCAGCAGAATAGCTCGACTCGACTCTTCCAGATGGCTGTCTTCATCAATGTTATCTTCTTCGAGACCGCCTAGATGACTTTCCTGCTTGGATACTGCTTTTGTCTGGGATGGAATCTTTGCATCACCACCGGTGCTCTTCTTTCTACCCAGCTTAGGTGATTTTGCACGAGTTGGTGGCACCTATCGTTACAAAAATGCAAGTTTTGAAAATATCATGCTACAAGCAAATCCAATTCAAAGCGTTGGAGGATTTTTAGACAGGGTTCTTAGCTTATACTACTCCTTTCACATGCATGTTTGAATGCTTCATCCTCTGCCATGTGCTAACACAACATCTATTAATTGACAACAAAAGACTGCAGAGTTTATCTGTGGTTACCTTTTTCAGCTCATTTTTTGCTGGTGGACCCTCGTGGTAGAAACTTGGCATTGGGTTGGCCTTGAACGTTAAACTCTTTCTCAATTGCTTGATAGCTGCCTCCATCTCTTCCTTTAAAAGTTTCAGAGACATAAACAAGTAAATCAGAACCATAATATTCGAGAGTCTGCCATTGAATCCACGCTATAAGATGATCATAAATATGGCAGAATATATAGAATACACTACCTTTGTCCTAGCTTCATTTTGGGTCTTCTCAGACTCCAGAGCTTGATGTTTTTCCTCTAATTTTGAGTAAAACTATAAGATGCGGAACCACAACAAAGATCAATCAGCTTGGTGTTACAGTGAATCTCATGTAGGACATTTTATCCAACATCAAATCTTATAAGTCCAAGTTGCATAGTTATATTTATCATAAAGATATACCTCCTTTCGTTTCTCGGCACGTTGAGTACATCTGAATGTCGGAGGTGAGGCGTTAACTGATTTTGTCTTCATTTTCTGTACAGAGGTTCCCGTACTGAAGATAGTCAAGGTTTAACATCAACCTGAGAACGGGGAATGAGCTACATGCGGAAGGACTGAGTAGTGCATAAGTAGTGAATCAATGAAAAAATAAATTGCTGGCAAACAAAAGGATACGAGGAAGTGACGGAGCAAGAATCTTCTTCACCAGGATGCTTCTTGTTGTTTGGTTGCAGTGGCCTCCTTGCTACTGAAAGTGGCTGCATATCAACAAAGAGCATTACATCATGACGAAGACTTGGATCAAATGATACCAACAGGTTATGCTAGATGTATCATATACAGAAACTAACACTTTTGATTTGAGTTCACTATCCTAAGACCATTCGGTAGGCAAATATGACATGAATTCTTAACTCTGGAAACTGCAGAATCTAGAAGATACTTATTATTCTTGCAACAAGTAATTACCTGATTCTGTTTTAACGTATTTGGTTGGAGCATGTTGTTTCCTTTAGATTTTTTATTCACACCAGCTTTGGTGCCTATTGCAGAAGGACGAGGCCCGGATGATGCACGCTTTTCAGTTGCTAGGGAAAATGGTCGAGGAACAGTGTACTTTGTTCGAGCAACTCCAGACTTGGTTGCATGTTTCTTAGGTGAATTATGTAACTTGTTCTCATCCCTTGATACCTTGGTTTCTGGTTTGACCTTCTCCTCCAAACCAGCCTCAAAGTTTGAATTTGCTGCAGACTGGTCCTCCTTACTTTGTTCAGCAATGGAAATTCCAGTACTCACTATCATAGTTTCAGTTGTACATTCTTTCACTTCATATTCCTTTGATTCAGTGCTCCCTTCTTCGCTCTGTTGTTCCGAAGCCACGCTGACTCCCTCGTAGGAATCAAGCGTACATCATGATTGGGGACAGCAGGAAGTTCCAAATATTGGGAAGTTCCATTCACTATAGCTATTTCACAATCATGCTGCTTGTCCAGGCTGATATCCATAACTTCTATCTTCATTGCCTGCAACAACCAACAAGAGAACATCAGAATTTTGTTCATTTCCAATTTTGTTTCATATCCTCCCATTTAACACCCCACTACTCTGTCCCTAGGCAGAATTTTTCAGAATCGTATAAATGAAAAATTCCAACCAGCAACTCAGATAGCGTCAATGATCAGGATGGCGAAGTGAAGAACTAGCTTCCTACTTTTACCATTTCCAGCCCTTCATACAAAGAAGTGTTCAAAGAAAATCTACAACATTCCCCCTTTTTGACGTCCTTATAAGAATGAGGAAATCACTTTTCAAATTTCAACAACCAGTTGGAGCTCTCAAAAACCACTCAGAAACAAAAATTCGCAAACACAGGCAGAAAGGCTAGCATTAATTGATGACGGAACACGACTACTAGCATTCTCGTCAGTTTCACATACAACATTTCCTGCACACCACAATCAACAAAAGCTCCAAAACACAGGCATCGTTTGTTCCCCGTCAAAATCACAGCCAAGAAAAAACAAACAAAAAAATCTCTACCGACCACCATAGCACTGAGATGAGCGAGATGCATAAGTATAAGTAAACAGTCAGAAGCCGGCGATAGAGAAGGCATTGTAATTGAAGCTACATTACGCATAAGAAAGGGATCGAGAGTTAGGAGAATGGCGGATTATGTAAATGACTCACAGTTTTGGGTCTGATCTGTTGGCTGTTTCTGAATTCTGATGGAGCTACCCGTATATTCTCTCTTCTTCTTTCTTCTCTCTATCTCTCTATCTATCTATTTGCTTTGTATGTGTTTGTTGCTGTTACTTGGTTTTTATACTAGTGTTTCGAAAAATGTGCCGCCTTCTTCCGTCGGTGTTGACGCCGTTTCTTCACGGCGTTATGTCTGAAATTTGAAAATTGAAATACACTTTCTGGATAAAGAAAAAATAAGAATAGTTTAATCGGGAAAGAAAAAGAATACTAAAGGAGAATGGTGGTAGCATAGTACTGTAATAGTCAAAGAAAATAAGAAATTGATGCTCCTTTTTGTTGAGTATTTCATTAAATAAAAAACAAAGATCCTGTCTGGGCATGATAGGTAGGGTGGATTTAAATTTTAAACAGAAGAATAGATTTTCAAAATAAACATGTATTGTCCCCACCAACATTAACTTTATTCAAATTTCCAATATTCACCCTTTAATATTTTTTTTACCTACTCGACTGTTCTCGTTTACTATTGAGGTCGTACGATGAAATTGACAATTCAAATTTGATTTGTTTGAGTTGATTTGGTTTGATCTGTTTTGAGGTGGATAATTATCGATTCGCGATAGATATAGGGTGGATTTTGGTATCTCTTATACCATGACTCACACTGTTCTCAATTCTTTTTGTACAAAAAATGTAAGAATATTTATTAAAGTCTAGCATTTTTACTCTATACTTATAATTCTGATAAATATATTATTAAATTTCAGCATTTTACATTGGTTTGATGATAAAATAATTTAATTGTGTATGTTTTGAATTAAAATAATTTATTTTATTACTTTTTTGTACAAATATTGAGATTTTATCCATTTATTTTTTAAATCATTTACCTAACGGGTATATCTGACCCTTATACCGCTAAAAAATATCCATCTCAACTAGGTGATTTGAGAATGGTTGATTTGAAGCCTTTGTTTATGTATAAATATGTCCTCCTACCTTTTTACAATATTACAGTACGTCAGTGTCACTCTTTTAATTTTCATACCTAACATTGGGTAGGAGGTATGGGATTTCGAGATCTTCAAGCTTTTAATCTTGGCACTACTTGGGAAGCAGGGTTGGAAGTTTATGTCCAAACTGAACGCTCTTGTCTCTAGACTTTACAAAGCTAAATACTTCCCGAAAGGGGACTACTTGTTGGCTACTCTTGGGAATAGTCCGAGTTACTTATGGCTTAGCGTTCTTGAAGCTCAGGTGGTGAAGTGGGTTATCGATGGAAGATCGGAGATGGTAGAAAGGTGGCAGTATAAGATGACCCATGGTTGCGATGTGATGAACAGCTCGTGTTCAATCTCGGTGAGTGGAGGGACTGGAAAACTTAAAGGTGGCAGACTTGTTTGTACCAGGGTTGAAAGAGTGGGATATGGGGTTGGTGGAAGAGTTGTATTCTGAAGCAGATGCCAAAGCGATTCTTAACATACCGATTTGGATGGAGGAGGGAGGAGATGAACGAATCTGGCATTATACTAAAAAATGGTGGTTATACAGTGAAATCGGGATACCACGTGCTCATGGAGAGGGTTGCCTAGATGAATCATCTACATATGTGCCCGGTCCTTGGAAGGAGTTGCGGCAGCTACACGTGCCTCCGAAAATGCGGGTTATGATGTGGAGGGTAGCTCGTGACGTACTTCCGACGAGGGAGAGGCTGGTCTGTCGAGGGATACACATGCCAGATGTATGCGGGATCTGTAACACATACTCGGAGACGGCCTGACATATTTTTATCCACTGTGAGTATGCGACAGTGTGTTGGCGTAAGGCGGGGCTGTGGGATGATGTCGATCGGCTGGCGAGAGGGGCCGACTCGGTACAGGAGTGGTTGTTTGGTGCACTACAAAAAAATTGACCTTTAGCTACTGCAAAATTACAACGGCATGAAAATGCAGTAGCAAATAGTTAGTATTTGCTACTGCAATCACTATTTTATGTAGTAATTTGCAGTAGCAAATACTATTTGCCACACCACTATTTGCTACACCCTGCATCCCCGTCGCAAATAGTGGTGTGGCAAATAGTATTTGCTACTGCAAATTACTACATGAAATAGTGATTGTCGTAGCAAATACTAACTATTTGCTACTGCATTTTCATGCCGTTGTAATTTTTGCAGTAGCTAAAGATCAATTTTTTTGTAGTGGTGTTATCCGAAACCTATCAGAGCAGAAGGTACAAACAGTCATTGCAATTATGGGAGGGTTGTGGCGCGAATGAAACGGAAGGGTGTGGTCGGAGGAGTGAAAGCCGGCGTTCGTCATGGTGCGTGGAGCCATGGAAATGGTGAAGGAATGGCGGGATGCGCGGGAAGGAAATGTAGGTGGTGCACCGGGCGTCAGGAGTAATGAGTGCTCTCGGTGGCATCCACCACCACTAAGGAGGGTTAAATGTAACGTGGATGGTGCTATGTTTGATGATATGGGGATGTACGGTGTAGGGATGGTGTTACGAGATGACAGGGGGGAGTTGGTCGCTTACAGGGCCATCAGGAGCATTGGAAGGCCATTGCCGAATGAATGTGAAGCAAGGCTCTCTTGCATGCGCTACAGTGGTTGCATGGGCATGGGGTGAGTCACGTTATAGTGGAAATTGATGCTTTGGAAGTTCACCGTGCCTTGGGTAACGAGGAGAAGGATCTGAGCGAATTTGGTGATACTATTAGATCATGTAGAGCTTTGTTGCATGCCACGATCGAGATTTGTCATGTTCGGAGAACTAGAAACGAGGTTGCCCATGTCTTGGCTAGGCGATCACGTAGCTTTTTCACGCCTCTTGAGGGTAGGACTTCTCTGGAGTGGTTAGTTAGTGCTCTGTCTTGTACTTGTTTGGAAGAAGGGCATTAATAATATTGACTACTTCACGTAAAAAAAAACATTGGGTAGCATTGTAAGTTCGTAACTTCGCTTGCGGCCCACAATCACACCATGGCTACGTTCCGCCGTTATTGAATGAACTAACAAATTTTGGCTCCAATTGCAGCCATATTGTCAGGGCTTAGAGGATGAGGAGAAGGGTTGCTTCTGCTGCGAATTGATAGAACAATATTAACATGTGTAAAGGGTAATTTTAATTCATTATAATCCACCTCACCCAAAACCAAACGTAATTCAAAACAACTTTCAGACAATAGTTTCAAACAAATAACTTAATTGCCAATTAAACATTTATCAAACCACAATATTATTCAAATACACTATTTTTAAATCATAAAAATCTAACAACCATGTAATAATAGTCATGATCGACATCTCCTAGTTACTTGAGTCTTGAGGAGGAATAAGAAAATAAGCTATATATATATAAAAGAAAAATCAATTTTTAGTGACTGTAATTCTGGTAAATGGTCACTAATTTGTTTGTGGCTAAATCATTTTAGTGACCATTTGGTCATTTTAGTGACTGTTTTAAGAACTATTTTAGTGACTGTTTAGAAAATAGTCACTAAATAGCTTTAACCACCATCACATTAGTGACCATTTTTCCAAAATTTGGGTCACTAAAAGTGATTTTCTTGTAGTATTATTGAAAGAAGTGACAGACATTTTTTTTTAATTATTTTCATTCTATTACTTATCCTTTTTTTAGATGATTGGATGTGAATTTGAACCTATGATATTTTTACGAAAATGTAATTTCACGAGTAGATTACTTCTAGCTTACACATAACCTCAGTCTTGGTAAGTTTATTTTATAAAAGATATCAACTTAATGTCTGATTCCTGAGCAGATTCCTGACCGGTTCAGAGCAGACCCGTGAGTCCGAGAGAGCAGTAGGCGATTTCGCCTGTACCCTGGGCGTTTTCGCCTGTACCATGGGCGAAAACGCCTATGCTAATGTGGATCAACGTCCTATAAATACCAGCTCCTCTCAAGCATTGTATCATAAAAAAAACATTCGGGTAGTTCAAAAATTGTTTGTCAACATTGAAAGATGGTCGACTCTGGTAGTTTCCGCGACTTCCGTATCCAGGTGTGCTGGGGGGTCGAATCGTCCAGGATTGGTCTGGATTAGCATACGATGGTGGAGAGAACGTCCGTCTGAGCGCATATCAGTGACAGAGCGCTCGTCCGGAGATACAATAAGAGGACTTCTCGTAGTAGGAAGTCCGGTGAGAACCTCCACGTCCTCTAAAGTGATAGTGGCCTCGCCAGCGATCAGGTGGAAGGTGTTCGTCTCGGGCCGCCACCTCTCAATCAATGTCGTGACCAACTCCTTACACGGTGTATGACCAAGTATGGCTGATACTGTGGACTCCAATGCAGTGATGAGCTCCTCTGGCGCATCTTCAAGGCCTTGCACTCAGAAGGGCTACGCCAAACAAAACCAGCCCTATGCTTGTTCTCCCCCCAGAGGAGAGAAGCATTCCTAGGTTGAGGGGGGGGAGGCGTTTTCGTCCAATCAGCTTTAAACGCCCGGACCATAGGCGAATTCGCCCAGGCCCTAGGCGAAAACGCATGTGGTCTGTTCCTGAATTAAACTCGACTGGTTGGCAGTTGGTTGACCC
Organism: Linum lewisii; assembly: GCA_034768395.1. Classification (NCBI taxonomy): domain Eukaryota; kingdom Viridiplantae; phylum Streptophyta; class Magnoliopsida; order Malpighiales; family Linaceae; genus Linum; species Linum lewisii. The sequence goes on from CM068299.1 coordinate 14,677,668, forward strand.
GAATAAATGATTACGCCTGGGCCATAGGCGAAAACGCCTGGGGCCTGCGCGAAATCGCCTATGGTCCGGGCGTTTATACCTATAAATGTTCATACTTTCAGAACGTATTTATTTTGGTACATAGTTTCATTTATTTGTTTATTATGGTGAAAGCCCCCCCAAATTATACATATGATTTATCAAATTTGTGAAAACCTCGGCTCTTCTTAAAAAAATTAAAAAAGTGTGTTAATAACTAATATAAAATCTAATTTAAACTATCTTTTAACAACTCAAGTTATTAAAATACAGTGATTCATGACATTTCCTACCTCACCAAAGTCACCAGCACCCCTTAATTAATTAAAGGTATATATTATGAAGTTCACTGGCAAAGGATCTGCGTCCAAGAAATAAAGTTTGGACTGTTCCAAACCCCATACACCGAGGGGCAATTCAGGTATTTTAGAAAATGTTATCTATCCCTTCGCTCCACCCAACAGCTACACCGCCGTCGCCGTCTGGCAATCCGACGTCGCCAATAACCAGCACCGCCGGCTCCTCTCCCTCTCTCCTGCTTGATCGGATGGAAGCTCCTCGCCATCCTTCTTCCTCCTTCCCGCCGACGCTAGTCACGGAGCCCTTGCTCCTTCCCGTTGGTGACTCACCACGTCAGCGGTAGAGCATCCGTACACCACCGATGAAGAGGTGTAGACGTCGGCGTCGGAGTCGGAGGCGTGGAAATCGTCGGCGATGATGGTTGTACGATCTCCCAAATCTCCGATTTTACTGCGATGCACAATCTCTTTCTTCTTTTAATTTTTTTGAATTGCAAATCAGTCACTGTAGTTATAGTGTTACACAAATACATGGGGCTTGTTTAAATAACTTTGAAAGTTAACATTTTTAGTCACTTACTTTCATATTATTGACAATTATGATATCTCTATTAACTTTTTGAATTGCAAATCAGTCACTACAGTTACAGTGTTACACAAACATATGGGACTTGTTTACAGTGTTACACAAACATATGGACTTGTTTAAATAACTTTGAAAGTTAACATTTTTAGTCATTGACTTTCATATTATTGGCAATTATTATATTTTTATAATATTATAAAAGATTGAAGAATAAAATATCCTTCTAGTTGCAGGCATTGATTGATTAACTATTCATTTGATTAGATAACTAGTTAACTCGATTTATTAACTAGTTAACTTGATTAGATAACTAGTTAACAACTTGGTAACTAGTTAACTCGATTTATTAACTAGTTAACTTGATTAATAACTAGTTAACAACTTGGTAACTAGTTAACTCGATTGGTTAACTAGTTAACTCGATGAATCATGATATAAACTAGTTACTTCGATAATACGTTAACTAGTTATCATAAAATAACATGTTAACTCGATTGGTTAACTGGTTAACAACTTGATAACTAGTTAACTCGATTAAATAGTTAACTTTATTGGTTAACTGGTTAACTCGATTGGATAACTAGTTAACTCAATTGGATAACTAGTTAACTCGATTAGATAACTAATTAACTACTTGGTTAACTAGTTAACTCGATTAGATAACTAGTTAACAACTTGGTAACTAGTAGCTCGATTGGTTAATTAGTTAACTCGATTAGATAACAAGTTAACTCGTTATCTAAATCATGATGTTAACTAGTTAACTCGATAAGTTAACTAGTTAACTGATTTTGATAACTAGTTATGAACTAAAAATCTAAATAGTTAACTCAATTAGTTAATTAGTTAACAACTTGGTAACTAGTTAACTCGATTGGATAACATGTTAACTATAAAAACTCAAGTTAACTAGTTAACTAGTTATCAATAAAAAATATTGTTAACAAATTATTAGTAAAAATCAGGTTAACTAGTTAACTAGTCCTCGCCGAAAAGTCACCGGAGTTTGGTCAGTCTCCGGAGCATCGTCGAAAAATTCACCGGAAAACATGTTAACTAACTAGTTAGCTATAAAAATCCAAGTTAACTAGTTATGAATAAAAAAATCTTGTTAACAAGTTATTAGTAAAAATCAGGTTAACTAGTTAACTTGTCCTCGCCGGAAAAGTCATCGGAGTTTAGTCGGTCTCCGAAGCCTCGCCGGAAAAGTCACCGGAAAACATGTTAACTGTAAAAATCCAAATTAACTAGTTAAGAATAAAAAAAAATCATGCTAATAAGTTAATAGTAAAAATCAGGTTAACTAGTTAACTTGTCCTCGTCGGAAAAATCACCGGAGTTTGGTCGGTCTCCGAAGCCTCGTCGAAAAATTCACCGAAAAAATTGTCGAAAAAATCACTGGAAAAAGGCACCGAAAAAAGTCGCCGGAAAACGATGGTCGGCGACCGGCGGCCGGGCGGCGACCGATAACAGCGGCTGGCGGCAGTGGGTTGATTAAAACAAAATATTTAAATAAATAATAATAATAATATATTTAGATTAAATATAATAATTAAAGTATTTGTGTAAAGTCTTAAATACCTCTGACAGATCTGGACCATTAGATTGGTCAAAGAGTCAATTAGATCTAATGGTTGAGAATTGGTTTGGAACTTTCCAAACCCACTTCTCTTGGATGCTGATTCATTCCCAAGTTCACTAGGGAGTATTTATTTTATTTTATTTTATTTTACCAACGTTGAGCTTGAGATACAACAACAAAGGACTTTGTAGGACAAAATTACGTAATAATCACATTGCATATTTACATTACATTGTCGAACAAATGCATGGAGTTGGCACATGTTAATTAGGGAAGGTGGGTGGCAGCCATCACCACTCAACTTGTGTAGCGTGATTTACATGTCATCATCATTATTTAATTTTAAATAATGTATAGTCGATGATACATTATTGTTACGTCTTTCTTCAAATAGTTATAAAAAGAAGTATTGCATCCATACCATGACCATGCTCGCTTAATTCACCACCACCAACTTAATTATGATCATACCATTCCTCCACACCACACCAACTCCTTCCACTAATAATTTAATAATTTCGCCCATAATTATATTACTTTACTTGTTTTTAATATCCTATAATTTTAATTAACGGAAGAATAATAATCTAACCTTCTTCACTCGGGTACCAACCATCGTAATTATGTTCTTGAAACCACCTCCTTCTTTTGTCTGCTAATATTGGTGGTGCTCCTCCTCGACACTCTTTTGTACCAACTCTTTATCTTCTACTAATACATTAAAGCAAATACTATTTTTTTTCAGTTGACACGTCAGCGTTTTGGGGATTTTAGAGCTTCTCCTTCATTCTAGGAATGAGGGTATTTTGGATAAAAATTGGTTTTGGCAAACAAAATTTTTTTATTCTTTTCTCACGAACAAGGATCGAACTCTCAACCTCATGTTTAAGAAACAAAGTGAACAACCAACAATGCCACACCTAATGATTGGAGTAGTTTACTATTTAATCAAAGAAAAGTTGCAGTGTTTTCAACGTAACAACAAGAAAGCGTAATTATAATGCTTTTATTTATTATATTCCAACAATTGATAACAAATTTATAATTTTTTACCAACATATGAATTAAATTATTATATATTAAAAAGTAGAAAAAATTCAACCACACTTCTAAGTAATCTAAATAAAAATAAAAATAAATATTTTTTGGTAAAATATTAACACAAAAAATCGGCCAATGGGCTGTCTACAGTTATTTTTTAATTCTTTGGCAGGTATATCTTTAATGTTTTAAAATATCTTTAGTTTTTTAAATTTCAAATTATATTTTCTATTACATATCAACAATGACGTGGTAAAATTGCCAAAAAAATACACCGCTGACGTTAGTAGGACTGCTCCGAACCCGTATTAAAGTAATGAGTTCACTTTGTAAAGAATTTAAAATTTAGGAGGTACGAAGACACTCGACTAAGTTTGGAGGGGATAGGAAGCCCCGTGGCCAACTTGAAGGGGCTGTGTCCAGACGTACTAAATATTTAATGTTTTAAATATTTATCTTATGTTGAAGTCGGTCAACAGCCGCGCTACAGTAATTAATATATATATATATATATATATATAATATATATATATTCATTTCTGGTACATATTAATATTATAATCAAATAAAAACAAAACTGTCAGAATAGGATTCGTGCACTACTTTATTTATAACCCCCCAATATTCCAATCACACTTTTCAACTCTAAAATAAGGAGTGGTTGTGTATACGTTTTGTAATTACTTTTTTGTAACTAGCTTGTATTTTTCTTAATATATACATCATTTTTACAGATAAGTTTTATATAAAAATACAATGGGCCAAAATTATTATTGTATGGAAATTACACATATTTTTTAATTATTTGGCTCCAGGAAATCCTGGGTCCAGGCATAGGGTGGCCTCCCCCTAGCTCCCAATATATTATAATCTCTATTTTAACAAGTCAAAGTGGTAAAATATCATCATCAATCATGTCGTTTTGAATTTTCACTTTTATAAAACGATTTCAAATAAAGCTTGAAATTACCTATGAGCCCACCAAATAATTTAAAATTTACACAAATCTCATATAATTTTTCGATCCAGATGTTGTATTTCGTCTAAATTACTGTACATGCCAAACACAAACAAATCCTTAACTATTAATGTCAAAATGTACTTACAACGTTGTGGAACTAGGATAAATATAATATAATGTTGGTGCTTGAAAAAACATGAAACTCCACCCCACCCCAATTTTTAACCATCTAACAAATTCCTAGAAGTTCATTTATTTTTGTAAGTAGTCACAGTTACATGCTCTATAAGCCTTATTGGGTACACCCAGATTAGATTAATTATACAGTAAGTAAGACATGATCCTGATTAGTGGTCCAAGAGATTAACAACTACCTTCCACCCTCAAATAATTTAGAAGGGTAGTAGTACCATCCAAATTCCAAATTGTGTAATGTATTTTTCTTAACGACAAAGCAATCTTGTTGAGATAGAGAGACAGAGAGAAGGGACGTGGCACCTTCCAAATATGTTATAATTAATATTAAATAGGGAGGCCCCATCATCTTTGATTATCCTTGTTAACCCTTTTTTGATAAAGCCTTAACAACCTCTCTAATTATTATTTATTATTATTCATACTTGTAAAAATATTCGATTTTCTCTTTCAACCACTCAATTATACTCCACTCCTGTTTTTGCTTGTGTGTTTAGGAATTGACAACAACATGCATCATGCATGGACGGTTTCATATTTTTATTTTCCAAGAAGCATATATGGGGGATAGTACGTAGTGGTTGAACCCTACCCTAGAGTTCTCATCCAATTAACAATTTTTTGCTATTCATTGGACAATCATACCTTGATTATTGTATAATCTACCTAGGTTTAAAAGGTTGATGAACAACCTAACGACTTATGCTAGTTTTGTAGCATGTTTTCGTTTTCATATTATTTGGAAAATTAATTAAAGAATCAATATTATTATGACTGTAAACTGGGAGGAGGACTTGCATTAACATACTATGGGATATTTTGGAAGTTTGAATGTTGTTGTCAAGGGGAGACTGATGTGGCGTGCTGTTATAAGTAATTTGTGGTATGAACGATGTCGTCGTAATGCTGGTTCCAATGCTCGTTCTGCAAAGGAAATTGCGGATATAGTTAACTTTGAGTACAACTGCATAATTGGCCGGAGATTGTCTAGCTTCTCTTTTGTTTAGCTATTGTTAGTGTTTCCGTTGTAGTTTGTTGGTTGGCAAAGTGGCTATTTATCCAGCTCTTTGATGAATAAAATCTTTCATTCATAAAAAAAAAATGTCTTAGGAATTTTTTTATAAAAGAATTCGTAATTTATATTATTAAGTCATCCATGAATGACTATTTTACTTTTAAGTTAAGTCATGAAATACAACATCCAATCTTAAAAGTTTGAACGATTTGTGAGGTTTTAATGGTTCAATGATATTCTGAAGGTTTTTCATATAGATTTTTCTTATAGAACAAATAAGTCTAACAAAAGGCGCAAAGTTTTTGATTTCGTATCAGGCGATTTAGTTCGATCCCAACAACACTGGTAAATCTATAAATACATTAATGCATACATTCTCCTTTTCAGTTGACACAACAGCTTTTTTAGAGCTTCTTCTTCATTCTAGGAATGAGGTTATTTTGGATAAAAATTGATTTTGGTAAACAATTTTTTTTTAAATTTTTTCTCATTAACAAAGATCGAACTCTCAAACTTATTTTGGTAGGTGATATGAGGTTTATTATATCATGGAGACATAAGCCAACACAAGCCTTCATTTCATTTTTTTTTTGTTTAATTGTTTATGGTAGGTAATTGTATTAATTGGACTTAATTACACCAAATACCATTAAACTTTCATTTTCATTCATACTCACCACTCAACTATTTTTCTTACATTAAATATCATCAAACTATACTTTAGTTTCACCGATTACCACTCCGTCCTTTTTTTTACCGAAATGATGACGTGGCTTTGACGGATCATGTCTAGTCAGCTAAACAAAGCTGAGTCAGATGCCAACTTGGATTTAGACAAACCTAAAAGTTTTTTTTTGGCCTAATACCCTAGCATAGCACCAACTATCTCGAAATCCCCAAAACATATACAACGTTTTACGAAATACTCGTTTAGCACCATCTACCGAGATCTAAGTTTTAAATAGCATGCCGTCAATTATTTTCGTATTCCGTTAGTCTGAGTTGGCAAACCATTACAGATGGCATATGAATTAAGTATGTGGAAACTGATGTGGACAAATTTTGCCACGTAATTTTTATAGAATGACTTCATCTTCCTCACTCCTCATCTAAAATATGAGCCTCCTCCGATGGAGGAGATGAGCCAAATCTCCTTCTCGTGTCCTCAAGATTATCGACGGACCGCCGCGAACTTGAGCCCTCCATGTAGTTGAAACGTCGTTCCGGAATTCACAATCGTCCCTCCGTTGTCGTCCGATTTGGTCGACGACAGATACCGATACGAAACTTTAACCCGCTTCCCTTCGACGAGGATCTGGCGGAGCATCAGACAGTAGTAGGCCTGAAAAGTGGAATTCGAAGAGTCTGTATTCTTATGGAAAGGAGTATAGCTCATACCTACTGTCCTCTTGTCTTCGTCTTCTTCTTCGAATTCAAATTTGAATCCAGATCTAGAACCAGGTCGCTTGAAACGGAGGTCTCGTCGAACTAATGAGAGACTAAACAGTAGTAAGCGAATCGAGTTCACGGCCGAACCCAGCGATCCCTTTCGACTTCCTAATTGACAGAACAAAGCACCCGACGAGGAAGTTCGGCACCGTCAATTCCCACATCCCCATTCGGCGGCTTCAGTGCTCCGGGACCACCGCCTCCCATGTACCCAAGCACAGTGAAAGGGTAGGCGCAGACCTCGGGGCACTGTTTCCCGGAATTACCCACCCAGGCGTAAGGCAGAGTGTAGCCAACCATGGAAGGGAAAGTGAAATAGTGGAACCCACAAACTGCTCGACAAAAGTCCTGTACGGAAACGTCGTCTGCGGTGAGGATGAGGTAGACCCCGTTCTTGTGGTCGATTGGGAAAGGAGCAGAGCGGACTGCGGTTGCGATGACCTGCTAGACGGAGAGGCGTGTCAATTTCTTGCCGTGGGAGTAAGAGCGGTCACTGTACTCGTCGGCGACGATGATGGAGCGTCTCTGATAGGAGGAGGCCGGTGGTGGCGCCAACAAATTCAGCAGTAGGAACAGAAAAGAAGCACCACAATGAGATTGAATCTCTTTTACCTTGTAGTTGGGATCTTTTAGTCCGTAGGATTAAGGAATGAGGGAACTCGCTGGCCATGGGAGTGAGGTGGAGAGAGAAGAGGGAATCGGAGAAGGATTAGGCGAGATAAAATATATTTTTAATTATTTATTATATAAATTTTTTTTATTGATGATGTGGCATGTTTTATCATCCAAGTCGAATCCACATCAGCCTTTTTGCACCGTCATTAACACCGTTATGCCACCTGTACAAATTAACGGAAAATTTTGACGGCGTGCTATGAAAAACTTAGGTCCCGGTAGATGGTGCTAAACAAGTATTTTGTAAAAGGTTGTGTATGTTTTGGGGATTTCGAGATAGTTGGTGCTATACTAGGGTATTAGGCCTTTTTTTTTCTATTTTTTATATCCTCTCTGCAACTCTCCTCCATTCACTCATCCAGATTGCTCCACATTCCTTCTCTATATCTTTGTTGGCATTTGACTCAGCGTTATTCAGCTGACTACACATGCTCCGTCAAAGCCACGTCGTCATTCCGTCCAAAAAATGGACGGAGTAAACGAAATGTAAAGTTCGATGGTATTTAATGTAAGAAAAATAGTTTAGTGGTGAGTATGAATGAAAATGAAAGTTTAGTGGTATTTGGTGTAATTAAGTCGTATTAATTGTGCATCAGTAATTGTATTAATTCAACACAAGTCTATTTTAAATTATGTTTTTGATGACACTTCTGATAAGTATAGATCTTCTCAAGATATTTAGTTACCTCTTTTATAGGTTGTTAATATTTGTATTTATCTCCTTCCATGTATACTCAACTACTATAAATATAACACCTAGTGCACACGGTTGGGTGTGGATAAACATTTTCCAACCAAACCTCTACAACTTCAACGGTGATGTGGCAAAATGGCTGAAAAAAGTACATTGATGACGTCATTATGACTAATCTGTAACACATTTCATAGTAATAGGATCACTCTGTAATGAATTAAAGTTTTAGTACGAGTTTGTAACTTGCCCTATAGTTTCGGGACATTTTGAGTATTTGACCACATATATTTGTGACCTTTTAGTTGTTTTCGTTTTTGTTTATTATTGGCTAGCTAGTGTGAAGTGAAAGGGATGGCTACCTTTAAATTTTCATCAAAATCACAAAAACATTATTAGTAGGTCATCATTTTTCTAAGAATATCCATTCACACCATTCTTTGATCTTTTGTGTTCCAAGTGATGAGTGATTAATGATAGGTCATCTAAATCACATTAACATAACATTAGGATTTGACACTAAACCCTAAAGCATTATTTCATGTGTGTTCATCTAATTTATTTATTTGTGTGTTTATTATTGTGAGGACCTAAAAAGGAAGCTTCTTGAAGTCATCATTATCAAATTCATATGTTCATTCTCGTCGGTTTACGCGTGCCAATCATTTGCAATATTCCCTTCTTCTTCTTCTTCTTCTTCTTCTTTTTTGTTGATGGTGTTGTTGGTGTTGTTGCAGCATTTATATATTCGTTTTATCTTTTAATAATTAGTATTTTGGAATGCACATAGTTAATATTTAATAATTCGTCGACCATGCTAATGGTTTTGTTGTTGTTGGATAACCATAATTTTTGTTTGTGGACGCGGAATCCCTGTTTTTAATTAGGAAAAATAGCACTTTGCCCCTTCTACTTTTCCAACTTGACAAATAGCACCCTATACTATAATTGCTCGTTTTACCCCTCTTACTTTGGCCACTTTGCATTTTGGGTCCTTCCATTCCAATTATCATCTTCATGACATTAATTGGTGTGCATTCAGTACATCACATTAGCTTCAATAGCCATGTATTAACTTAGTAAGTGTTTTTAATTGAGAATATAAGATTATATATATATATTATATATATATATGGTAAACACTCCGGTGCACCCACTGACGTTTGTGCTATCTAGAGTGATATTTCTATTGAACTAATCGTTTATATCAATAGATTTAATTTTAATAAGTCTAAATTGAGCTTAATTACAATTTTTAGTCATCATAGTATAAGATTATACCTAATGTTCTTCAGGTTTCTTTCTACAGTTGCATTTTTTCTCAATATGATAGATTATCATCTCTACTAAATTAGTTTTTTGTTCAAATCGTCCTATATATCCTTTAACAATATGTAGATTCTTATACTCGAAAAAAAAGATATTAAAAACATGTTTATCTATCAAAACGTTAGTGGGTGTACCCGGTGCACCCACTTTTAGTGGGTGCACCGGAGTGTTCACCATATATATATATATATATATATATTATATGGTGCACACTTCGGTGCCCGTGGGTATCGGTACCCTAGCTAGCATAAAAATTCACATTTCTATACTTTAAAACTCAAATAATGAGTCTTAAACCTATTACAATAAACCTTGAGCGCTACTTAATAATGCTAACTCCCTAAACATTAAATCTTAACCCTCAAACACTACATTATAGACTCAAAACTCTAAATCGTATTCCAAACTCTAACATTTGACGATAAGTCCAAATTAAAATATCATAAACCCAAAAATAAACTCAAAACCCCTAACACTATATTCTAACACCTGAACATTGAACTAAAGCCCTCAAACTCCAAAGTTCAATCACCAAATACTGCAGAATTTTAATGCTAGGGTACCGATACCTCGGGGTACCGAAGTGTTACCCATATATATATATATATATATATATATATATATAATATATATGGTGAACACTCCGGTGCTCCCACTAAAAGTGGGAGTACCGGATACTCCCACTGACGTTTTGATAGATAATAATGTTTTTAAAATCTTGTTTTTTCGAGGATAAGAATCTACATGTCGTTAAAAGATACATAGAGCAATTTGAACGAAAAACTAATTTGGTAGACCTAATGATCTTCATATTGGGAAAAAATACCGCTATAGAAGGAAACCTAAAGAACATTAGGTATAATCTTATACTATAATGACTAAAAATTTGAACTAAGCTCAATTTAGACTTATTAAGATTAGATCTATTGAATTAAAAGTTCTTTTTTTTTTGAAAAGGTGTTCCATTCATTAACTTTGGTCAAAGCGTTACAGCAATCACATATAACCCCCTTGAGGGTCATTGATTACAGAAATCCAATCCTATGGGATTGTCTGATTCCTAGTCTCCTTTGCAACCCAATCCGCCTTAGCGTTGTTTGATCGTGGGGTAAACCCTACCGTAATCCACGGGCATCTCGATAGGGTTTGGACCACTTGAGCGATGTAGGCTGAGCATTCCCAAGGCCAAGGTTTAATCTTTTTGTTCAGAACCTCCACCAGAGTGAGGTTGTCCGATAAAACCGTAGTGGAGACCTGTCGGGTTGAAGCTAAGTATACAGCCTCCATGATTGCTTTTGCTTCAGCTACCAAAGCTGACGAACAGAGGAATGTTCCACTCCTACCATCACACACCATTCCATGAAAGTTCGTCACGACAACGCCATAAGCCGCCTCCTGGGAATCCTTACTGAAGGATCCATCACAGTGAATAACCAGATCTGGTATTCTTGGCGGTGGATAGGGGGTGATTGGGGTGGGGGGAGTGGAGACCGAGGGGGGACCCAAGATTCTGCTTTTTCATGCTAGTAGCTGCATTGGAGCATCTTCCCTTCCAATCTTTGAAGTCCATGACGACTCTCAGATTTGTGGCATACGTTGTTGGGGCAGTGCCTCTAAACACGGCCTCGTTACGCGCTTTCCAAATATTCCAGGCTACTGAGACAATTTTCCTAATCTTATCCTTCTCTGCAAAATAGAAACGGGGGAGCATCCATTTGTTAAACGTCATATCTCTAGTAGGCAATGTGGAGACTGGAAAGTGAGATTTCCACACTTCCCTAGCATGGGGACAGTTGAAGAGGCAGTGGGAGCAGCTTTCCACCTCCACTTGACAGATAGGACACAGGTTGTCCGTCGCGCAATTCCGGCGAAAGAGGTTGGCCTTAGTAGCCAGGATATCCTTGAAGCACCTCCAGAGAAAGTAGCGGATCTTTGGGGGGAGAGACAGATTCCACAACCATTTCCATGTTTTTTCATCACCTCTGACGTTATTTCTTCCCCCTCTTGCATGCTTTGACGATCTTTTTGCATGGTAGGCAGAGCGGACCGTAAACCTCCCGTCTTTAGAGAAGTTCCACGTCCAGTCATCTTCCATCCCCGCGGGTCCGATAGGTATAGCCTGAATAGTTTCAGTAACCTTTCTGGGGAAGAATCTCTCGAAGGAACTGACATTCCAGGTTCTCGAGCTCGTGCAAATCCACTCAGAGACCCGCTTCACTGAGCTCCTATTGAATGGAGTCTTGAAGCCAGTTAACAATGGGATCCAAGGGTCATTGTTAACATCAATTGACATCCCATTGCCAACGCGTTTAAAGGCCCCCATAGCCACAACATCTCTTGCTTTGAAAATACTTGACCAGATCCAAGAGGGACGAGACCCCCTTCTAGCCTCAAGGAAGTCCTCCTTTGGAAAATAAATACTTTTCAGAAGTCTCACCCAGAGGGCCTCCGGGTTCTCAAGGATCCACCATCCTTGTTTCGCCAGAAGGGCGAGGTTAAACTCAGTGAAGCTTTTGAAACCCAAACCCCCTCTCAACTTAGCCTCACACAGGATGTCCCCACTGCTCCAGTGAATAGATCTCTTATTCATATCTCCTGACCAGAAAAATTTTGGACAAGCATGTCCATCTTCTTTGTAAGGGCGGAAGACAGGAAGAACACGCTCATCAAAAATGTCGGTATAGCTTGTATTACTGCTTTGATCAAAGTTTCCTTTCCAGCCGGAGATAGGAGCCAACCCTTCCAAGCTTGTCCTTGTTTTTCCATCCTCTCCAGAAGGAAAGAGAACGTCTCTTTTCTCGATCTTCCCCAATCTGTCTGGACACCCAAATATTTTGAGTGGCAAGCCAAGGAGGAGAAGCCAATCCTAGCAATGATTGCCTCCTTAACAGTGTGCTGGACATTCGCGCTGAAGAACACCGATGACTTTTCCCTATTAATCTTCTGACTCGTACATTGACTGTACGTAGACAACACCTCTAATATACTATCGGCCTCAGAGATAGAAGCTTGGCCGAAAACCACTGTATCATCCGCGAAGAGACAATGGGTGAGGATCGGAGCTCGGCGGCGAAGCTTGATACCGTGCAGGTCTTCTCGAGCCACCTTCCTCTCCACCAAGAAGGAGAGGGCATTTGACATAAGGCTGAACAGGAACGGGGACATCGGGTCCCCCTGCCTAATACCCCTCGATGGGCAGAAGCTATTAGACGGGGACCCATTAAACAGAATGGAGAAGCGAACTGACCTTATACAAGCATTGATCCAGGCGCGCCAGCGATTTGAGAATCCATAGGCCGCCAGAATTCTCTCCAGGCAGTTCCAGTCCACTAGATCATAGGCTTTCCTCATATCAAGCTTAAGCATCATTTTTTCCCTCCGGCCTTTCTTCCTGATTTTTAATTGGTGTAGCACCTCATGAACAATGATGATATTGTCTTGAATCATCCTTCCTCCCGTAAATGCTGCTTGCATTTCTGACACTAACGACGGGATCCACTTCTTCAGCCTTGTCGCCATAATCTTTGAGATAACCTTGGATTTGAAATTACAGCAACTAATTGGTCTGAACTGACTCATCGAAGAGGGGTTTTGGACCTTGGGAATCATAATGATATGCGTGTCATTCCAACCTCCTTCATAGTATCTGTAGCGAAGAAATCTCTTACTTCTGAGCACAAGTCATTGCCCACCACTCCACAGAATTTTCTGAAGAAATGTCCCGAGAAACCGTCAGGACCCGAGACTTCCCTGCTCCAAGATTGAACACTGCATCGTGGATTTCCTCATTGGACACCGGCTTACAAATTTCCTCGTTAATTTCTGTGGTGACCACTTTTGGAAATTCATCCAGAATCTCCATCTCCGGAGGGTTATGCTTTGCTGTGAAGAGATCTTTGAAAAAATCAGAGGCTAGAGCCTTTAGTCTATCAGGGTCGGAGATCCAGTCCCCTTGTTCGTTTTGGAGCTTAGTAATCTGATTTCTCTGCTTTGATAGCGAAATCGCCGCGTGGAAAAATTTGGAATTTCTGTCACCCTGCTGTAGCCAATTAATCTTTGCTCTTTGACTCAGTAAGGCCTCATCTTCTTTCCAGATTCTTTCAATTTCAGCTAGCAATTTGGTCTCCTCATTTTTCACCTCTATAGAATGTCTCATAGCCTTGATTTGTTCCAACCTATCCTTGATGCTTTTTTCTCTATTCTATTGTCGTTTATAGTGACTCCTAGCCCATCCCTGTAGTTGAATTTGACACTCTGCCAGCCGTCTCGTACAGTCACCCGGTTTGTTCCAACATGTCTCAACGATGTCACTACACTCTTCGTGTTTCAACCATCTTGTGTCGAAGCGGAATGGAGTCACTACAAGAAAATTGCATTTTAACATCAATTTTCTAATGGCGGACAAAAAAGTGCTGTTAGAATAAAAGTCTAACGACGGATTTTTAAAAATCCGCTGTTAAATAACAGTGGACAAAAAGTGCTGTTAGAAATCCGCTGTTAGACAAAAAGTGCTGTTAGAAATCCGCTGTTAGACAAAAAGTGCTGTTAGAAATCCGCTGTTAGCCGTTTAATTCAAGGGGCGCCAAAATATCCCGCTTAGCGGGAAATCAAAATTTTTGGGGGGAACCTAGCAGCGGATATGAACCGCTGTTAGTTTTGCTGATGTGGCAATCCGTGTGCCCAATGTAGTCAAAATCGTGATTCCACGTGAAATCAAAAATATGGGTGAAATCGGAATCGTAGTTTTAATCGTAAAATCGTAAGATTTTATGAACTACTATCGAAACATTTAAGTCAACAACATATTAAGAATAAGAAGACCATTACCGAACTTTGAAAAGTCTAGATAAGAAAAAAAAGAGAATGTCAGCTCTTAAGCGGTCATTCGAGGAAGTAATAATTAGATTTTAGACTTTTTAGTAATAACTTCTAACTTAATTAATCAAAATCTAAAAAAATCAATTTAATTTAATTGTCTTTGTTCTGACTTATATGTAGTTGTACAAACTGATAATTTTCCTTAGAAAGTGAAATCGTAAAATACAAGAAAAATCGTTGATTTTATAAGATTCTAAGATTTTGATCGAGATTTTACTAGATTTTACGACCCATAGATTTTGCGTGGAATCAAGATCGCTAGAGACTAGTGAAATCGTAAAACCGTAAGATTTTAAGATTAAAATCGGGATTTTGACTACATTGCGTGTGCCCAACCCCAACCAATCACATTCTCTTATGATTTTTTTTTCTTTCTCCCTTATTTTCTCTTCTCTTTCTCTTATTTGTTGTTAGATTTTGTTCTCTTTCTCCCTTATTTTCTCTTCTCTTTCTCTTAGGGATTGTTTCTTAGGATTTGTAGAAGAACAAAGAAGAGGGAGAAGAGAAAAAAAGAAGAAGAAGAATCTAGATCTGGAATAGAGAAAGAAGAAGAGAAGAAGAAGGAAGAAGAAGGAAGGAAAGAAGAAGAAGAAAAAGAAGAATCCAAATCTGGAATAGAGAAAAAAGAAGAGAAGAAGAAGGAAAAAGGAAGGAGAAAAAAGAGAAGAGAAAGGTGAAGAAAGATGAAGAAGAGGAAGAAAAAGAGGAAGAAAGAAGGATCAGAAGAAGAAGAGGAAGAAAAAAGGATCAGAAGAAGAAGAAGAGGAAGAAGAAAGAGGAAGAAAGAAGGATCAGAAGAAGAAGGAAGAAGAAGAATGCAGAAAATCTGCTCTCCTGGAGCAGGTTTCTGCATTTTTTTTAAATTTGATCGGAATTCTAACGGCGGATTTTAAGTGCTGTTAGAAATAACCGATGTTAGGTTTAACGGCGGTCAGAATATCCACTGTTAGCTCACCTTACGTTAGTTAACCTAACAGCGGATATGCAACCGCCATTAGGATTTCTAACAGCGGCCTATCCGCTGTTAGAATCACTAAAAAGGTGCTGTTAGGATGTCATTTTCTTGTAGTGAGTCTCTTTCCCACTATCTCTTGGCGTCAGATCAACTATAAGTGGACAGTGGTCCGACCCAATTGGGAGTTCATGGGACACCGTAGTTTTGTCAAACAAAGCGCTCCACTCCGTGTTACATAACGCCCGGTCAAGTCTTTCTTTAATCTCCCTATCTCCGACTTGATTATTGTTCCAAGTGAAAAGATCCCCTTTGCACCCTAGGTCACATAGGGCATTGTTGTGTATGAAGTTCTTGAAAGGTTATATCGATCCGTAGCGAAGAGGCCCACCTCCAATCTTTTCATGGCTATATAAAAGAGCATTACAATCACCTAGAACAATCCAAGGTTCGCTAATACTACTCCTAAGCCCGCTACATCTATCTCAAAAGATGCTCCTTTCTCTAGTCGTAGAAGGAGCATGAACAAAGGTTGCAAAGAACCCTTCCCCAAAATCAATAAACACATCAATGTGGTTCTTACTAGAGTCGATAATCCTAACATCCAACCCCGCTACCCACCACAGACAAAGACCTCCTGCTAGGCCTTCCGGATCAACGTAAAAACTATTAGCATAGTTATAACAGACTTCTTCTAATATCGAGGAAACCTGATTGTTGTTTGGTTTCCATGAAGAAGACGATTGAGGGCGCCAAAATTTGATCATCTGCCGAAGATGATCTCCTGTTAGGGGGAGCCCGGCCCCCTAACATTCCAAGATAAAAGCCTCATGGTTTATTGGGTGGCTTCTGGACAACCACCTCACCCAGCTGCTTGTCTTCACCATCTTCTTTCTCCTCTCTACCTTTGTTTTCCTCCACAGTAGTAGCCTTGTTCCTGCATTTCTCCCCAGATTTCATTTTCCCTTTTCCTCCTTTCTTCTCTCCATCCCTCCTGTTAGTTAGGCCTACTCCAAAAGTTGGGACTTCTTCGTTTACCTTCTGCTTCCCTTCTAGAGCTCCGCTCCTACCTGAGTTCTCCACCACTCCCATCTTCCTTTTCTTTGGAACATTCACTATTATTGGGCTGTACTCCAGTCCATCTGTCTCCACCCAACTCCTCCTAATCCCGCTGACCCTTCTTCAAAAATCGGTTGGGCTGCAAAATATTCACTCGCGGGCCCAAATCCAGGGGGAATTTTAAGCCGCATGGAGAAGGAGTGGAATGCCGACCCTTCTTGCTTTTCCTTAGATCCCAAATCAGAGGAGAGATTCTTTGGGTTGATCCACTGTGTAGCCTTTTTCACTCCTTTGGAATTGTATGGAACCGATGAGCTGTCACTTAACAGGTCTGCTGTTGTAGGAGTGTGGCAGCTGG
This sequence comes from Linum lewisii, assembly GCA_034768395.1. Taxonomy (NCBI): domain Eukaryota; kingdom Viridiplantae; phylum Streptophyta; class Magnoliopsida; order Malpighiales; family Linaceae; genus Linum; species Linum lewisii. The sequence continues at coordinate 14,694,756 of CM068299.1, forward strand.
CTTGTTCCCGTTGAGAAAGTGGGGTCCCTTTCCGTCCCATCCAGTTGACAGAAGCTGCCGTTGGAGGGGTACGCCCAATGGTCAACCCTTCTCCACCTTTCGGACTGCTGGTCGGAGTAGATTGAGCGCCGATCAGACTTTTCGATTGAACCCTGAGCATTTTGTCTCATGGTCGGCGAACGGATGCTTCCATAGTGCGTTCCTCCTGGGCTTCGAAGATAACCATGAGCTTCTTCCGCCGGGCTCCCCGGATCCTCCTGACAAACGTATTCGGTGTGGCCTATCATCTGGCAGCTTTCACACTTTTCCTTAACCTTCTCAAACACGAAATTCACTTTGCTTCGAATCTGTCCAGAAGGGATGAAGAAACACTCTAGGAGGGGTTCTCGGAGGTCCACCTCCACCATCACTCGGACAAAGCGATTCCAGGTTCCGAGCTGGAACCCAGCCCTATCAATGTCGATAAGTTTGAAGTAGGAGTTGGCCACCGTTTCCACATTCTGGATCGATCGGTATCTCGTCGGCAGGTTGTGGAGTTGGACCCAAATGTCCATGCTTTCAAACGAAACATCTTCAGGGTTCGTCAGGTCGTCACACTTCTTTACGGCAAGGAGATGGTCTGCGATCACCCATGGTCTCTTCGACCACACAACCTCCCTATTGGCCTCCGAAGTGAAAGTGAAGACGAAGGTGTTCTCTCTGATATATTTGTAATCAATCATTCCGGCTAGGCTCCAAGGACGTCTCGATGCTCCTTTCATCGTGCTCATCGAGATGCTTTTCGTTGTCAGCATTTTTCCCACAAGGGAGAAGGCCCTATCCTCCGAAGAATCGCTCACTGGATTCAGTTGAATGGTTCTCTCTTTGCTAGATAGTGAAAGGTTGGTTGCTTGGGATAACAGTGTTTCCATCTTAGTTTTCAGATGAAAGCGGGATCTGTGGCGGTGGAGAGTTTGGGTGAGGCATCCGATTGATTTAGCAGCAGCCCAGGGGAGAGAGAAAATTAGGTTTGGATCGATTTTGCATGCAAGCCAGATCATCTGAATCTTCCTCCTTAAATCCCCTTCTTTCAACTTTTGCCCTTGGGTAGTTGGCACCATTAATGCTCTCCCTTTTCCAAGGCAAGCGCAGTCACTTCCCTGTTCTTTCCGTCCAAATTTTACGGCTTTAGATAGGGAGGCGGGTCTTCTCAAACATCGGTGCCTTATCCCGGGTAGGGGCTCTTTAAATCTTCCTTTGTAGAAAATCCCCGGATCTATCTTCCTCCGTCGTTTCTTTCTGACGACACCATTAATGCTATTTCTCTTTTTGATTGACAGCTCCCTTCGCCGCCTAATTTCAGCCGGGTCAGCTTCTTTCCTTTTCCCAGACTCACGCTCACTTGGGTTACCCAAATGTAGAGTGCTTTCCAAGTTGGCCACTTTGATAAGGGAAACGCCTTGGTCTTTCCGCCTATTTCCGACTTTCTCGTCGGACTGGAGAAGCTCCGAGAAGGAGAGTAAAGTTTCCGTTGAGGAAAGATAATTGCAGTTGAGAGAGTTTTTCATCATCCACTTCAATCTCAAGGAGTGCAATCTGGTGGTGGTTTGAATTAAAAGTTCAGTTCAATGAAAATGCCACTCTAGATAGCATAAACGCTAGTGGGAGTCTCCCACTTTTAGTGGGAGCACCGGAGTGTTCGCCATATATATATACATGGTTACATATGATGAAATCAACGAATAATAAATATATAATTTTAAAACTCTTCATATTTCACCATACTCTTCACGATAGCTTCAATTCACCTCCTTGACCAACTCTTAATCTCCTACCTCTGATATCTCTCTTTGTCGATATGCGGATGTATCTAGATTTAATGTTAAGAAGATGATAGTTGGAATGGAAGGAGCCAAAATGCAAAGTACTCAAAGTAAGAGGAGAAAAGAGCGATTTATAGTATAGGGGGAGCTATTTGTTTAAGTTGGCAAAGTAGAGGGGGCAAAAGTGCTATTTTCCCTTTTAATTATGTGTGTTCCGATTAAACATTCTAAGTGTTGAATGAATGCTCATGCATCAAGGAGAGAAACGTCAATTTGATGTTCTGGAAGAAGGAATAACTGGCCTATTACATTATATTATCGTGACACACAAATGAAGTAAATATAATATCTAAATTACTATAAAAATCCTCAAAATACCAACTTCCTTTTTTGAGAAGAAAATACCAACTTCCTGGGTGGATATATTAATATATACTTTTTTCCATTAGTCATGGGGATGGGAGTTTATAGGAAAACAACACTCTTTCAAAATTGGATATTAATACTTTTTTAATGCTTTGGGAGCTTATGGCAGGAGCGAAATGTTAGGCTGTGGAAAGACGAAGTTAAATCAGCTTTTGTTGTGGCTAGGGCCATGGAGGATCTTCAAGACTGGCGTCAATTTTGAGCACGGTCAAGCTCGAGCATGTTCAGTGGATAGTGCCGGGCAACCATAAATCAACTTGTACAAAGTGGCATTCACTGTCTACGAAATGTCTAAAATGCAATATAATATTGATGTTGCCCGGTTTGAGCAGGCCCGTCCAATAAATTTTGGAGGCTCTGTTCCAAACTTATAGTATAGTCACATTAGAAAATGATAACATATACTCTGTTTTCTTGTATTAATATGACCTGAGATGATCTAGGGCACGTAAAACTTGACTCGTGAAAGATTCATAACATATTTGGATTTTTCTTACGCATCGTTCACCCATTCTCGACTTGTTGTATATAAGACTTATAGTATTGTTTATTAAATTCTATTTTTTTATGTACGTATAACTCTATCATGTTTATTCTTAAATTTAACCTTACTATCTTAATAATATAACTTATCTTTTAATTATTGAGTTACTCACCCTGACCTAGACCCATTGTCATTCCTAGCCTACATGAATTTGTGTTAAACCAATAAAAATTTGTGAAAATTTAATTTATTTATATATAAATCAATAAAATTAATACCATAGAAAAAAAAAAAAGAGAAACCAAAATGATAATAAATATATAAAATTTTAGAAAGAAGACAAACAATGTTTGTTAAAACATAAGCTTTATTTCATTTTGTCAAAGCAAGGAATTGAACCCTTGCCCTTCCAAAACAAATCACCAAGCAGAGCCACTAGGCTAACAATACATTAATGACTACTATTTGCACAACATTTTATAATATATTTCTTAAGTATATCTACTTAACCCAAAAATTTTGAGGCCCCCAAAATTTTGTGGCCCTTGTGCTGGAGGGCAGGCCAGCACACCCTAATGGCCGGCCCTGGGTTTGAGTCGCTTCGGTCTAAAGAGGTGAGATTGGTGTTGAGGACAACTTTTGGGTTTCCGCATAACACGAGCGTTTGGCTGCCTAAATCTGGTTGGATGTGAAGCTCTTGCTCTCTAGGAAGCAACAAGATGTTATAACTGAGATGGATTCATTAGTAGTGGTTCAAGCATTAAGGGAAGAGTATAGATTGAAGTTAGGTGAGATTCTAACAAGATGTAAGTGTAATATATACTGTCATTTTTTTGTTGTTCAAGCGTTAAGGGAAGAGTATAGATTGAAGTTAGGTGAGATTCTAACAAGATGTAAGTGTAATATATACTGTCATTTTTTTGTTGTATAAGTTAGAAGAGATAAAAAATGAGTGGTTAGAAACATTGGTGGTCACCTAAGTTTGGAGTTGTAACACCGTGGTAACATAGATGAGTACTCTGTTACAAAACGAAGTTAGGTGACCACTGTGTTACAACCCCAAACTTAGGTGACCATTGACCCACAAAATGAGATAGCCTATATGCTAGATAGCTAGGCACTCGCAATTTGTTGTATAACCCACCTTGGTGACTGCCTCTCCAAATTGGTTGCAGAATGCTCTTGATTGTACTTGTTTGAACCTCCTTTACCAAAAAGTACTTGTTCAAAACTTTGAGCATTAATGATGATTGATAAATTTGACATAAAAAATATTTACATCTCGCATGATGATAACATTTGAACACTTGTTTCATTTAAACTCGAAATCTTATAATATTTATAATAGATATTTTAAACTCATTTCCTTTGAATCATATTAATTTGACCCATGTATGTTCTTTTCGATCCTAACTTGTAATCAACATATGATTCTTACAATTCTCATTTTATTTGACTTTTCAAACTTTTAGCTTAGAAACATATATGGTTAAATATTTGAACTACATGCAATAATCATTTGACTGTCTTTTTTTATATCATCTCTTCTGAGCAAAAATTATGGTTTTTTCAATACTTCATATAATGGTAACCTAGTAGGTAAGAATCGGGAAGTCCGCCAGATTTAGTGGGCCGATAGTTGATGGGCTTAGGCATAATATCGAGCCCAAATTACAGGTGTATACGAGTAACATAATCGTCATTCGTCAAGAATCAAGAAGCCACCTTCCACCGACTGCTCAACTCAACCGTTGGATTCTAACCGCCAAAAAGGAGATCATCTTGTCCAAGCCAATTTAATCCCTACACGTGGTAATCCTCCATTGGACGAATCGCATTATATAAACAGAGTTAGTCTCCCTCGCTATTCATTCACACTTAGCTTTCATCATCACCCCAAGTGTAACCAATTTTCCCGCCCTTTAACATCTTCGTAATCAGAGATCAGAAATTCACTTCAATGGAAGGATTAGCGCTCGTAGTTTCACTGAAGGATTCCGACTGGAAGATTCACGGTGATGCCATGGAGAACGAGGCCAAGAACGGCGACATGATGCTCTCATCCCCGCCGCCGTTCCAGTACCAGAGGTTTCCGACGAACCATCAATTTTCGCTGACGAAGTTGTTGCGACTATCGCTGCTGGAGATGCTGATGAAAATCAGAAGAAGACGACAAGCAAGAGGAGGGAGCATCCGATTAAAGTCTCCAACACCAAGAACCCCTTCGTCTTCTATCTGAATCTCGCTAAGGTAACGGAACTCTCACCTATCTTGATGGATACTGTGGGAATCGATGAAATATTTAGAAACCTCGTCTTTGTTCATGGTTCTTGTTGATATGGACTTGATTTTCTTTAAGTTAATTGATCTTCTTGTTTTTTTCCTCTACTTGTTACGGTGCTCTGAGAAAATTATACTATAGATACGATTTCCAGTCATGTTTAGATTCGCTTCTAGTAGATTCGCTTCTAAGAAAATTGATTTCACCCTTCTTTTGTATTTGTGATAATGCAGACTCTGACTGGAAGAGATTGGGATTGTGGAATGGGTATAATACTAATAGGGTTTCTTTTTGTTTGCAGAGACACATCAAGCAGTATAACCATGTAGAGCTCTGTGCTCTTGGAATGGGTATCCTTTCTACAACTCTCTTATTTCTTCGTCTCTGTGATCTTGTCCTGTTCTTCTTTCTGGCCAAAATCAGAATTTGCAAAACTCTTTTCAGCCATGTTCTTGGATTCGTCTCTGTATTGCCTTATTATTTAGTTTTTGCATAGGCTTTCCGTTAGATTGGCTGATTAAAACTTGCTTTGCTGGTTGGTTTTCTTTTGGGTTCTAGCTATTCCCACCGTGGTTACGATTTCCGAGAATCTGAAACGCATTGGACTGGCTGTTGAGAAAAGTAAGTTGGTTTGTTCATTCTTATCACTAGAATTCTCCTGAAGCAATGAAACCCTACTTTTTTTTTTTTTTGTTTAGAGTTGACTGGATCACGTTTCATTGTGGAATTCCAATCAGGTATCAAGACCTCTAGCGTTGAAAGCAAGGATACTGACACTGGCCGCTTGGTTCACAAGGCTAAGGTTAGTATCTCTGCAAAAATGTAGCACGAGCAACAGATATCATATCAAACTAATTTCGTTTTGCAACACTCTCTTCATGTCAGATTGAGATTGTGATGGAGAAGGCTGAGAAACATGATGAGTTTACCACCAACTCTGCGCCTATTATCATCCCCAAAGCTGCATCCTTGCTGGCCGTGAAGAGCATTTGACTGGACCTTCTCAGTGTGATAGACTTGTCCTTTGTTAATCACTCAGTCTCATCTTCCATGTCTACTTGTAAATACCCAGGGGGGGGGTTATCGTCTAGCCGTGCTGATGTTTCTTTCTTGTGTCTGTAAATTTCCTTTCTGATGTTTCTTTTGTCTGTACATTTCCTTTCTGATGTTGCTGTCCAGAATACTACTGGACTAGTAGTGCTTGTTGACTTCTTAAGTGTGCTTCATTGTAAACTGAATTACAATTCAAAATTCATTCGTTACTGGAAATGAGAAGTTGAGTTTATGAATCTTAAAGTTCTTAATTGTTTATCAAACTAAACAATTAAGAACACAAAGTGATACAGGAAGTATACCAACAGTATCTCCAATACTTTTATTTGATTTTGATGATACAAAAGTGGTACATAGTACAGATTTTTCCCCATTAGTACCGACAGATTTCATTACAATGTTTTTCTGAGAAAGGTGGACAAGGGCATCAATGTAGAGATAGCTTGGCCATTGTAAGGGCAAGTACTTTCACACCGTTGGCTATATCCTCACTCGATGCATATTCTTCAGGTTTATGGCTGTATCCTACAATAACCAACCAAGTAAAACATTATTACTTAACTCAAAGCTTATATAACTTCAGCCGAAAAGAGAGAATCGAATGACGGAATGAACATTGTATTACCTTTGAAGCATGGAATGAACAACATGCCCATTGGAGATACCCTGCAAAAGTTCAATGTTGGAGAGTAATTGTTAGTCGAGCGCAAGCTGTTTGTGATGAAGACAATTGAAGATAAAATGTCCCCTATCAGACAGAGGTAAGCATTCTGTTGAGGCGCTCAACATATTCTGGAGTTGTTTACCTAGCCATAAACAGGGAATCATGATAAGCTCGGCTAATCATCAACTTATGAGTTAAGTTCAACTCCTTCGAGGCATCTTCCATGGCTGTAATTACAGATTTATCTGAAAGAGCTGGTGGGTCTTGGTTCACTATTTTGAATTCTGACAATGTCACTCTACGTTTTTTGGCTATTCCAAGTGCAGATTGATGAATTTTCTCTATCACTCCATTTCTTCGTTTTTCGTCAATGTCCCGGGTATCTGGTAACATAATGAACCAATATTAAATCTCGACATACCTGCAGAAGTATTAATGGTACAGACTACATCCATTTGGATTTATATATCATACCAATTTCCAGGTGTGACTTGCTTGGGATGCTGTTGATTGCACCAGGATGAAGTTCCAGAATACCTATGAACCATTGAACTTAATTGCTTAGGTAGACAAAACGAATGCAAGTACACAGTCCAATCAACAATTACAAACTATACATACCTACTGTACCGACAGTATCAATTGAACCAGAATCCAACACATGTTTCTCAACAGCTAATGCCAACTCAGCAGCTGCAAGTCCAGCATCATTTCTGATCCATCATGCACACAAGTCCAGTTTTCATCAATATCGACTATGCATGTTCAAACATTTCTCGCTATACAAGTATTTGGAGTGGGAAGGAGATTCTAGTCAATAAACTATTATTAAAAGACCATCAGAAAGTCGTTTGTTGTAAGATAGGCTAAACATACCTGTTTGGCATCAAGACAGCACCGGCATGGCCTCCATTCCCTTCGAAATCGACCTTGATGCTAGCTGGTGCTGCTATTGCAGTTACTATACCGATAGACAAACCTGAAATGAAAATTGAAACAAGATGTGGACCAGTGCGAAATCAGAACAGGATGAGCAAGAAGGGTGGAGTTGCAGAGAGAAATAGACTACCTTCTGCCTCTAGGATTGGACCCTGCTCAATATGAAGTTCCAGGAAAGCAGAATAATTTCCGTTGTCTAGGAAAACACTAGATAAGTCATCTCCATCTTTCATATAACCAGCAGATCTAGCAGCATCTATAAATGATATATTTTGGCCATCAACTGCTGTCTTCAAAGCTTCAGCAAGTGCATTACTCCCAGCCATGAGACGGCTGCAAGTCAAATATAGTAAACAAGATATATTCCAAACGGTTCCTTTGCACGTCAAGTTCAATGTAAAGGGTTATACCTTCCCAAGCAGCTGATCCCAAATCTTGTTGGTTCTTCTGAAGTGAATAAGATAACTTCTAATGACCTCTTTGGTTGGAACCCTGACCTGTATTTGCAGTTATAGAGCTATAGTGATCGGCCATGTGCGAGCTCAATAAACTACCATTTCATCTCACAAGTAAAAGAAAAAGAAGAGACTATATGATGAATGATTCACAAAGCACAATCAAGTATTAGAGAGCAGTTAACACAAGACGCAATAAAATGTACCTCTTTAATACATTTATAGCTTCAATTGCACCTAAGACACCAACAACTCCATCATACTTTCCAGAGTATGGAATGGCATCAATGTGAGAACCGGTTGCCACTGCTGGAAGCCCTGGCTGGTTTCCATTCCTTGAGAACGAAAAGGCAAGACATGAAACGTTTTCCAACAAACCAAAAACCATATTCACATCAAAATGAGACCTTCAAGTTGCATTAAGGAAATCTAGTTTCCATGTTAGTAGCAAGCTCTATGAAGCCATAAAAAAGACTCAAACTTACCACCGGCCAAATATATTGCCAACAGCATCTTCTCTTACAGAGAGGCCAGAAAGTCCCATCAAATTATTTATGTACCTGTCATGTCATGCAGAAAATAAGTCTAACAACACATTCCTTAAACGCATTTAACTCCGACAGGAAGGCAGAAGAATCAGCAAGGACCAATGAATAAACATATCGGAAACACACCAGTACACAATTACAGTGTAAAGATCCCAACTTGGAAAACAACGAAGCACTTCACCTGCGAGCCGAGACATCCTTGCCAGTATACAAAACCCTAGTGACCGATGGTGCTGGTGTATCCGAGAAGGTCGAGAGCTCATCAATCTACAAAGCAAAACAATAAAAGTGAGAATTTTGAAGTAAGAAGCACTCTAACCTACTTCAATTGAAAAAGCTCCATACCTGTCTCTGCAGGCTTTCGCCATCCACTGAAAGTGGGGAAATCAGTGAGCTGGAACCGAAGGGATTGGTTGTTTCGTGAAGTGGGTAGCCAGAGAAATCCTCCATGGTTTTGATTGTGTCGTCTTCATTTGCTACTGCTGAGACTGAGCAGCAGATTAAGCAGACTAGAAGAAATGGGACATTTCTGGTAGGATGAAGTTTTGCAGACGCCATTTTCAGGGAATTGTTTGAATAGGTAGTTCGCATAAGAGCAGAGTTGAGAGGGTCTGATGGATTCCTCTGCTGCTGTCAATGATTTTTGTTGGACTTTTCTCCTCTATTTTGTTAAGAAACCGCATCGTTGAATTGCGTGTTCTCCTCTCTGTAAGTAGCAGAAAGTGAACAGTAAAATCGCATTCGTTCTGGACGACTTCCATGGAGGCCCAACTTATGGAATATGGCCAGCCCGTTATTACACAAATTTCAAAAAGATAAAACGTTGCCGTTCGGAAACAAATGAATATTGAATAAAGAAAACAATCACGGCGCCAAAGCTACAGCAGCAAAGCTTGTTGAGCAAGACCCGCAGACGGCGAAAATGGAGACGACGGCGGCGACGAGGCACACTTGCATGAAGCTCGAGATTCACAACGATACGAGGGAACCAGTATTTGTTAAAGGAACTTGGTTCGAAGCTCACTTCGATCTCTCGGTCACCTACGGCCTTCACTCTTGGGTTTGCTATGGTATAATTAAAACCTAAATCCCTGTCGTCCACTTCCGTTCTAAGATGCTAGCTCTTGATTGATGAGTGTAGTAACGTTAGGTTATCAGAACTTTTCGTATTACCTTCTTTTTTTGTCTGGTCTGAGCTGTTGCCCAAATTGGCAGCTACGGAAGATGAGGTTGAGGAAAGAGCGGCGCAGTGGGATCAGTCGGTTTCTGAGTACATTCAATTGGCTGAGAAGCATCTAGGGTTTCAAATCCCTAGTTCAGTCTACAGGTTCGAGGATGCCAACGATGGTTGTAAACGAGTTAATCTTCAGCTTCCCTCTACTTTTGGTTTTCCCTTAACGCATCTTTTAGCTGTTTCAAGAATGAAGCGATAGATAATTCGTTTGTACACTGCTCCGATTTCTGATCCTGAGAGTAGTGGAATAGGCTCCAAATCTGTAACATGGTTTAGTAATAGTTGAGTTGCTTTTGCAGTTATCGTGGACATTTGAAAAGGAAGGGATGACGCTACAATGGAGATGGAAGTTCCAGCCATCGCCAGATAGTAAGAAGACTACATCGAGGATCTTGGATTTTCTTATGGACGCAAATATAAGGCTCAGTGTAGGATCCTCCACCGTCTGACTTCTGATTCCGTGCCTTACTGTATAGTAAAGCAGAGCCATGATTGTATCTGTGCTCTCAATCTCCCTATACAAGTTAACATTTCTGTTTGGCTAAACAACTTGTGTAGGAAGAAGTTGTTAGAAAGACTCAGTCATTTGAGCGGATCAAAGGGGAAGCAGAGAAATGCCTGGCACAAAGTGAGAAGTATTGCAGTGAGAAAGTTGAGTTTGAATCTGCAATCTATGCAAAGGTATAAGTGATTCAACTATCCCATTTTAATATGCTGATGATTCTGTCTGCCAATAACCTGCATACTGCAATTGAAGCCATTCATTTTCTTAGAATCATGGCAGACATGACCTATTTACTGCTGACATCTTTTTCTTTGGTCTTGAAGATCTATTTTGTTTTACCAAAAAAAAAAAAGATGTATTCTGAGTTTTACCAAAAAAAGAAGACTTATTTTGATTGAGTTTCAAACTTTAGTCTGTTTGTTTCTACGACACACTAGATGGATTGAGTTTCATCTGATGCACGTATCAATTTGATTTATGCTTTGTTCCGTCTGGTCTAGGGATGCAGTTTGATGATACCTTAGCTCCCATTCCACCAGGACTTACATGAGCACAATTTTAATGACCTTGTATGTTTCCAGTTCCTTGCAGTTCTAAATTCAAAGAAGCAGAAAATAAGGGAGCTTCGAGATCAGCTCTCTAAGAAACAGCAACCAGAACGAGAAGAAGATACTGATGATGACGAAGAAGAAAAGGGAGGAGAATCAACAGACAAAACTGAAAGTTTCGATGAAGATGACGATGGAAGCGAGGAAGAAGCTCAAGGAAAAGCAACATCAACTTCAGCCTCAAGTGGGAGGGGAAGAGGCAGGGGCAGGGGAAGAAAGAGAATCGCTCACTATTAGCAATTCAATGTTTGAATATGTAAACACCAACACAATGTTCAGAAGCAATCATATCATTAATCTAAGCTTCAGTTGACTATATCAGGTACAAAAAGATTGTACAATTAGATGGGATTTTTTTACAGACTTGTTAGGGCTATGAAGCATTTGCAGTAAGATCAGTACCAAATCAGTTCGTTGCTGGCAAAAACATATTGAAATTACAGTTCCACGCACATAACAAATCTAGAGGCTCAAAGCTGTTTGGTCCAATCGAAAGGTTGCCAATCCCGCACAAACTCAGCAACTGCCAGCTTCTGTCCTTCTACAGAATCTTGTCTCCTTCGTCGATACATATCTTCCTCCGGTAGCTGCATCATTCCTCTGATGACATTCAGGCCAAGGCTACCATTAAACTGACTCTCATCATCAATCACATGGACAAACCCTTTGTTCAAACCAAATTCAACGTGGAAATACGGAAAGTCCTTGGGAATGGATCCACGCAGCCCTTTTACGCTCGTGTCAATAAGCTTTTTTGCATTGTGTTGACTCCATTCATCCTCAGCCTCGTCAATTGCCTGTCAGATAGAATAGTTGATTCTTTAGCAACATTTTCATGACTGCAGAACAGAAGCAAGGAAGCTGATTGAAAACAGGATGACATAAAAACCAGAGTACCAACCTTTTTGAAATAAAGAGGAGCTTCTTTCGCCACACCTTGTGGCAAAGGGATGCACTCAACTAAGCAATGGCGAAGCTGTTGGGACAAACCCATCACCGTTTCAAGAAACACTACCTCTTTGTCTTGCTTTGCAAACATCATTATGAGGCATTTCTTGAAATTTCGAATCTCTTCCCATTCGTTATCATCTACAGTCCTTGTAGATGATTCGTGCTGCAAAGAAATTTCTCAGTTAGTAAAACCGATGGGACTTGGTATAAATGTCAAAACATACTAAATAAAATCACGAGTAATTACGCTAAGCTTACCTGTAAAGGCAAGATGCAACAATGACCTGGTACGACTGGCTTTCTTTGAGGCAACATCAGATATGTGAAGTTTGCTATCGACAAAACTAAATGCTTTGGTCTGTTTGGATTCTCAAAGCAAAACATACAGCGTTCTTGTTGTGTAACGATGCGCCTACCAAGATTGATATTCTCAGATTTGCGAGCACTGTCTTTCTCCTTCTTTCGTGATTTCTTTCTTGGACCATCCTCATAATCATACTCGTCATCAGCACGGCCTGATAAGCTATATTGTTTATTCTGCATTATGGTTCTGGCTAAATTTTTGTCTGCATTATCATCATCCTTCTTTCGAGTGTTGTGTTGTGCAACATATCTAGACAGAAAGAGAAAAGCACAGGTTATTCCATGTAAATGAACTAAACTCATTGATGATTTCAGAGAAAATCACATAACTCCGTGACGTATGGAAAGACTATGTCCTATTTACCACTACACCAAAGGACACATCAGATTATTTTTCTCTCCTTGTTTTATTGTTGTGGGAGTCAGTGGGGAAAAAAAGACGAATATGAGCTAGGTAGCTCCTGAAACTAAGAACTTCGAACAAAAATTAAGTTCTGATATGAAAGTACCTGTTAGAGCTTCCACCAATTTGTGGTTGAACCATTTGCTCTCCAGCATTCTGCTTCTCCTTCAGCTTTTCAGACTCTTTCTGGTACGAAGAGAAAAAAATGGGCAGAAAAGAAGTCAACCATTAATCACCTAAGCAGAAACTAGCAAATTTTGGGGAGAATTAGAGATAGAAAAGTTCTCTCACCATCAATTTATCAGCTTCTTCATGGTTTCCTTTTAATCGAAGCTGCAAGGCCTTAGCTGCCAATTGATTTGCAGTCATTCCTTCCTTAATCACTACAGTACCTTCAACAGGTTGGATCATCTCGGACGAATCAGCCCTAGAGACGACCTCTAGTTTTGCATTTGAACTACCCAAATCATTAGTCTGACCAAGGACTTGGTTCATAAAGTTTCCATCATTAGCGAACTTATTTAAGCTGGAGGCTGCACTGGATATAATGATTGCATCATTCGCAGACACCTTTGGAGTTTTCTGCTTTCCCCAAGATAAAGAGTCCCGGACTTTAGGGGCTCTCATCTCAGGATGTCGGACGGAAACATCCTTCAAGTAACTCCTATCAGGGGTCTGGTAACAACAGCCACGTTACAATTAAGAAAAACAATTAGAGTTTCTCTTTCACAGCAGTTGCAAAGCTTTCAATCCACATATAACAAGATTTTATGGAAATTCACCTTTTCAATATCTTGCTTTCGTTGACCGTCTGTGGCAGGTCGCTGTTCCTCTTTCTGCCTCATCTGTCTACTTCTAATGGCATGTAGATGAGCACGAGATGGTGCTGCCCTGTGAGATGCAGCAGAGACGGCCAATTGACCAAGAGAGCCCCACCTTTCTTCCACCACCTACAGAACATTGCCACATCAATGGCTAATTAAAAGTCATTATGGGGAAGGAAGTACTAATTAGGAATTATTTGTAGTGGAATAAGTATTTCTTCTGTCGCAGTACTTCAGTTTTAACCATAACATTTGATTCAGATTTCGATGAAAATTTGAGAGCTAATTGCAATGGTTATTCTTCTGTTTTCTTAGGCTCGTCAACCTCAAGTTGTGGCACCATACCTAAATTTCACATGTTTCATCTATATTTCAGAAGCCTAATTCTTTTAAACCCTGACCCCGTGCGCATCACTAGTCATTCAAGGAACCTGTCCAGTTGAATAATAAGAGGAAGCATACCTCGTCTAGTTTCCGACCGTCTCTAGCTGCTTGTTCTTCTGCACGCTTTAGAGCTTTCAGCCTCCAGCTTGCACCTCCATCGCCAACAACTGAAGATTTAGGGAGCTGATCTCTGCCTCGTTTTTCCTCGGCCTCATCAGGATAACCACTTCCATCATCCTTCAGATAGGGATTTAATTCCCTGGGATTCACTCTTTTTACCTGATAGGAGACCTAGGAATTACAACTCGAGCAGACCCCAAGGAAGCACAACAAATACAATATCCCCATATTTCACAAAAGACATATAGACATCCAACAGAATCCAGTTCAATGAACTAAGCATATTCTATATATATATATACGCTAACCTCCTCAGCAGGTTCCTTCGGCTGCGCATCAACCTTGGGAGCAGCCTTTTTATCAGAAGTGTCTACAGGTCTAAGCATCCAATTTAATCCCATTTCCTTCCTCGTAACTTCTATCTCATTGATGGAGTCAGATTCTTTACCACCATCTATAAGACAACAATTTATCATCAATTCCAAAACTAAAACAACACATCAAGTACATTAAACCGTAACAGATTCCTACACGAACCCTCTTAGCAGATACATACCTGGAGAATGATCAACTTTCCTGCTTTCTTTCACTCCTTTTCTCTTCCTAGACTTTCCTATTCGATCCTCATTTTCAGAGGAGGATGAAGAAGAATATTCGTCAGAGGAGTACCATTTCTTCTTTCTCCTCGAGCCTTCCTTAATTCTCTCCAAACCATCATCCGAACTACTCTTCGATCGTGAGCTCTTCCTTCCCCTCTTTTCTCTTTTACCATCCTTCTTCCTCCTGTTTGAAGAATTGCTTCCGTCTTCGCCTCGGGCCTGCATCATAACCAATTGAGCACAAGTTCAATGAAACAGACGAGCTTCCAAGCAAATATACCTAGAAAATAAGAATCTCAGACGAACAGGGAGTACAAACCCACAAGAGAAAGAAGCGCAATGGGTCAAATCAAAAGATCCACAATGACAAACTTACTTCGTCAACTTGATCCCGGGGAATGAATTTGACTCCAGAGAGCATCTTTCGTATTCGTATTCCTAGTAAGCTTGATATGACAAGCAAATCCGACTGCCTGTAATTACATTCCTTAGTTAGTAAGGAACAATTCTTGAAATTGCTTACTTTCGTAGTTAGATGATCATATACATATTGACTAGATATACAAATATAATTGACCTTTATTGATTCATCTGAATCCTTACTTAATGTATGCACACTTTTTAGTAATGCATAAAAAAATGTTTCGCTATTGTATCTTGAAAGGCTATAAGCAGATTAACTAAACACAAACAATTTCTAAGTATTATATTACTGTCAATGTGGTAGTTTATCAACATAGAAAAGACTACTAGCAATAGAGAAATTGCACCAACCTGGATTAACTCGAGTCACTATTGCAGTGAGAAGTAAGCCGATGAGATTAAATAGAAACTGGGGAAGCTGTACAAAGAAAAATGTAATACATGCCGTGTTAAAAAACAGTGCCAGCCATATCCCACTCCAACAATATCTCCCCAGAATCCTTCAACTGCGCTAGCTGCACAACAATGCATGAGGTGATAAGAACACGGATTCAACCTTGAAGTGCGAGTTTGACACAAGTAGAACTCATCCCAGTAGTAGAGTAGGGAAATCCCAGTTCCAATTCAGACAGATGGATGTATGTAAATTTCAAAAACCTCACACTAAGTAAATGAAGATAGTTTGGTTTAATTTGTAGTCATTCAAAAGTTTCATTTCAGTTACTCCAAACTCTCGTTTCTCGGTGAATTTCAGGGGAAACCAAACAGATGTTATCTCAATGGTCAACTCAGCATCCGGCAAAAAGAAGAGGAAAAAAATGGAAACTACGATAACGAAATATTCAAGGAACTGAAGATGGACAAAGAATAACAGATGAATTCAGCGGGGTCGTCAAAGATAAAATTCATTTTAGATTAAAACTGAAAAACAAAGTAACACAATCTGTGCCGAAAATTGCATTCAACTCACGCTAATTAGAATCAATCAAAACTCGATACAAAAGATGAAGATCGAATTCGGACAGAGAGAATATCCGGAATAAATCAACGACCGACGATCAAACCCTAAAGCCTCGAGGAAAGACAAACCGGCAACGAGAGCCGAGAGACAAAAAAATCCATAAGAAAACAGAAACAGCGGCACGGGAGACAAAAACGAGGAGATGCAGAGATCGAGCTGTATGAACCAACCTTAGCTTCGTCAATCGGGGTAGAGGATTGGGGGAAAGCTCTAAGATTCTAGAGAAGAGAGAGAGAGAGAGGTCCAAGGGGGAGCAGCAAAGGGAAAGGAAGAAGAGACCAAAGGCGAAGCCCAAAATCTGTAAACCTTTTTGTTGGGTTTTTTTAATTTTTTTTATTAAAATCCAATCGAAGCGTTTCGTGATTGGTTAAATTATTTTATGGGTTGTTTGGATCCTCTATTTATTAGAGAGATAAATTACTTGTTTGGTGTAACAATTAAAACGAGAGATTTTAACCCAAAGAGATTTCGAAATATCTCTATTGAGCTATTTACAAATATCACCTACTACCCCATATATTTTAAAATCTCTTTCATTATTGACAATAGTATCCCTATTAATCATTAAAATTTACGTATTATGGGTATATAAAATAACAACACGGCTCACTGGGAAATAATAAACCTTACACCATTCAGCTACCGTTGAACCTTGTTATGCATCTGCTGCCGCCTAACCACTGCACAATAACCAAGGTAATACCAAGTGTTTTGCTTTATTCTTTTGCTTTATTTGTTTAGTGTACCTGTATATATGAAATGGAGGAGCTGGAGATATCTACAGACCATTTCAGTGATGAGCACTTGTTGGGTTCAGGCGCTTTTGGGAATGTGTATAAAGGGTTCTTTGAAGCTGAAGGGATTACTATGGCGGTTCAGAGAGCTCATGCTAATTCTTTCCAAGTGATGTGGAGTTCATAAATGGTAAGGAAGGCATATCATTTTCATAATCCCTTGCTTCAACAGTTTAACTTCCATCATCTCTAATTCATAGCCACCAGTGTAAAAAAGAGTGCAAAGGAAGTATGAATACTTTTATCTTGACTCTTGGTTAATGCGAATTGCCAAGTCCAGTACTTTATTATAATCATCACCTCTTAATAAGGGTAATTTAGTATTTGTTATGTAATCATTAAAAATCATCATTTACAAATCACTATTACGAAAATGGCATACAAACGATATATTGTGACAAATGAGCGATTGAAGCTACTATCTATTTTCAAATATAGAGATTTAGTCAAATATCTCCATTTATACAGTATGGGATCCAAACGACCCATTAATAGATGTCATTAAAAAGGGAAATTATTAACTTTTTTTTTGATAAAGATGGTAGATTTTATAAATCTTCGAGAAAAGCGATACAAAATAGTTCAAAAGCAGCAGCCAAATTACAAACAATTAGAGTTCAGATCGGTTATCCAGTTTGCAGGTAATCGGTTCTCTCTAACAAGTCTTGCAGCCCAGTCAGCATCTCTTACACATTCCCTTCTTCGCCAAGTGATTTGTAGGTTTGCATTGTTCTCCATAATTCCACAGATAGTGGCAATAATTCCTCCGCACTCCCACGGCCAACTCTGATTCGAGGAAAGGATTGCATCAACGAGAGCTTTCCGAGATGATGAGACAAGGGTCAGTCTCATTCTTCACCATCTCCATAGCCGTGAGAACGGCCTTCGCTTCTGCAACAATTGCAGCTCGACAAAAGATGGTGCTAGCACAACCATCCACCACTTGTCCATCGTTGTTGTACATCACAACTGCGAACCCCGCCTTCTGGATGTCGTCTATGAACGAGCCATCACACGTCAGTTTCCTTCGGAACCTGTCTGGCGGGTGAACCATGGGTGTCTGATCTGTTCCCGTGCTATCACCTGCATTACTTCCTTGGGCAGCAGCCAATCCCCACATTCTGCTCTCAAACCCAACCTTTGCCTTCACACTTTCCAGGGTGGGAATCACTCCCCTGAAGACTGTAGCATTGCGGCACTTCCAAATATTCCACACCCCAAACGCAAGACCTGCAACACTATTCTCCTGGTTCGCAGCAGCAGTAGTAAACCAGCTTAAAAAGTCACTGCCACGCTCTGGCATTGTAAGATTTGGAAAGTGCTTTGCCCAGAACTGACTCGGTATTTGACAGTCGAATAACATGTGTTTCCAGCATTCCCTTTCAGCGTTACAGCATGGGCAGCTCTCCTCCGTAGCGCATCCTCTCCTAAACATATTTGCTCTTGTCGCTATAGCATTCCGACCGAGTTTCCATAGGAAGAAAATAACCTTCGGTGGAAGCGAGAGCTTCCACAGCCACTGCCACTCTTTGTCTCTGCTGTGCATCCGATTTCTTGGGTGAGGGCATTTATCTGCTGCCATTATACTATAGCACGATTTCACTGAAAAACTTCCTCTCGAATCCGGGTGCCAAACCCACCGATCCTGAAAAGACAAAGGGCCAAGTGGTATCATTTCAATGTGCTTTGCCACCTCCTCAGAGAACCACTCTCTTAGCTTAGGTCCATTCCATTCCCGTTGGGGATTCAATATAAAATCACTGATTCGACAGTTTCCTTGCGTGGTGGCAGCACATCTGAAGTTCGGAGTATCCGGACGCCACGGGTCGTTAATCCAGGTATCACACCCATTACCTATACTCCTCCTGCACCCCCTTATCAAAGTTTCCCGTCCTTTTAGCATACTTGACCACAACCAAGATGGCTTTGCCCCCTTCTTTGCTTTCATGAAATCGCAGCGAGGGAAATAGAGAGCTTTCAGAACCCTTACCCAAAGTGCATCAGGATGTGTCAAGATTCGCCACCCCATCTTTGCTAAGAAAGATTGGTTGAAATCTGCCATGTTTTTAAAACCCAAGCCCCCGAGCTTCTTACCCATCTGTACATTCTCCTTACTTACCCAATGGATGGATTTCCTTCCACTATCACCTGCCCACCAGAAACGCCCAATAATTTCATCCATCTTCTTGATAATCTTATTCGGAAGCTCAAAACATGAGAAAATAAAAGTCGGCACAGCTTGTAGCACAGCCTTAACCAGAGTTTCTCGGCCCGCTTGCGATAGAAGTAGGCTTTTCCATGATTGTGCTTTGCTTTGCATTATTTGGGTGAGGTATTTAAATGCATCAACTTTAGAATTTCCCCACTCCAAAGGGAGTCCAAGATAGTTACCCAGTTTGGTGTCCATTTCAACTCCAAAAACCTCTGTCACCATGCTCTTAATTGTATCTGGTGTGTTCTTTGAGAAAAGAATGGCTGATTTTGCTTCATTCACAGCCTGTCCCGATATCCGACAGTAAACATCCAACACGACCTTCATTCTCATTGCCTGGATGCTAGAGGCTTTTCCAAACAATATCGTGTCATCTGCGAATAAGATATGGTGTAAAACTGGGCATTGAGGAGTCAGCTTAATTCCCGTAAGAAACCTTCTGTCAATCGCTCTATTCATAAGGAACGACAGAACGTTGGACACAATAATAAATAAAACGGGGAGAGGGGGTCTCCCTGCCTAAGACCCCTCGTCAGACTGAAATACCCCGATTGGCATCCGTTAACAAGCACATTTAATCTGACAGTTGAGACCAGTACCCTCACCCATTCCACAACTCTTTCATCGAAACCCATAACCGTCATTGTGGCAATCAAAAAGTCCCAATTAACTCTGTCATAAGCTTTAAGCATGTCCACTTTTAGGAGAAAAGAGTAGTTGGTACCTTTTTTCCTGAGGTTCATACGGTGGACAGCTTCATGGGCAACCACAATGTTATCTTGGATGGTTCGGTTTCCGGTGAAAGCAGCTTGGAGCTCTGAGATGATTGAGGGTGTGTGAACGGCTTCATTCTCGTAGCAAGAATCTTCGCAATAATTTTTGACCAGAAATTGGTGATGCTGATCGGTCTGAACTGTGAGATCATCTCCAGATTCTGAACCTTAGGGATCAGCGTTATGTTCATGTCATTCCAGCCTTCTGGGATCGTTGAGGTTCTGAAGAATCCTCTCACCTCTCTACAGACATCTTCACCGACAAGTTCCCAGTGTTTTTGGAAGAAACGACCCGGAAATCCGTCGGGTCCGGGAGCTTTCATGGGCCCCATTTGGAACACAGCAGTTTTGATCTCTCCGTCTGTGACCTCTCTAGTAATTGTTCGATTCATCCTTTCAGTCACAACCACTGCGAAGTCACTCAATACCGAGAAATCTGTGACGTCCTTCTCCGCCGTGAACAAAGCTTGATAGAAACCTTTAATATGAGCTTTGACATCATCCGACTCTTCCACCCACGTCTCGTTATCCACCTTCAGGCTGCTGATCGTATTCCGTTTCCTTCACTGAATTGTTGATTGATGAAAAAAACGCGAGTTCCGGTCGCCTAGTTTTAACCAATCAACACACGAG
The DNA here is from genome assembly GCA_034768395.1 of Linum lewisii. Taxonomy (NCBI): domain Eukaryota; kingdom Viridiplantae; phylum Streptophyta; class Magnoliopsida; order Malpighiales; family Linaceae; genus Linum; species Linum lewisii. The sequence continues at coordinate 14,715,255 of CM068299.1, forward strand.
CGTTGGGCCCAATACTGCTCATCCCTCTTCCAGCAATGTAGGATTTCTTTTCTTATATCCTCCTCCTCCGTGTCTCCATTCACCACATTGGTTCGCTCACTTAAGTATTGGAGTTTATCAAGCAGCTGCTGGGTTCTCTCCCTACTATGAATGATAGTGTCTTTTCGCCATCTACATAATTCCTGTGTGCAGGCTCTCAGCTTTTCTAACGTACCAAAACCCCTATTCCAGGCTCCTTCAATTACTCCTTGGTACGAGGGTTCCTCTATCCAACCGGCCTCGAAGTGAAATCTCCTTCTGCCCCTATTCACCTCCGGTTCAACATGTAGCATGATCGGGCTGTGGTCTGAACATAGCACCGGCTTATGTATAATCACAGATCGTGGATACCTGTCAAACCACCCCGCGTTCCCAAGCCCTAATCCTCCTCATCGTCGTTGTAGCTGCTCCAAGGAGACTTTGCCGTCGTCGAAGAGGACGACAGATTCCGATGCCTACCACCTCCCCCTCGATTCGTCTTCACGATCATCTTACCGAAGTCATCGTCGTCACCGCCGACCCTCAATTCCTTGCAGGGGTGGAGTTTGAGATGGTTGCTGAGATTTTCGGTTTTGAGTTCATTTGACCGGTTCTATTGGATGGATTAAATCGATTTGGGTCGGGTATATTATTTAATTAGTATTTGACTGACGTGGACCGGATGACATGGCAAATAGGACCACATCGTAACAGAGTTCATACTAACAGGACGAGTCTGCAACAAAACGAAGTTTCATAACGAGTTTGTAACTCGCCCCAAAGTTTCAGGACTATTCAAGTATTTGACCCCAACATAGCATATGAATGATTTGAACCCCGAAACTTAGGGGTCGTTTGTGACAGAGAATTCGGGGGTGAGAATTGCCTAGAATTGGGCCTCATCCTAGAATTCAATAAATTCCATCATTTGTTTCGTAAAAAAGTGTCCGGAATTGCCTAGAATTGAATTCTAGGAGTGGGCCCATCCTAGAATTCGGACCCCTTCCAAATTCTCTGATGGAAAGCCTAGAATGTGACATTCTAGGGTGAATTCAAGAGACAATGTCAATAATATCCTTTTTAAGGGGAAGAAGGTAAAAGATGACAAGGTAAAGTTGGGTATTTTGGTTTTTTTCACATTGATTATTTTATTTATATTTATTTTTTTCACCCCAAGAATCTCATACATTCACTCATCCAAACGGTTGATTTTCGAAATAGCCTAGAATGCCAAATTCTCAGAGAATTCAATTCTCTAGAGAATTGAATTCTCTCCAAACCAATTCTCTGTCACAAACGACCCCTTAGATATTGAACCCTAAAATGTAAATATACAAATAAAATCCCTTAAGGTAGAGACTAAATCGTAAAACGTGTGGTTATTGAATTCAATAACTATGAAATGAATTGAACTATGAAATGTAGTTATTAAATTATGAACCGTAAATGTACAAATGAAATCCTTGAGGTAGAGATTGAACTTTGAAACGTAGTTATTAACTAAACCCTGAAACATAGTTTAACAACGTTTAACCTTGGAAAAAAATGTTTTGAAAAAATCGGTTGGCACGCAATATCAAGGTTTACTTGACTTTTTTATAACAGAATTAATTGTTTTGTGGGATGCGTGTTTTTGTTGCTTTTGAGCGGTAGGGGGATGCTTAACTTGTCCTCAACCGCCTTCACACCGCACATGTTAACAACAATCCATGTGGAGCCACGGATGAACAAAAGAATACTTTGCATGAATAACGATGCTCCTTCTCGGTGCTTTCAAATAGTTTACTGTATAGATGACAAAGCCGCCCATTGCATGACACATATGACCCTAAATAACCTGGGAATTGGAATTTTGTAGCACAATTTAAAAAAATGTGTACCGTCAGTAGCCAAATGCGTAAAAAAGTCCAGAAATAGAACAATCTGACTGGCAGCCAGCTACGCGCCAGCCAGGTAGCGCTGCGCCACCCAGCCAGCGCAGTGCTACCCAGTAAGCGCAGCGCTGGCTGCCTAATCAGATTAGATACCGTCAAATCGCCGTTAGGGTTTCCTCAATCCCAGCCAGCTATGCGCTGGCTAGGTGGCGCATCGCTGCCTGGGACTGAAGAAACCCTAAGGCTCTCAATTTTTAGTATAAATACCCCCTCTATGATGCAGTTTTGCACCACTCACCTCCCTTGAAGCCTCAAAATTTGAAGTAGGCAGCCGTCACCAAGCTTAGAATATGTCGTTTTTCAACTCTGGCTCTAGGTCTCGGAAGAGTAAGCGTAAGTGAAATTCGTTTGGGTGCTCTGTACTTATCTCATTTCTGCGTTTAACGAATTAATCTTGTGTACTAATTACTGTTGTTCTGTAGTGACAGATACTGAGAGGGTAATGCACAAGTTGAAGAAGCCGGTGGAGGAGGACTTGTTCGTTTATGAGGCAAGTGTGGTTAACTGCTGGTGTGACTTAAGGGCTACTAGATCCGTTCGACCGAGTGATCTGGAACGCTATTTTGGCTGCCCTCGTGAGAGAGAGGTAAAAAAAGGGTTCGAATTTAATTTTATTCATTTTCCTAGTTCTCAAAACCCTCTACGTTTGTTTTCTGATCTGTAGGAGAAGGGGTGTGGTTATTATGAAAAACTGGAGGTGCGGGAGGCAGTGGATGCTGCTATTAAGGAGAATGACCAAATCATTCGGGCGAAGGACGAACAACTTGTTCGAGCGAATAGGGAGAAGGATGACATCGTTGAGGAGAAGGACAACATTATTCGAGACCTGAGGGAAGAAATTTCATGGTTGCACGTTTCAATCAATAGGTTGCTCAGGGAAGGGCCTCCCTCTCCACCACCCGGACCTTGTCCTTACAACTGACATCCATGTTGGGCCTAGTGTGTTTGTTATTTCTGTTGTTGTTGTTGTTGTTGTTGTTGTTGTTGTTGTTGTTGGCGTCATTATCAAAGTTAATAAAATGACTGGTCTGTAGTTGCAGCCTTTCTTCATTGTGTTGTCAAATTTCATTTGTTTTTATGACATAGTTGCAGTCTTTTTTAGTGTGCGGGCAATAAATGTACACCATTTCTGAAGTGTGCGGTCAATTCTGAAGGATGAACTAATAAAAGTAACTTCATAGTACAACTACAAAACAAAAATTACATTGAAACTGAAACATGAAATTGACAACCACACATTTGAAATACAGATTAGCAAACACAGACTACCAAACACATAATACTAAACATTTCATAGTGCAATTAACCGTTCATTGTAGGGTTAGGATTTCTGCTGCTTCGCCTCGCACGTCGGCACGTCCTCGTATTGTGCCCTTCTTGCTGGCAGTAACTGCAGTGAGGCTCAATATCTTCAACCCAGTCCATCTCGTTGCGTATGCGAGAATGTCGTGGTCGCCCCATCTCCCTGACCCTTCCTGGGTCAGGCATCAACCTAGGCCCTCCATGAGGCACCCAGTCGTCTTTCGAGCCGATAGGGAGGAAACTCCGTCCGTATATCTGTCTTACTGTAAATCTGCAGATCAAGAAGGCGCTCAACGTAAATCTGCAGATCAGAATCCACAGTCGGAATGCGCCTCTGCGACTCCACAAGCACACCATCGATGCTCAGACCAGTGAGAAAGTGCACGTCCTCGAGTGTTATGGTTGCCTCACCGTGGTACAAGTGAAAAGTGCTCGTCTCGGGACGCCATCTCTCGACCAATGCGGTGATCAGCTCAGAATCAGGGGTAAAATCCAGGCAGGCACGCAACTGATCTAGACCTATGGGGGCAAGGTATGTCTCGAACCTAGGATCGTACTTCACGATCTTCTTAGAGAAGCGACAATTAAGCGTCATATGTGGGTCCTAATAGTTGGGGGAAGAAAATGTACAATAATTAATAACTAGTACTCAATTTCTGAGTGCACCCTAAACATTTAAATGTAATTAACATTCAAATATAATTAACATTCAAATATAACTAACATTTACATATAACAAACATTTATATATAACTAACATTTCAAATTGAAGTAACATTTCAATAATTACTATATACTAATATGAATTACTATTATTTGTTACTTTTTAACTTTTTAACGTAACTAATATTCGTTACTAATATTCGGAACTAATATTCGTTACTAATTACTATTATTAGTAAATTTTTAAGGTACCTAATGTTCGCTACTAATTAATATTAGTAGTCAACTAGTAGTTAATTTGTATTTGAACCTAATATTACAATATAATATTCAAATTTGATCCTAATTTGTATTTGATCCTAATAGTACAATATAATATTACACTAATTAATACTAATTAATGTTCGCTCAAAACCGTTACTACTATTAATATTCAAATTTGATCCTAATATTACAATATAAGTAATTAAATTATGAATATTATTAAAATAAATGCAACATTCAAACATAAATACCTTGTAAAAATAAATAACATTTCAAATGTACCAACCTGAGCTTCGAAAATTCCCGACGCTCGATGTCGGTCAGCATCACCCCATAAAATCGATGGGTCCTCAGGACTACCACTTCGTACCCCAACCGGCACCTCTCCAAACATGTAATCCATCTACAATTTAATATCCACAAGCAATGTTAAGTACATATAAAATCATAAAAGACAATTCATTTGGATATAATTTGTAGCATGATACCTTTTGAGGGAGGGTTCAAGCCTTCTTCAAACGAAATTTCCTCGCCGGACAATTGCTACGAACCTACAAATAAAAGACGTCATTAGCGTACAATAATAATAACAAAAAACTTATGACAAACACAAACTATCAAAAATACCTTAGAGAGAGAATTGAATTTCATAAAGTATGAGAGGAGGTGTGAAGATGGTATGGGGGTATTTATACATAAAATAAAAAACGGTAATATTGATCCCAGGTAGCGCTGCGCCACCCAGCCAGCGCAGCGCTGCCTAGGCTCAATATTACCGTTAAGTAACGGATACATAGTAACGGCTCTTTTTTTTTTTGACAAAGTCATAGTAACGGCTCTTTTGCCACATGGCGCAGCGTTGCAACGGGTTGAATTTGATTTGGCAGACAGCGCTGCGCTGGCTGGGTGGCGCAACGCTACCTGGCTGGCGCGTAGCTGGCTGCCAGTCAGATTGTGCTATTTCTGGACTTTTTTACGCATTTGGCTACTAACGGTACATATTTTTTTAAATTGTGCTACAAAATTCCAATTCCCGAATAACCTCTCATATGCCTGAGTAGTAGACTTGACACCCTTAGTTGAGACATACTTTTCTATCTATGTGTGATTGTTATCTTTCCGTCTTCTCTAAAACTATTTATGCAAAAAAAAAAAAAAAAACATAACCCTATTGTATATCACTTGTTTTGTATATTATAATGTACATATTGAGAGAAGTATCATTAATAATTTTCAGTATAAATTTAGTTTAGAAATTTTAATACATACATAAATATACATTCATATACATGGGAAACGTTCCATTACCCACAAGTTACGGTACCCTAGCCCTATATATTCACATTTTTAAAAAACTTAAAACTCAAATAATGTGTCCTAAATTTATTGACATAATTACTATGAGGGACGGTTATAGAAAACTAAATAAAAATAGGTGAAAAGTAATATTATCATTTTCTTAAAATCGACATAATTACTATATACGTCATGGTTTCAAATAAGTTTTTTTTCCTGTGGTTAAACTTGATTTTGAGCCTCGTGTCAAAGGAAAAGAATTACTTGCATAACAGACTATGGGGCCGTTTGGTTGATGGAATTGGGTCCGGGAATTGAGACCCAATTCCCGGTCCATTGGGAATTGACTCAAATAATTGCACTACAATTCTCATTGGGCTGGGAATTGAAATCCAATTCCCAGACCCAATTCCATCAACCAAACCACCGCTATATATTCATAATTCAAATTCAAATTCAAATATCTGATTACCCAACGTACAAGTTGATTACTAACAATAGGAAGCTGCTGGGTAATTTTCCATCTTACCTCTATCCTAGCAAACACAAACACACTGAATCTTAATTAATTAAGACTTAAAAAAAATTAATTAAGTAATTAAATATAAACGAAACCAGTTCATACGTTGCAAAATAGTCAATAATTCACCTTAATTAATATTCTAATTCAACGGCACGACCAGCTACCACCATGCCCTAAGCAAACCGGACATATACGTACCATTCCCAATTTCCCACCCCTATAAATACAAATAATTTCATGCTTCTACTTATATTCGCAATAAGCTATCACATTTTCTGATATATATACATTATTCCAAACTTAATTTCTCCTTTTCATATACATATATTATGGCCGCTTTTAGAAGCAAAACCATGCAGCTGACCATGGCAATCGTAACGATATTACTTTTGCTGGTGGTGGCTGCATCGAGGCCGTTGGAAGAGGTTAACAAGAAGAAGGACGTCCATTTTTATTGGATTGATCATCAGTCTCTTCAGAGAGGTCCAGTTACAGGCACTGGTGCTTCTGGTTGCGGCCACACCCCAGGTAGGCCCGGCAACTGCCCCTTGACCGAAATGAACTATGCCGGCGCCGGCAGCTTCCGTGTCCGGCACTCAACATCACCACCACCACCACCTCCCACTGCCGGCGACGGTGATTTCTCGTCGTGAGTGGGTGTACCATGTACGAACATACTTTGGGGAAGTAAGAAGACATAGACATTTTATGTTATAGCTATATGGACTACCGTTTGGTCAGCATCAGTAATTATATTATTTTATTTGTAATATGTATACTTAATTATAATGGAATAACGAATAAGACGTACGTCAGGCTGCATGTAATGTAATATGCAGACTGGCCTGCAGTGTAATATTGTATTTTAAAATTAAGCCTCAACAGGGAAATTGGTGTTTTACTATTTCTCAATTAGAAGAACAATTTTTAGTATATGGAAATTAGCTTGGTATTCAGATTTTAATAGAATAAAGATTTCAAATTAGTATGGAGACTGAAGTTATTTATTATTCTTTTATTTGATTGTGTGATCAATATTGCTGAAGCACAGATAATTGAAACAAATGTACGTACCGTAGTCCGTAGCCCGTTGGTGGCAATTATTTTGGAGACTCCATAATGCATTTTACTAAATTGATTCTGTCCGCTCGTTTATACATCTCACATGCTGCTTTGATTTTATTGTTTTCGGAATAATACTTTAACATTAGGGTTAGGATTCTATTTGGTTTCTATAATTTTTTTATTTTTATAAATAATTAGGGTTTCATATCATTAAAAACAGTTTAGTACAACCAAGGCTCAAAAGAGCACAAACAAATCCAAAAGACTAACTCAGCCAAACTCATCTATTACCTAAGTTTTGAAATCAACAATTTTTGTGCCCAAATCATACATTTTTTGAAATCACTTTTCTAAACAAGGAATTCATTTGAATTATTATATTCAACCAATTCACAGAAACCAAACCCATTAATCTATCTTATATTATCTTCTTATTCCAACTTAAACCGCCATCACTCATTATTTCTCTCTCCCTCTCCTCACCTTTCGAGTTTTAACGATCCAACTCCGGTGGACCTCAATTAATTTGGTCTAAACACAATTTTGACCGAGCCTAGTCCAAATTATTTGACCCACATACTTTGACCCAATTACTCACCAAGGACCAAAGTTTTGGTTGGTTGATGGGCTTGACCTTCACTTGCGTGTTTTTTACCCAAATGGAATAGGCGGGCCTGTTAACTCAACGATAAAAAAAACCCTACAAGAGGATATGGCAAGAACAAGTTGGCATAAAGCTCAGTAATGGAAGGGTAAATTTTTTGAAAATCAGTGATTTCCGGGTTATTTGATTAAAAGTCGGTGACTATTTGTATAACCAACATCTAAAAAACACTATACGGGTTGTTTAATTGATGAAATTTGGTTCCAATTCCCGGCCCACTAGGATTTGACACCAATAATTACACTACAATTTTCACTGAGAATTGGATTTCAATTCTAGATCCAATTCCATCAACCAAACCAAACCACCCCTAGTCTATAAAAAAATAGGTTGGTTTGTGTCCGTCTTTAACACACCAAAATGTACCTTCTAGCCTAATAACCAAATATTAAAATTGAAAGGTAATTGTAATAAACTAAAAAGCTTGGTTGATACTGGAGACATAAAGGAAAAGGCATAAAGAGAAGAGAAAACACTCTTTACAAAACGTATATGCCTTATGTAAAAGAAGAAAATACAACCTCATTCATCACTTTCAAACTAAAAACCCTCTCACATTATTACAAACGGAGGATCGTACCAAACCAAACATTTAAATCTGGCCGGCAGCTCCGTTTTTTCCTCGTCTCCCACTGGACTCACGATTCCCTTCCTCTCAGCGACCATTTGAAGGCCGATACATCGAATAGCCATTCACCCCACAAGCCAAATTCGATGAATAATCCTGGCCGAAGTATGCCGATGATCCATCACCCTCTGCATTTCTCATATTAGCTAAAGAAAAATCTGTGCTTGGTGACAACTGCCACTGGTTAGAGATCATTGCATCCATCTGCCCATTGGCGTAAGGTAGATGACTACTACCCTGTGGAACGTAGTCCCTTATGCCATCATAAGGCCCTCCGAAAGAACTGTACCCTCGCTGGTACACTCCATCTTGGTAACTCCTTGTCCGCTCAAACCTGCATGAACTGCTACTGCTGCTACTAGTTGACGAACCTAAATTACTAGACGCTCCAAAATCACTGGGGAAAGATGACTGCCTACTTAAGAAGTGAGTACCGTTGCTGTAAGAGTTGAAGCCTTCTGCTGCACCCCTCGCAATGACATGTTCATCATCAAGCAAGTCATTGATGATATCAAGATGTGGGAACTCATCTGTTGAAACACCCTGATTCTGACGCCTGTATGTTGAAGATGGCAACTCGGCAGGGAACTGATCCCGTGAACTGCTTTGTACCCGATTACGCAATTCAAGGTTCTGAATCTCATTCAACAATGATGAAGAATCACATTGCATACTTCTGCTTTGAGGACTCTCCATCCATTGACGTCCATTTTGAAACACATCTCTCGTCATCATTGCAAAGGGGTAGCCTGATTGTACAGAGTTGAGATCTGCTCTTTCAGAGCTCTGAGGCACATATGCAGGTACCATGGTGGGTGCTGTAGACAGATTCATCATCCCCATACTTGGTGAATTGGGATTACTACTAAAGCTGCTTGAAGTTGGGACAGAGTTCCCTACTATAGCATTCCGGTAGGACTGGGGAATATAACTATGTGACGTCAAAGTAGGGTCGGGACCTAAACGGCCGGCTGCACTCACTGAACGTGAAATTGGGGCGCTTGTTAGAGGCATTGAAACAGCAGGAGTAGCCGGTCTAGGTCCAGGCACTAGAGGAGCACTAGAGGGCCTTGACACAACAGGCACTTGCTGTTGTGTTGGCTTTTCGGACAATTTTGGAGCTGAAGCATTGTGGGTTTCAGGTTTGGGTAAACTAGAATTTTGCGTGAGGGCACTGCCTGGTCCTTTCTCAACTGGTTGTGGCGAGGGAGAATAAATGTTCTTGACTTTAGTAGTATCTACAGTAAGAGAAACCTTGTTTTCTGGTTTAACTTGAACACTCCCAACTGAAGTTTTATAAGGGCTTCTTGGAGAGGTCGGTACAACTTTTGTCTTCTCTCTAGATTGTTTCTCCAACTCAACAATGTTTGTGGCACATGGCTTCTTGGATGGTGAAACAGCTTTCTCATCCTGTCAGAGAGATTATAATTGCTAACATGAAGTGATCAGACAAATAAACAATGTTCCTGAATCCTAATCATCTTTCACATTCCTAACATATTAAGAAGCAGATAAGCATGACGGTTTCAGACCTGACAAAGCACACTTAGAAGGAACATGAATAGATAAACATGACTTAAGAGAATCAAATCCAACTTACCCGTTTAATGATGTGCTGATCAGCCTTAGTTGTTGTTGTATCCTGCAAGGTATGGGAAGCCGCGTCAAATTCACTTCCATTAGATTTTTCATTCCCAGTCGTACTGTTAAGATCCCGAGAATCTGTTGTAGACCCAGAGGGCTGACTATCTGCTTCAGAACCCCAAGCCACATCACATGTCATCTTACCTCGATGGTTTTTCCCCTACATGCATAACGTTTAATACTGACGAACATGTACAATATTATCAGGTTAACAGAAATTAGGGGGAATTCTTACCTGCTAGGTGACTTATCACATTGGTAGTTTGAGAATGAACTTCCTTTGTAGGAGCCATTCATAACTACAGAGGGCAAGGAATCAGTTGAACATGTCGACGAACTATCATCCATAGCAGATACACTCCTCTTCTCAGCAGTGCCGTTTGCTACTGATGATAACCCACTAACACCACTGCTGCAGTCTTCAGCAGGTAGATGAACTTCTGAAGTATCAGTATCCCAGTTGACAGGACTGGCATCTCTGTCCTCTGAATCAAGCTGGAGAGCTTCACCAGCACCATCAATGGAATCAGAAACATCAGAAACATCTTCTGGGACATCAGGCTTCTCATCCAAAGGTTGCACCTCGTCCTTTAGGGTAATTTGCTTCCCATTGCTAGCGTTCTCTTCTTGATGATTGTCTAATGTTGCAGCAATAGGGCGTTCTTCCTTAACTTTTTCCTTTCCCTTGCGATTGTTGCGTTTCTGTTTCGCCTATCCTCAACAAAAACACAATTGTTGAGACAAGAATTATTAGTCACCCATAGAGAACTCTCCAGTTCTTGCCTGAAGAATTTATACAAACACACACAAAAAAGTGGAAGAGGAAAAAAGCAGCTCAGTCTAAACGCCTGATAGAAATATTCAGTGACACAAACATATGTATTAAATTATTTATCATCCGTCATGGCTGAATGCTGATAGAGTTCAAGAATACAGCAGAAATGAAATTCATAAAAAATATAAATGATCAATGCCAATTTCCTCTTGCCTAGATTAAAAGTGTGAAATGAACATTCATTAACTTAAGATATTAGTCAAAAGAAAAATGTCATACTTGTTTTTTCTTGGATTTCTTTTCTTTCTCAGTTGCCCCACGCTTAGCCTTTTGTTCGTTCCCGGCCATCCATGCTTCCTCTTCTTCACGAATTAGCTCCTCTTGCCTTTTTAAAGCAACAGCTTCCTGGTAGGCAACTTCAATCTTATGGCTATATACAAAGGAGAATATTTTAGCACACAGAAAAGAGCAAGCAAAGCACGTCTTTCACTGTTACTCAAGATAATGATCATAAAATCAGAATGTTGAAAGGTGTAAGAGCATTAACCAGGTTTCTGAGACACGGTTTGATTTTCTGGAAACTTACTTGAAAATGTGAGCAAGAACAAATATTTCCACAGTCCTACGGCCCAACTCAGTAAGCCGCCTTTCATCACGCTCAATGGAATCCTTGTTAAATTCATCCCCTGAATTACCATCCTGTAAAGACATATAAGTGTTTCACAAACAGCAAAGGGTCTTCTAATTGCTACATGTTAGACATGTTGGTGTTCCAAAATGATTAATTTAACATAGTCCTAGGCGCCAACTTGTTTCAAATAGCCAAGTAAAGGATGCATCCCCTGTCAGCTCCCTGATTATCATTCTCACTAAGATATCACAATTATACTTAGCAAACCATTAGGTGCTAATACTTCATGAACATAAGCATGCTATCATTTATGCATTACCACACAATCCCTCCAAAGTTAAAACTTGCATGAATGCAAATATTTAAAACCACCCCTATAATTAACTTGACTATAATTAACTTTCTCAACACTTCTTAGTTGAGCATTCTCATTGAAATGAAAAAACAAATTCCATTAGCCAAACTGACCTTTGTACGATTCTGAGGTCCCTTATCATCTTTTGGAGGCAAGGGTTCCATAGCAGCCCTCTCAAGTAATAGCAGCACATCATCCACTAATACAAATGTATCTTTTTCAACATGTACAATAGGAGCTGGGATTTCTTCTGAATTATTTTTGACCCTTCCTTTCTTATTCTTAGCCTGTCCCTCCAGAGCCTTCAGTCCACTATACAAGGAATCCATCACCAACGTCGATGTAACTTCCTTCTCTATGAAGAAATGCTTAACAACTACTTTTAGAATGACATCCATCTTCTCCCTAGACATACGGCGTTGAGCATTCTGATCCATTCCCAACCAGAAAGAACAAAAACTGCAAAGATGGATGTTATACAGCTACAATCAATTCAATTCTGAGCTTGACATATACATAAGCAGAACAGTAGAAATGAAAAGAGAAAACAACAGCCATGAGTGAAGAACCAATTAGCAACATCATATCATTCTTGAGTATCTTTCAAAAATAAAGAGAGTGCCAGATGTCTAGTATTTATATTGCATAAAGCAAACAATAGGAGGTATCACAAATGAAGGAGGATAATACCTTGACCACCTATTTTTATCCTCCAGTAATTTACCAAGCTTGCTCCGTCTCTCTTCCACAAAGCGCCGACAAATCTGCTCTACATTGCTCAGGTATACTCTAACAAGTTCTCTCCTGTATTGACAATCCAGGCAGCGAAAAGGCCGATCTGTTTTCTCTCTACATAAGATAAATAAGAAATCAATGTCTGTTGATAGATTGCATACACAAACAGTATAAGAACCTGCAGCAAGCTAGATCAAGCCAGAAACAATAAGAAGAAATATTATGAAAAAACAAATGCAACGTAAAAATTGTACACACCACACCATGCTTGGACTGATAGCTACTAAAATTATGAAATTACATGCTAAGCGGCCCTAAATATCATAAAGTATAAAAAAATAATAAGCAATCCCATCTAAAGCTGAACATATCAAGATCCATGTGCCTTCTTATTTCGTTTACATGTCATGCAGAAGACCTTGCCAATACACAAAATTACAGCACGCATTTATCATACATTCAAGAAAGTTCAAGATGACTATCAGTTAACATCGCTTGGTTGGTCATGTTCAGTTATGGAACTTAAATCTGCAAGAACATAAGTACAACTTCCGGTTCTTAAGTTCATTTACAATACCACTAATAAATTGAAAGCAAGCAAGAACCATCACAAGCCAAACCACATTGCAAATATGGAGATGGGGAATGCAATATAGACAGCTCAGAAAATGAAAAGCGAGCAGCAAGATTCCAGGAAGAATAAATTATATCAGACACCTGATAACTTGCACTTGAGCCTTTATGATGAGAGTGTCAGCAGCATCCAAGAACCCATCCCCAACTTTTGACAGCTCCATGAATTTCTTCCAACCCCAATCATGCTCTTTCTTCCAAAAACGATGTAATGTATCTACAACATTTGTATGGAGTCATTAGCATACTCAGACAACATACTCATTCAACAACTAAGCCAAAACCAAACCAACCAACCAGAGTATTTTGATTTTTTTGGATCTTTATTGACCACAGCAATAGTGAACTGGGCAAAATGACTCCAGCCTGGTTCATACAAACCAAAGGAACTGATTAGAATGAGCACAAACAAATAAAGAACACGTGAAATCATCACTGCTATTTCAAATTATAAGCCTGTCAACCTGGAAGAAGCTTGTCGTGGTTGGCAACACAGAGAAACAAAGAGAGATGATTGCAGACGTCACAACCTTGGGGATAGATCAGTATGTACCTGTACAACAAAGTGTGTAAAGTTAAGATATATAAGAAGAGCCAATGTGTGCATTAGCATACACAAATAGATATGATTCAAGGTTCAGATGATAAGGATACTGAACAAATTTTTTCCTTCATTGATTTTAGCATATTTTACAGGTTCAAATCAATCTCATATTAAGTAAATAGAATTACACGCAAACAATAGGGAAAATAAAGACGAGTAACACACTTTATATACTTCCTTGAGTTTGTGTGAAATGTTTCTACGAAAAATGCATAGCCAAATGAAAAAGATAGAAAACCAGCAAGATCAACAACCAGAGTAATGGATTGGAAGACAAAATTTCATACCATTTGTAGCCGCCAACCTCAAATACATTACTACGGAGTTCTCTTTTGTTAATCTGTGAAAATTTGTCAATCTTCCAAGTATATTTTCCATATAACTCTGAGGGTTTAAGCCCTACATAAAAATAAACGAAGTGTCAATTATTTACAGCCATATTAGATGGACTCGGATAATAGATGGAAATAATAAAAACAGTTCAAACAGGAATGACATAAGCTAAAATTCCAAGAGATGGCATTTGCAAGGAGTGCAAAATTCAATGTTCACCAATAGCAAGAATAGTAATGACCACAGCAGAAGACATAGACTAGCACACGTAGTAACTGGAAATAACTGCCATACCACCATCGTCATCATCATCGGTGTCCCAATAAGGAGGTGAAGTTGATGGAGTCCCATTAACCACCTGGTCAGAAGACCGCCATTCAACCATTGTTTCACCTGCTTGGCAGCGCTGCCCACTGGAAATCCCGTCAGCAGTTCTTCCAGCTCCAGCTTCCTCGCTGACAGTGCCAGCCATATCCCACTCCAACAATATCTCCCCAGAATCCTTCAACTGCGCTAGCTGCACAACAATGCATGAGGTTATAAGAACACGGATTCAACCTTGAAGTGCGAGTTTGACACAAGTAGAACTCATCCCAGTAGTAGAGTAGGGAAATCCCAGTTCCAATTCAGACAGATGGATGTATGTAAATTTCAAAAACCTCACACTAAGTAAATGAAGATAGTTTGGTTTAATTTGTAGTCATTCAAAAGTTTCATTTCAGTTACTCCAAACTCTCGTTTCTCGGTGAATTTCAGGGGAAACCAAACAGATGTTATCTCAATGGTCAACTCAGCATCCGGCAAAAAGAAGAGGAAAAAAATGGAAACTACGATAACGAAATATTCAAGGAACTGAAGATGGACAAAGAATAACAGATGAATTCAGCGGGGTCGTCAAAGATAAAATTCATTTTAGATTAAAACTGAAAAACAAAGTAACACAATCTGTGCCGAAAATTGCATTCAACTCACGCTAATTAGAATCAATCAAAACTCGATACAATAAGATGAAGATCGAATTCGGACAGAGAGAATATCCGGAATAAATCAACGACCGACGATCAAACCCTAAAGCCTCGAGGAAAGACAAACCGGCAACGAGAGCCGAGAGACAAAAAAATCCATAAGAAAACAGAAACAGCGGCACGGGAGACAAAAACGAGGAGATGCAGAGATCGAGCTGTATGAACCAACCTTAGCTTCGTCAATCGGGGTAGAGGATTGGGGGAAAGCTCTAAGATTCTAGAGAGAGAGAGAGAGAGGTCCAAGGGGGAGCAGCAAAAGGAAAGGAAGAAGAGACCAAAGGCGGAGCCCAAAATCTGTAAACCTTTTTGTTGGGTTTTTTTTTAATTTTTTTTATTAAAATCCAATCGAAGCGTTTCGTGATTGGTTAAATTATTTTAATAGATGTCATTAAAAAGGGAAATTATTAACTGATCGTCACTTTTAGGCTTGTTTGGCTGTAGTGGCTGTTTGTTTGTTGTTCCGATTTACCCTACAGATAAGCAATGGAGTAAAATGAGGGAAAGAAATGAATTCGTCGATTTGATTGAATGATTTTAAAATGGAAGTGAAATTGAAATTGATTATGCTGGAAAGGGTCGGTGGAATGGAAGAAGAAGAAGAGCATAGAGGTTGCTTAGTTTTAAGCTTTTAGCTTTGTCAGTGTGGTATAATAAGACTAGTTGATAGAGTTAGGATTTGGTGAATCTGTTCAGCCAAACAAACGCGGCCTTATTTAAGGTTTTATTATGGTGTCCGTTGGGAGGAGGAGCTGCTATATGGGCCTGTTTGTTTTAAAAGGCCTGCCCGCTGTAATGAGTATCCATCTGTTTTGTGTAGCCCTGGACCGTGGTCTATACTGTTAGCATGGGTATGGATACCCTAATTCATAATTTCGATTCTAAACTCCGAACTCGAACGATTTACGGGTATTCCAGATCTTCACGGGTTTGAGACAGGTTTGGGTAATTTCATATCTGTACGGGTTCACTTCCAGCCTTACAGAAACTACTACGAGTAATTTGGTTCAGGTGATAGCGGGTATCTATGTTACTCAATATCAAAATAATAGAGGTATACAATATAACAAAAGAATCACTTAATATTGAAAGACATACAATATTGAATCATCTATCTTCTTCCCCATTTGGAAGCCTCACTAGAATAACAAAAGAATCAATTAATGAATTAATATTGAATCAGCACATCTATGTATCAAAGTCTAACACTGCATAACAGCCATCTGATGTTGAAACATTTGATGAGGAAGCAAAGGAGCATCAGACGATCTCCCCTTCTTCTGATCCATTCCACCATCTTTGCCGCCGCCTCCGCCGGTGATGAATGGATGAGACAGAAGAACGTAGGCCGGTGGACGGAATGATAAACCCATGAAGCACTTGCTCACAAAATCCTTCCCTTCTTCCGACAACCACTCTGGAATCTCCGGGTGAACACCCTTCTCGATTTCCCTCAGTACTTCCTCCTTCTTCGATCCCTCCCACGGCATCTTCCCAGTCAACATCTCCAGCACGGTGCACCCCAAAGCCCATACATCCATCGCCGGCGACACATTCCCCGAAACGACCACCTCCGGCGACATGTACCTCACCGTCCCCCTGCAACTCCGGCGACCTGAATAAGTCGTCTCCATCGCCAGCCCAAAATCGGAGATCTTGACGCGGAAGAGTTGGTCGTCGTTGGGGTGGAGAAACACGAGAATGTTGTCGGGCTTGATATCGCAGTGGGTGTAGCCAATTGAGTGGATGGAGTCCATGGCTTCCAAGAGAGACAGAGTGCAGAAGCGAACCATCATCTCCGGAATTCCATATTCGCCTCTTCCGTCGCTGTAGTTTGCGATTAGGTCAGAGAGCGATCCGCCTGAGGCGTATTCAAGGAACAAGTCGTAGTAAGTAGTAGTTTCGCCGTCGTTGTCTGATCGGTTTGAAGAGAAGCCATCGCCGATGCACTGAATGACTCCAGGACAGCCGCGGAACTTGCGGAGAATTTGATACTCGGTGACGAGAGAAGAAGCGTGATCTTTGGGAGCCGATTTCACGGCCATCTGTGGGAAACATGGGTTGTTTGGAACGGCGATGAATACTTGTCCGTAATTTCCTTTTCCCAGAAGCTTACCTCGAGTCCAATCCATGTTGATAACAGAGCGGAAAAAGACAGAGTGTGAAGTAGGGGAAGAAGAAGCAGAGAGTGAGAAAAGGAGAGGATTAATTCGTTTGGATGAAGGAGGAAATTGACAAGGGCGGAGGTGTATTTATAATTTAGCGGCGTCGGGTAATCGAGAGAATGAGATTCCTATTAGGAATAGGAAAAGGGGATACTCTGGAAGTTGCTTTCTTTCCTCTTCCAACATGGAAATGGAAATTAAAATGTCAATAACTATTTATTGCCTCATTCCTTCAGCGAATTGGAAAAATATGATAAATAAAACACACGCCACCAATTTTACTAATTGGGCTTTACTTGCTATTTCAGGCCCAATATTAAATAAGGACTTTGGATAAAATGCGGCCCATGCCTTTATAGTGTTACCAAAATGCACAATATGCCATCATAGTTAAGATTCTGCATCGCGTACCATCATAGTAACTTTTACGTGCATCACGTGCCATTATAGTAACTTTTAGGTGCACTTACCGAATTTTGCAGGTTTCTAAAATTCTAGCGGGTTACAAGTTGATGACGTGGCTGCAAAAAAATGTAATAATGATATTTATTTTACAATTTTAATTTTTTCAGGTGACAATTACTATTTTATAATACTTTAATATGTTAAATAAGAGTTTAAATGTAATAATTATATTTATTTTAACATTTTAATTTTTTTAGGTGATAATTTTTTATATAATTCAAGTCAAGAGTGGAGTTACGAGAAGAACTATATTCTTATATTTGCGACGGGGATGCTGAGTGTAGTAAATAGTGGTGTGGCAAATAGTATTTGCTACTGCAAATTATTACATGAAATAACAAATATCAACTATTTGCTACTGCATTTTCATGCCGTTGTAATTTTGTAGTAGCTAAAGATTAATTTTTTGTAGTGTTCGCACGAAATTTTTCTATGATGATCAAGACACTTAGTTGAACCCCGTGAAACTGTTTGATAGAAGTTCCTTGATATCTGCTTTTCATCCCGTAGAAAGAAATCACAATATCTAGAGACATAAGTTCTTTCTCCTTTTCTTAAATCGACCAAAATGGAATGATAAATCAATTTATTTGGCCTATTTTAAATATCAGTTCTTTTTTTATGGATTGCGATTTCTCATTTTGTAAGTGTTTAAGTTGTTGATTGAATTTAAATCGGTTGTGAGTAACAATTAACATCTCATATGGGAGATGTGAATGAATTTTTGCAAATATAAGAATAAAGTTGTTCTCGGAACTCCACTCTTGGCTTGAATTATATAAAAATTTATCACCTAAAAATTTAAAATGTTAAAATAAATATAATTATTACATTTAAACTCTTATTTAACATATTAAAGTATTTAAAATAGTAATTGTCACCTGGAAAAATTAAAATTGTAAAATAAATATCATTATTACATTTTTACAGCCACGCCATCAACTTGTAACCTGCTAGAATTTGAGAAACCTGCAAAATTCGGTAAGTGCACCTAAAAGTTACTATAATGGCACGCGATGCATCTAAAAGTTACAATAATGGCACGCGGTGCAGAATCTTAACTATGATGGCATATCGTGCATTTTGGTAACACTATAAGGGCATGGGCCGCATTTTATCCTAAGTACTTTTGCGTTGGGCCTGCAATCGAAGGAGGTGGATAAAATGCGGCCCATGCCCTTATAGTGTTACCAAAATGCACGAGATGCCATCATAGTTAAGATTCTGCATCACGTGTCATTATTGTAACTTTTAGATACATCGCGTGCCATTATAGTAACTTTTAGGTGCACTTACCGAATTTTGCAGGTTTCTCAAATTCTAGCAGGTTACAAGTTGATGACGTGGCTGTAAAAAATGTAATAATGATATTTATTTTACAATTTTAATTTTTTCAGGTGACAATTACTATTTTAAAATACTTTAATATGTTAAATAGGAGTTTAAATGTAATAATTATATTTATTTTAACATTTTAATTTTTTTTAGGTGATAATTTTTTATATAATTCAAGTCAAGAGTAGAGTTACGAGAACAACTGTATTCTTATATTTGCGAAAATTCATTCACATCTCCCATATGAGATGTTAAATGTTAATCCCAACCTATTTAAATTCAATCAACAACTTAAACACTTACAAAATAAGAAATCACAATCCATAAAAAAGCACTGATATTTAGAATAGGTCAAACAAATTGATTTATCATCCCATTTCGGTCGATTCAAGAAAAGGAGAAAGAACTTATGTCTCTAGATATCGTGATGTCTTTCTATGGGATGAAAAGCAGATATCAAGAAACTTCTATCAAACGGTTTCACGGGATTCAACTAAGTGTCTTTATCGTCACATGAAGATTTCGTGCGAAATTTAACATATTAAAGTATTTTACAAAATAATTATCACCTGAAAAAAATTAAAATATATATAATTATTACATTTAAACTCTTATTTAACATAGTAAATTATTTTAAAATAGTAATGGTCACATAAAAAATTTAAAATTATAAAATAAATATCATTATTACAATTTTTTACAGCAACGTCATCAACTTGTAACCTGCTAGAATTTGAGAAACCTGCAAAATTCGGTAAGTGCACCTAAAAGTTACTATAATGGCACGCGATGCATCTAAAAGTTACTATGATGACACGCGATGCAGAATCTTAACTATGATGACATATTGTGCATTTTGGTAACACTATAAGGGCATGGGCCGCATTTCCCGAAGAAGGTGGTGCGAAGATGAACTTAATTTAATTTGGGAAAATAGCACTTTGACCCCTCTACTTTGCCAACTTAACAAATAGCCCCATTTACTATAAATCGCTCATATTGCTCCCTCCTACTTTGACTACTTTGCCATTTTGGTCATTCCATTTCAACTTTCGTCTTCTTAGCATCAAATTTGGGATAATCCACACACCGACAAAGAGATATATCGGAGGTAGGAGATGAAGAGTTGGTTTGGGAGGTAAATTGGGGAGGTATCACGAAGGGTATGGTGAAATATGAAGGGTTTTAAAACTGCACATTTTTTTCATCGATTTCATCCTATCTAGCTTCATATACTTATATTACCAATTAAAACACGCTTAGACCATCTCCAATACTAGTGTATAATGGGTAAAAAGTGGATATGTTTAGCAAAAGTGCCCTCAAATGCATTGGCTAAAATTGAAAATTGTTTAAAATGTGTATTTTTGTATGTATATTTAGAGAAAAGTGAGGGTAAATTGGCAATAACGGGTAAATTGAGGACCACCACATGTAGAGAAAAAGAAGAAGCCATGGGGATAGTGGATTCCACATGGCACTAAGTCATTGGTTGGACTAAGTTAATGTATATTTAAATTAATGTGTATTTAAAGTAATGTATTTGAATTATGTTAATATATTTTATTTTGAACTAAGTTAATGTTTTTTTTAACTAAGCTAATATATTTTATTTTGCACATAATGTATTTCTTTTGAGCTTATCTAATGATTAATGGGTCCACGTAGCATCCATTCCACTGATGAAACTGTTTCCTTCGACCATGCCATAGACTGAAAGTGTCAAAACCCGACATTGAAGCAAATTTCAACATTGAACCTGATGTTGCAGCGGCTTGGGAGAAGAGAATGACTGACTTTATAGAAAATTCGAACACGCGTGCAAGACTAGCCCTCGCTAGAGAGGATCGAGAGAGGTCGAGATAAACACATAAAAGATAAACATGATACAGAGATAATGAGTATGGATATTTCTTGAGTTAGTCCGAGGATTAGGGATTGATTCCAATAACAAAAAGATAGGATCGTAGCCTCGTACCATGTTGATCCATATACAAACCCGAGCGGATCCATGCTTGTCATGTGTATTTTAAGAGCATCTAGAACGGTCATGTATTTTAAAGCTTTATAAAGTATGCCACATCATTTTTTTAAACAATCTATTTTATAAAGCTATTCCCACAATGTCATAGAACTTATAAAGCTTTATAAACTTTTAAACTTTAATTAAGAATATAATATGATTAAAATATTAATAACTAATAATATAATATGATTAAAATATTATTAAATTATTAATTTTTTGGAGGTTTTCTAGGAGGCGGATCAAGGTCCAACCCTTGCAAGTGGTTGGATTTGGTTCCAACCTTTTATGGACCGTTAGATCAATCAAGATTTCATCTAACGGTTGATATTTTTTTTGATCTTGTTCAAACAGTTGACCGGATCCGGATCCGACTTTTCCAGTTAACTAGTTAACTCTGTCAGTTAACTACGTTAACTAGTTAACTCCGTCAGTTAACTAGTTAACTCCGTCAGTTAACGCCGATAGCTAGTTAATAAGTTAATTTCGTCAGTTAACTAGTTAACTCCGTCAGTTAACGGCGTTAACTAGTTAACAAGTTAATTTCGTTAATTAACTAGTTAACTCCGTCAGTTAACGACGTTAACTGATGTAGTGGTTGAGGGCTGCGAAGCAGGGGATCAGGGCAGTTATTGATGACACTCGATTTGACGTGATTATCAGCCTCATTTAAGCGACATTTCCTTGCTTAAGACATGGTTTTTAGGGTAGAATAACGAATATTCACTCAATTTCTCTATCTCGTGCCATTTGTGTTACTTTGGCCCGTTTCGGGTCTATTTGATGGTTTTCTAGTGTTTCTATGTTAGCACAGGTCTTTGCGTCAAATAAGTAGCCAAGGACGTGTCTAAGGCGTTGGAACCACGAGGAACCGCACCGGAATCGATCTAAGGAGTCAATCAAGCCGAACCAAATCCTGCTCCAATTTACACTACAGTTTTTGGCGAAAATCCCCAAGGTTTTCGGTGAAAACTCATGAAGAAATCGGCAGTGCTGACAAGAAGAAGTTTTCGCCGAGAACCCTAAGGTCAGAAAATCACAGGAGATATCGCCGAGCACTCAGTCATTTTACAAAGGAATTTTCGGCAAAAACTTCACAGGTTTTCGGCGAAAATTCCAGGCAAAATCCGGCGGTATTAGGGTTAAGTATAAATACTTAACCGGCAGCCCATAAACAGATATACTTCATAATTTACATAATTCTCAGAATTCTCACGAGTTCGAGAGCAGAGTTTAGAGTTCGAAGAGCCAGGAAGAGATCGTGATGCCATCCCTTCACCTCGGAGACTCTGAGCTAGGATTGAAGATTACTGGAGAGCGAAGCTTTGCTAGAGTCATCAGAATTAGGTTTTTCAGTTCTTATCTGTTCTTCCTCTGTATGATGAACTCTGTTTCTGTCTTTGATTCTTTTGTTATGAACATGAGTAGCTAAACTCTTAGAGCTTAGACTAGATGAACCCTAAGTGACCCAGGGCTTTAAAGCGGTCACGGATCGGCGGTGATTAGATTCAAAGTTCAATCAGTTTCTCTTTCATGTTTGATTTGTTCTTCGTTGTTTATGTTTCTTGTCTGGATTGATCACCTAGATTAGATTCTTGTTAAGTTAAGGATAGAAGCGAACGCTCGCCTTACTTTAAAACACCAAATCGAACAATTAACCTATTCATTGGAGTGTGCCTTTCGTAGGAACTAGTTAGGGTTAATCCATTGCAAGAGTAACTCATAAATTGTTAGTAATTTCACCAGTTAGTTAAGTCGTTGCGAGAGGCGACCGTACCCGGGCGACTAATTAATCTTGGTAGCTAGATCGGATAGAGCGAACGTTCGCCAGTCTTAAACCTAAGGGTCAGGAGTTATGGTGGTGTCTTAGAAATCGATTGAACGAGAATTGAAATCCGCTGATCTGTTGATTGCCAATGCTCTGGTGAACGAAGGGGGATTTGAAGTCTAAGCTTGTCTGTCATCTTTGTTTAATCAACCGATTTCCAATCTGTCTTTCAGTTTAATTTTTAATTTCCTTGCATTCGTGGAACTCACACCACGCACAACGTGTTCAAACCTGAATAAGTTGCCAGCTTCTTTGAGTAGTCAGTTATTAGAAGACCTGTGGAATACGATCTACCATAGCTTTAGCTTGGTAGTTATTTGATCAACCGCTACTGCATACGTTCATCAAATTGGCGCCGTTGCCGGGGACTTCTTTTAATTGTTTGAAAGAAGAACTGACATTTTATTCTTCTACTTTCCATCTTTCATCTTTCCATCCACTTCGATTTTACGCCGGTTATGTTTGCTTTTGTTGCTTGTAGGTTGTTCTACAGGTTTATGAACCGCTCACTCACTCATTCTCAATTTAAGCCGGGTAATTCTGCTCCGCCAAAGCAACCGCGAGTTCAGAAGCAAGTCAGAATCATTCCGCCTACATAATGATGAATCTATTGATCCTCAAAACATGGCTTGATAGTCTCAATTGCAAGGTTTTTCACAGTTTCAAGATCGTCAAGGTATCTTAAATTTTTCGTAATTTTTCGAAATAGACGAAGATGTCTGCATCTGGAGTAGACTCATCATTAGGTGATGAGGATATACAACCATTAACACGAATGATTATGAAGTTGAATGTCGTCTGATGGGTCAAAAGAAGGCGAAGAGAAAAGCAAAAGCAAAAGTCAATGACACAAATGAAAGCGTAAGCGACAAGTGGAATGAATATCGTGCAACGAATGTGGAGCGGATGGACATGATCAAACAAATGAAAGAAGTGGTGCAAGGGATGCAAGAAACCATTAATAATAGTTTGATTGGTGCAGACTATGCGATCCTCTTTAAATATATGAGTGACATGACAGAAGAGCAACTCGAACTCCATATAAATGAGATTGGTAGGATATTTATCAAGAAATTGTAGAATTAAATAAATGAAAAAGGAACAAAATATAGGTGGATAAATGATTTGATTGGTTAATTTCATAAAGCTTTATGCAAAAGCTGTATGTACATAAAGCTTTTGGTCCACTTTATTTTTTTTTATTTCCACCTCATCATCTCCAAAGTGTTCATTTAAAGCTTTAAAATTTTTAAACCCAACCACTGTAGTGTTTGAAGTTTTAGTAGGAAAAAACTTTAATGTCCACCTCATTTTTTAAACTTCCACATCATACTCTTCTTCTATGGTTATAAAGCTTTTACTAAAAACTTTAAACCTTTTAAAAGTAACCATTGGAGATGCTCTAAGATTAATGTATTGTACCCTAGTTAAAGAAAAGTCATGCGAATGAAAAAAAATTTACATTCAAATTTTCGTTGTAATAATTAACAATATATTCGTACACATGATTAACCAATTATTTAAAAAAATGTTAAGATTAACACTAATTTAAATTTATGTAAATAGCCAAAGAGCATTGGAACATATTCACTTTTGCATGGATAAAAATTGAAAAAATAGCCTAAAAATAGCATTTTTAGCTAATGCATTGGAGATGGTCTTAGTAAGGTAATGCATGGCTATTAGAGCCAATGCGGTGTACTGGATGCGCATCAATTAACATCACAAAAACAGTAAAGTGATCAAAGTAGGAGGGGTAAAAAGAGTGATTTATAGTATATGAGACTATCTATTAAGTTGATAACTTCATGTTTGGCTTCTTATACCTAATTAATTACGATACACTAGACTAAATACAAGATGATGGATGAAATAGAAAATATAATTAACAAAATTGCTCATCAATTTTAAAATACTGGATACTCAATATGGCAATATGATATCAGATTAAAAATAATAAATGATTAATGCAAGGCATCTTTTTTCGGGAGTGAGACTCTAAGTCCGGCTTGGCATCAAGGAATGGATTTCCTTAACCCATCAATGAGCAATCACAGCCATTGATTAAATTTTATTAATCTAACGATTTAAAATAGAAGGGTATTTTAGGCATTTTTAAAATTCTTTCACATTAGTCAACCCTCGCTGGCCGCCGGTCGCCTTCGTCCGCCACCGGCCACAGGCAGCCACGTCCCTCCGCCGTCGTCCACCAGTAGCCGCCTCCCTCCGCCTCCGATCACCAGCAGCAGCCTCCCAACGCCGCCCGCCTTTGTCCGCCACCACCCTCCTTCTTCCGTCGCCGCCCTCCTACTTCTGTCTCCGACGACCCCCTCCGCCTCCCCTCCACCACCGCTCACCTCCGTCAGCGATCGCCCTCCTCCTTCCGCCGCCCTACTCCATCCGCCACCGGCGGACCCCACCACCTCCGCCGGACGCCGTCCGCCACCACCCTCCTCCATCCGCCGCCTGCGGACCCCTCTACCTCCGTCGGACTCCATCCGCCACCGCCCTCCTCCTTCCTCCGCCGGCCGCCACCCCTCCACCGCCGACACCATCACAGTAATTATTTTAAAAAATTGTTGATGAGGGGATTCGAAACCTTGATTTTTTTTGTACAACTAAACTCCTACCACTATGCCACTGAGTATTATTAAGATTATATAACAATAAAATTCTTTTATTAAAGTAGCATACACATGGTTTGTACATAATATGTTTCACATGAGTACGAAATATATATACACTAATATATAAAAAAGGTGTGCACGTGTACGAATAGGTGTACACACATTATTTTATAAGTAGTGTGCACATGATTTATATAAAATATGTGCACACGAGTACAAAATATGTTTACACATTTGTAGAGAGTGCGTGCACATGTACAAAGAGTGCATGCACATGTACACATTGTGTACATGTGTACAAGATAAGTGTACATGTGTATAAAAAATGCAAGTACATAAACGTGTGAGTATAGAACGTGTACAAAATGTGTACGTGTATAAAACGTGTACACGTGTATAAAATATGTATAAAAACGTGTATACATGATTTATACAAATATGTGTACACTAGTGTAAAAAATAAGCGTGCATGTGTACAAATAGGTGTACACGTATAAAATATGTGTACACGTGTATATACAAATGTAAGATATTGTGTACATGTGTACGATGAGTACGGGCACGTATATAAATATGTGTACACATGTAAAAAAAGTATGTGTACACGTATAAAAAAACGTAAGTACATAAATGTGTGCGTGTATATAACGTGTACACATAAATACACCTCTTGCTCTTGTTAAGGACCCCTGAAGCCCTGCCCAAAATGTTTCCAGCTTCTCCAGATCTTGTCGCCGGCCGTTAGAACCTCCGATAGACTCATCGCCCTCCCTTACGAATTCCTCCACCGCATCCTCATCGTCGCCGATCACACCCTCAAGTCTGCCGCCCAAACCTTCGTTCTCTCCCGACGCTAGCGATCCGTCTAGAAATTGTCCCTCACGAAGCTCGACTTCCACATCCCGTCGCCCGCCAGCGACGAATGGAGCAGTTTCGTCCAGTTCGTCCAAAACGTCATGACATTTCACAATCGTGAGTACGCCGACGAACTTGAAGTCCTCTCCCTGTCCACTGACGACAGGACTTCGAGGTCGGTGGCATACTCACGGTTGGGAAATGACATGACGTTTTCGACGAATTGAACGAAACTTTTCCTTTCGTCGTCGTTGGACTGCGGGATGTTGAATTCGATCTTGGTGAGGGATGATTTCCAAATGGATGGCCAACAGCGGGAGAGGACGGAGGTTTGGGCGGCATATTTGAGGTTGAGATCGACGACGATGAAGATGCAGTGGAGGAGAGGGTGCTGAGTCTATCGGCAGCTCGGCTGACTGGAGGCGACAATCCTCTATCCATTTTTTTGTTGTCTCTCTCTTTTTCTTTCTTTCCCTCTCTTGCTGCTATGTTGTGACTTTGAGTTTGGTGAATTTATAGATTTTGTTTGTAACGTCTCTGCGAAAAGAAATTTAATTTAGAGATTTTGTTTTGAGATTTGAAACCTCAGAAAGGAAACTGTTGGCGGTAGACTGTTTTGGAATCTAGTGAAATGATTTTCATTGGTAGGTGGCAGTGAGAGAGGAATAATATGGGCTTTTGAGTTTACGAGGATCGAAAGTTTGGGCTTGTTTAAATTTCACAAGTTAATGGCCCAACCCAACATAGAGGTTTGACATATGTGTAATTAGTAATTATTAATTACACTTAAAATATTCTAAATACCATATCTGTAAGAAACAAAATTATTATTTTTTATCTTAATCGCGTAAATTCGACTATACCATGATCAATCACTATCGAAAAAAAAAATCTTTCTAACACAGTACAAGTTAGCGGTGCCTACAATTATCTCAAATAGACAAATACGTCGAGTTTGTAAATGACATAACACTCCTAACATAATAGAGTTGTAATATTACAATTTATTTTACATCCCGCATTCCCAAAATGGATCCAATCAAATATTAATAATTTTTTATGATGATCTCTATTTTAGGTGTCAAAGATCCTCTTTAATAGATGAAATCTTAAAAGAAAGCTAGACAATGAATATTAAGTCTTAATATACTTTGATTTCAACATTATAGTTTATTTTTAAAAGCTAATAATGTATATAGCCAGGACTAAAATTAAAAAAAAAAGTGTACACGAAATTAATGACAAATAACACGGTTTAATAAACATTAGTCATCTAAACATTTAACTTACATCAACATATGTAAACATCAAAATACATTAACTCGATCCGAATTTGATGCTAACAGAGAAGAAGAAGCAGTAGCTTTTTTTTTTACGCAAACTTCAACTTATTATTAATGATTTAAACAAGTACAAAAATCATTCAGCTCTTCACTGTTCATGTCCGGAGAGGCCTCCTCATAAGCATCGGCCATGTAAATAGCGCGAGGTGCAAGAACATGCGCCGCTCTATTACTAACTCTCCTAACAAAATCCACTCGCAACTGTGGTTGATCATCGAGGTAATCACGACAAGCTTCTAGCAATCTACCATACTCCGATCTACCCCCGTGTCTTCCTCTCAAATCTAGCTGGACTCTTTGGCAATCTGTTTCCACCACAACTCTTGACCAATTCATCTGCCGACACCACTTAAGCGCTTCCAGGATTCCTCTCGCTTCCGCTTCATGCGCCGGTAGGAGTCCTGCAAAGGTACGTTGCATACTCCCAACCATTCTTCCTTCCGTGTCTCGAGCCACCAATCCCACACCGAACTTTCGCTCAGCCTGGAACAAAGCTGTGTCAGTATTTATTTTTAGGAAACCCAATTTCGGTAGATGCCATCTGATGCAGACCGGGATTCGGTTATCTTGCGGTTGCTGAGTCATTTGTTGCTTTTGCAGGCGCCATTCTTGTATCTCATCTTGGCCGAGTTTTACCACCAGGTGCTCCGGCTTTGATTGTTGATTCCACACCCTCTCGTTCCTCTCCTTCCACACTCCCCACATTGTTCCCACCACCAAGAGTTTCTGCTCCCCATTTGTGACATCAATCAACTTAAAGATCCAATCCTTCGCATCCCCACCTCCAGCCTGTATCATGTTCACAGTTTGATCCAGCCCAACTTCCTCCCAACAACTCTTAGCCATCTCACATTCGAAAAAAAGATGAGCAATGCCTTCCTCGCCCTGTGCACAACATCTGCACTCCGTCGGTATATCAATCCCTCTCCTAACAAGCACATCCCTGGTTGGTAACACCTCTCTTTGAATTCTCCACAACAAATGTTTCATCTTTGGCGGGACGTCAAGCTTCCATAATGCCGACCATTCTCCTCCGACTCTAAGCTCCTCCACGTCGTCAGTCATCTCCATGCTTAGTCTATAAGCTGATTTAACGGTATAGCTCCCGTCTTTACTCAAATGCCAGATCCTCTCATCCGGACAATCACCCCTGGGCGGCTCCAGCTCCCTAATCGCACCCTCGTCTCTCCCGTTGAACAACTCCGACAGCAGCTCCTCATCCCATTCCCAAAGCCCTGGAATCAACAAATCACCCACCACCAAATTTTCAAGTTCCATTCGGGGAGCAGATTGCACCCGACATCCATCATCAGTCCTCAACCATGGATCCGTCCATACCTTGGCCGACCTTCCATCACCTAACCTCCACCTGTATCCTTGTCGAACAATATCTTGCGAACAACAAATGCTTTTCCACACATAGCTCGGGTTTTTACCCTCTTCCGCTGTAAGAAACTCCCCCTTCGGGTAATATTTAGCTTTGAAGACCCTCGAGACTAAAGCATTGGGCTCAAACATCAGTTTCCACCCTTGTTTGCCTAACATTGCACGATTAACACTACAAAAAACAGCTGTTTGGCGTCGGTCATACACGCGTTTTAGCGTCGGTCATGACCGACGCCAAAATAAATAGCATCGGTCGGACAAACCGACGCCAGATTTGGTGACGCTAAACTTTAGCGTCGGTCGTTTGGTTAACCGACGCTAAAACGCGTGCCAACCGACGCTATATTATTTCGGTCGAACCACCAACTGGCTCAGTGGTTAGCAGATAGACCGACGCTAAAACACGCGTGTCTGGTCAACCACGCGTTGACCTGCAGTAGCATTTAGCGTCGGTTGTGACCAACGCTATTATAGGTCCGACCGACGCTATTAGAGGTTCCAGTGGGCAGAAATTTGCTTAATTTTTTCATTTTCTCATTCTCTTCTAGTGCCAATACCTGCATAAATGTCCCTGCATACATCAATTTCATTTTCACAATTCATTTTGCCAATTAATAAACATACTGAATAAACATTGTTCTATAAATGTCGAAAACATCCTCCTAAAACATTCTACTAAAACATTGTTCTAACACATGGACCTTAAACATCTCCCTAAAACACCTAAAACACATGCTACCTACTCATCCTCCTCGTCATCGTACGAGTCCATGTCCTGGGCATCCATATTTGGGGGCATACTCCATTTTCCCTTTGAAGATGAACCCACCAACTGGCTGAGCCGCTGGACCTCCTCCTGCAGATGGCTGAGCCGCTGAACCTCCTCCTCCAGATGGCTCAAGCGCTGGACCTCTGCCTCTAACACCCTCACTCGATCATCAGCGGGACAATGGCCGAAGACGTGAGTGGTAGTAGTTGAACTACTACCCTGACTCGATCCACCGGCTGCTCCACCACGTCTCCTACTCATATTAACCTGAA
Organism: Linum lewisii; assembly: GCA_034768395.1. NCBI lineage: Eukaryota > Viridiplantae > Streptophyta > Magnoliopsida > Malpighiales > Linaceae > Linum > Linum lewisii. The sequence goes on from CM068299.1 coordinate 14,745,412, forward strand.
TACACAAAGACAACAAATAATTAGAATTTTACTATTTTAAAATTACATATATCATATACTACATTACATTACCTAGGAGGGGGTCACACCAGTTCCCATACTGCGAACTCTACCACTGTGCTCCTTCGGATAGACAAGTCCGAGTGCATCGTTCGCAGAAGGAAATGTCGGGACTGTGGGATCACGGGTCAGCTCCAGAATCCGAGGCTGCACATTGATGACACAAATGAGTTTCACAAACCAAAGTTATATAAATAGACACTATTGGAGATTATTTTGTTATATTGGAATAGGTGATCAAGTACTTACCACATTAGGATCAGTGTAAGTCTGATCCTTCTTTGTGTGAGTGATAGCATACAACTCACCTCTACTGGGCGCATTTCCTCCCCTTTCAGCTGCCTACAACTGTATGAACTAAACAATATGAATACACTTTCTAAAAGGTACTAATACACAAAAAATTATTAGCAATTTGAACTGAATTATTACCAACTCCAGTCCTCTAACTCGCAACTTCTTTGACCCTCCAGTGTGGGGTGAGGTGTAAGTCCTCTGGGCGACTGAATTCTTGCGAGATCTCGCCTACAAAATGCTATTCATTTAAATGATGTACGTTGATATAATATATTCACATAATGCTTAATTTGTAATCGACTTACCACCATATCGGGTCTCAGTCTGATATCCACAAATTGTGCCCACATAGGCGCAGAGATCCTGCCCGGCTTGTGTTCTATTGCCCACGCCCTAGGGATCTCCACAAACTCATCCCAGTCGAAGTCCTGGCCCGCTTCTTCAGCTTCCTTCTTCAATTTATTCTTGTATGTGTTAACCACATAACTTCTCCAAATGCGGGTTTTGCAGTCCTTCCACTTCCTGCCAATATCCTCCATGGTGTACTTAGTCGCAGCGTCTGTCAGCTCTGGTGGCTCAATCACGATACAACGCTGCATCAAATTCAATGATTATAAATTTGTACTTATTATTAAATTTACATAACACAGGAATGAATTTCATATTTGAATACTTACAAACACAGTAGCCTTCAAATCATTCTTCTCTCCCTCCGTCACGTTGGGCCACTCCTCATACTGTAGTGGGATGAGGTTCTGGTCATTCCCCAGCAGACCCGTGAACTGGCCCAACAGAGCGGTGGGGCTCGCAACCGTAGGCCCTAGAGGCCCCCAAGGCATGATGACCTTCTTCCCATCACGAAGGCTCAAAATCTGGCTACTAGCCACAGGCTCCTGAGTCCTAACTCCTACTGGATCGATGAGCTCTACCATCCAAGGACCTGAACGAGGAGGCATATCTGCAAATCCAAATCCAAATATTTATGTCAAACATTCGAGTATTGAATATTGAACAATAACACTTAGATCAAAATAATTTTACCAAACACTAGTTAATCATCGAACTCTGCAATTCCAGGCCTGGCTAGGGATAGATCAGTGGAATTATCAAAATCAGACAACTCTGGATTCATAATCATCTCACTCTCATGCACTAAGTTGCCTTCCTCATCACCCATGTCGTAGACATCTCTGGGTTTGATATGTACAGGAATACACCAGCCCTTATCCACCTTATCTTCAACATAGTAGACCATTCGGGCCATCTTTGCTTCAATAAATGGCTCGTCATCTAAGCGACTTCCCGTGTATAGCAAATGTGAGAAATTAAGTTGTGTGAACCCCAACCTATCTTTCTTCACATACCTTGGATTGTGAGTGTTAGCCCATTTACACTTGAATAATACCACACAGAAATCTCCATAATAATTCAGCTCAAGTATGTCTTCTAACTTTCCATAGTACGCGAGTTCGCTTGTGTGAGGTCGATTGTCCACTGAGCTAGAATAACTATGAGTTTCATAGCTGCCGTACACACCACTATTCTGAGTACTGAGACCCTTATCACGACTAACTGTACAGAAACGATAACCATTCACGTCGTAACCAGTATACTGATAAGCTTGTCGAGAAGGTCCTCGTGCCAACAATCTTAGATTATTCGAATGTACTACTTGGGTATCATCTAGTATCTGTGAAATGACAATAAAAATAATACTATATCACAAACTAGATGATTGGAAGTTGTCGTCATGCAAAGGTTAATGAAACTCATAGTATACTTACACGACTCCTAAACCATTGCACAAAGTCTCTATGTACAGCTTTTTCAACTTCAGCTGCTGATCTTCCTCGTAATCGATGTTTTGTGATTGCTTGGAACTCCCTAGTAAGTTCATATTGAACAGAGAAGAATTAAAATAGAATAATAGTCACACCAGAAGTGCAGTTTAGTATATGTACTTACTGTAGGAAAGGACTGACTTCATTAGCCCCTATAAGGACATGTCGGTGTGCTTGCAACCATTCCATATCATTTAACTTATAGGGGTGTTCGCCACCAACATGACGTCCAATTGAAGGGAACTTGGATATGCCAAGAGATTCATCTCTCACTTGATCATGGAGTCGAGACCCACGGTTGAAACGAGTTTCAACTCCATCTTCGTAGTATAAGGAGACAAATGTAATAATCTCCTCAGAAATCCAAACTTCTGCAATTGAACCTTCTGGCTGGGATCGATTTCTGACAAAAGATTTCAGCTTTCCAAGAAATCTGGTTTCGACAAGGAATTAGTTATTAGTAAAATAATAAAGTAAACGCATAACAAATGCATGTAACCGATTGTTATATTGTACCTTTCTATAGGGTACATCCCTATAGAAACAATTCTTCCCACTCCCCGCCAAACGTAATGGCTCCTGGTCTAGATTACAAGTGGGGCATGTCTGTCCTGTATAAGTGTTCCACCCTGATAATAAACTCAGTCCAGGGAAATCACTTATTGTCCACATTAGCGCTGCCCTCAACGTGAATGATTCTTTCTTCACTGAATCATATGCTTCTACACCTTCCCATAACATTTTCAGCTCATCAAGTAAAGGTTGTAGGTAGACATCGATATCATTTCCAGAAGCTTTCTTTCCCGGAATGATACCAGACAATATCATACCTGTTGACTTCATGCATTCCCACGGAGGCGTGTTGTACGTCATTAGTACAATTGGCCATATGCTATGACTAAGACTCATATTCCCAAAAGGATTAAAGCCGTCACTAGCAAGGCCGAGCCTAACATTTCTCGGATCTGAAGCAAACTCAGGATACCTAGTGTCAAAGTTAACCCACGCTTGACCATCTCGTGGATGCCGCAACATTCCATCAGTAGTTCTTTCTGTAGAATGCCACACCATACTCTCAGTTGTTCTAGGGCACATGAACAATCTTTGTAACCTTGGAATTATTGGAAAGTATCGATATATTTTCAATGCTTTAAGTTTCTTCTCATTGCTTCCATCAACTACGTCATCATCAACACCACCATCCTTGTATCTAGACTGCTTGCAAATCCTGCAACTCGTCTCATCTATGTCATTACCCCAGTACAACATACAATCGTTCACACATGCATGAATTTTCGTGTATCCCAGCCCAAGCCGTTTGATCATTTTCTTTGCACTATATCCTGTTGGCGGTATGTTGGCAAACTCAAAAGCTTCATGCAGCAACTCAATGATCATTGATATTGCTTTATCGTTGATGTTATGCATCCCCTTGATATGATAAAGTCTCAGAATGAAAGATAGTTTGGAGAACTTCTTACATCCTTCGTATAGTACCGTTTCTCCATCTTTTAGTAAATCCCTCAAATTTACATTGTCATCATCAACCGGCTCTTGTATTGGCTCAGGGATGCTGGTGTCATTATCTTCGCTCATAGCAATTTCTTCATTCATTTGAGCTGCCTCATTAACATCTTCATTAGCAAGTACTTCAGTAGTAGTCTCGCGGACCTCCTCAGTAACGACACCAAAAACATCATTAACCATTGAACGAAGTGATCTAATATGATCACTTCCATGCACTGCAGTCCTAGAAGAAGATCCGTACAGACGCTCGCCATGTCGCTCTCCATGTCGATCCCAAACAGTATATCCTGGCGGAAATGGCTTGCGGAGTAAATGCTCGTACACATCATCTCTACACAACCACTTCTTGAATCCACATTTTGGACATGGACATACTATTTGCTCTCCGTCGTTGTTGTTGGAGAAAGCAAAATTCAAAAAGCTTTCTAAGCCAGTCATGTACTCCGGTGATAGTCTTGGGGTGTTAATCCAAGATTTATCCATTAGGAGATACCTGATTTCGTGTAGGGAATAGATTCTCAGTACTGTAGATCATAATCTATATATAAAGTTAACTTAGGTAAAATGCTAAGATGTTGTAACATTAATTTAGAATCATGTAGTACCAAATAATATACTAGTAACTAGTGTTTGTACGAAATTACCATGAAGTAGCTAGCAATATGCTACCGAGTTTAGTTAACTTAAAAACAAAACCCTAACTCAACCATATTCTAACATTAATCATATTCTAACAATTACTTAAAAATAACAAACAATTCTACTAATTAATCTCATTTAAAAAAAAATTATAATTGATCATAGTGAAAACAACATACATATTACTATACAAGTTTAATCAGTTTTATGAGACATGCATATTACAATCAATTAATTTACGTGTAAAAAAAAAGACAACAAATGCATACCTTACACCGGGGTGAGCTCCAAAAAGGCAGAAGACAGAACCACGAGAAAATAACTACTCGAAACGGGCACTGAGAAAATAACCACAACATGTACAATTAGAACTAATCAGAATAACTATTTCAATCCACAACAATGCTATTGACACATACAATCTAGAAACTAAACGAAATTTAAATTACAATCTACAATTCAATACTATTCTAGGAGTCACAGCAATTTCAATTCACTACAATTCTAATAATCACAACGTATACAATTCTATAATTCTATAATTCTCTACAATCCTAAATAATCAGAACATATACAATTCTAATTCTCTACAAAATAAACAAAATTTAAATTACAATGTACAAATTAAATAACTTACACCGATACACAGGAGGAGATGTCAAGGAAGCACGGGAGATGAGAACAGCGTCACAACAGCTCCTAGCTCGAATGCCGGCAATTTCAGAGGGTTTTCAGAGGATTTGGGGAGTTGAGAGAACTTCAAACTTTAGGGAGGAGTTGCATAATGATTTCTGTCGTCTGGGATGGGTTTTTATATGTTCGCGGTTTAGCGTCGGTCGATGACCGACGCTAAAACGCGTGTTAGCCGACGTTATTCACACGCGTTTTAGCGTCGGTCACAACCGACGCTAAAGTGTTTCTGCTGACCGACGCTGATCTAACCGTCTGGTTAACCAAAAAATCAAACCAGGAAAGGCATATAGCGTCGGTTGTCACGCTAATTTTAGCGTCGGTCGGCAATCAACCGACGCTAAAACGCGAAGTCAACTACTTAGCGTCGGTTGTTGACCGACCGACGCTAAAATGCTACGTTTCAACCGACGCTATAAGCCTTTTTTTGTAGTGTAAAATCAAGTAGATTACGGTAACCGAGGCCACCAAAATTCTTTCGGACACACATCCTTCCCCATCTTAGCCACAGGATCCCTCCTCCTCCTCTAGGTTTCGTACCCCACCAAAAACTGTTCATCATATGCTCTAGCTCCTCCGCCACCGTCTTGGTCAACATGAACGCATTCATATAATAAACTGGGATAGATTGGATTACTGATTTCAATAGCACCTCCTTGCCCGCATTTGAGATTTCCCCGCCCCTCCACACCTGCATTCTCTTCCACATCTTCTCCTTCATATGCGCAAACACATGTCTTTTATTACGCCCAATGCACGACGGCAACCCCAAGTACCTACCGGTGTCAACCGGATTTGATACTCCGATGATGGCCGAAATACCCTCTTCAAGCATGGGATGGGTGTTCTTGGTAAACATCACTCCTGACTTCTGGAAATTTATATGTTGTCCTGAAGCCATAGCATAGTCGTCCAAGATCTTTTTTACCGCCCTCGCTTCCTGAAGGTCTGCTCTAAAAAATAGAAAACTGTCGTCAGCAAATAAAAGGTGTGTCACTCGGCGCGCCACACTTAACTCGTGCGCCTTGAATGACACCATTCGCTGCCGCTTTCCTCAACAGGGTCGAAAGTCCTTCGGCACATAAAATGAACAGAAAAGGCGATAGCGGACACCCCTGGCGTAGCCCCCGCCCTGGCATAATCGGCCCCACTCTGTCCTCATTCACCAAAACTATATAATAGACTGACCTCACACACATCATTATCAAGCTGATCCATCTCTCTGCAAAGCCGAAATGCCTCATAGCAGTCTCCAGGTACCTCCACTCCATTCTATCATAGGCTTTTGAAATGTCAATCTTCAACGCTACCTCTCCCACCTTTGGGTTTTGTCGTCTCCTCATACTATGAATCGTCTCGAACGCCACCATCACGTTATCAATAATAGATCGCCCTGCCAAAAAAGCAGATTGCTCTTTTGAGATTAATTTCGGGATCACACGCCTCAGTCTATTTGCTAGGACTTTCGCCACCACCCTGTATAAAACACTGCAAAGGGAAATAGGTCTCAGATCTTTCATATCCGTCGGGTCGTCGACCTTCGGAAGCAAAACAATATTTATTTCCTGCACCTCCTGCGGGAAAACTCCATCCTCCAGCCATCTTTCCCTGCCTGAAAAACATCATCACCAATTAGCGGCCAAAAGTACTGATAAAACCCCGGGTTAAAGCCGTCCGGCCCCGGTGCTTTGTCAGCATCCATTGAGAATAATGCATTCTTAAATTCCTCCTTTGTAAAAGGCGAAACTAAGAAGTCATTATCCTCAGAGGTAATCATACCGTCAATTGCATTAGTTATAGTCTCAGGGTTACTACTTCCCCCTGTGAATAACTTCTGAAAATACCCCTCCGCAACTCGCATCATCTCCTCGGTCGACGTCGCCCACTCCCCATCGTCGCCCACTCCCCATCGTCGCCCATCAGCTTCTTAATTTTCTTGTGCTTCCTCCGACCATTGGCTACAGCATGAAAGAATTTGGTATTCATGTCCCCCTTCCGAAGCCAGAACTGCTTTGCTCTCTGTCTCCAATGCGCTGCTTCTTTCTGTAGCAAGTTAATCAGCTCCAACTTACAGTTCGTTTCCTCCTCCTCCTCGCCTGCTTCCCTCAACGTCGCCAACCTTCTCCGTTTTTTTTTTAAATTTCCTCCTTGAATTTGCGCGCCTTTTGTCTCCCCCACACATCCAGCTCTTCGGCACACACTCCCAGCTTCTCGATTAACGTACCACGACTCTCCCTCCTCCACACTTCCTCCATGAGCGGCTTCAACTGCATCTCCAACTTCCATTTATTCTCGAACCGAAACCGCCTCCTACTTCGTCTCTCCTCCGCACCTTTCGTGTTCAGGACGATAGGCGAGTGATCTGAAAGGGCAGCCACCTCGTTTCAGAGCTTAGTAAACGGAAAGTGCATCACCCACTCCTGATTTACCATTGCCCAATCCAGTTTCGACTCGATCACATGCGCCTTCCCTTTTGCTCTCGACCAGGTAAATTTGTATCCTTCCAGCTCAACATCTCTAAGCTCACAATCTGCAATAGCCGACCTAAAACCGTCAATTAGGTTTTGCGGTCTCAAGTTCCGGCCCCTCTGCTCATGCTGACTCAAAATATCATTAAAATCACCTATTACACACCACGACCCTTGCACTCCATTAGCCAACGTTCTAAGGATATCCCACGAGTCTTGCCTCCGTTGCCTTTCTGGCCACCCATAGAACCCCGTCATTCGAACCACCCCACTCTCGTCATCTGTTAGTTCCATATCAATAAAATGTTGATTAAAACTCATCAACGAGGCTTGCATTTGCTCCTTCCACAGTACCCCTAAGCCCCCGCTTCTTCCTCTTGGTTCCACTACAAAACACCCTTCGAACCGACATCCAACCTTAATCTCTTCCAACTTTTGCTTTCCAACTAGCGTCTCAGACAGAAACACTATGTCTGGCCTATGAACTCGGATGAGCTCACTCAGCTCGGAAACTGCGCGAGGTTGGCCCACCTCTGCAGTTCCACGCCATGACAATCATGATGATTGGTAGGTTGCACCTCCGCAACCTGCCTGCTTCCCATTTTTTGAACTCTGCTCATTCTTCTTTGGCGATTTTGTCGGTTTGGCCCCACCGTACGGTTCCTCCTCCATGAGATCACTGCCATCACCTCCTCTCCTCCGCTTCTTCTCATCACGAAGTTGGATAGGCACTTCTTCCCCCGCAACTGCTGCCTGTCCAAATGCAATTTGCATCCCCTCCGTGTGCGAGCTTGCACCCAGATTCCTCATCAAACACGCCACATTGTCGGAACTGTCTTTCTCTCCACCCTCCAATTTCGGTCCTCCCTTTGCTGCATGGAATATGATTTCATAGCATCCCTACCGCTAACTCCCTTATCTCTCCTCATTAACCACTGATCACCTGGCAGTGCTCTTGCTCTCTTCGGCACCGCCCGAATTTCCTCGTCCCACATCCTTACTATTTTGTCCGACGGGACTTGAAACAACACTTCACAGTACCTATCTATATGCCCCATCTTTTTGCATATATAACAAAAATTTGGTAGCTTTTCATATCAGAAGGTACATGTCACACTCTCCTTTCCCTCAATCCGTAACTTCTTCTCCCTTTTCAATGGCTTTCGTATGTCGAGCTGCACACGTATCTTCATATACTCTCTATCGAACGACACCAGATTTGATTCATTGTACTCAAGAAACTTCCCACGAAATTACCCAACGCTCTTCCGATCGTTCTCCGTGTAGAACCCTGGTGGTAAATCATGCACATGCACCCAGTAATCAGCAAAGAACAAGTCGACCGTGCTTGGCGTCTCCCCCTCCCGTAGCTCTCGAAGCACCAATAGACTTTGGTCGAACAGCCACGGGCCAAGCTCCATTACTCTCCTCATATCAACAATGTGATTAAAACGAAATAAGATGAGCCTATCCCCCAACTCCTCAATTGAGACTCTCCTTCCCGGCTGCCATAAACTTGCCATCATACTCTGAAAAGCCGGGAAATTGTATTGTTTGCATGTTAACAAAAACCCGACCAGACACAGATTGAAATCCTCCGCCTCCTCAGCAACCTCCTCTTCATCACTATCTTCGATCGTCGACTGCTCAACCTCCCTGTCCACGATTTTCGTCTGTCGTATGCAATCGTCTCTCCCACCAGCACGGGATAACGAAAAACCTTGGAAGATTTAAGAAGAAAAACTGTCGGCACCACGTGGAAGCTGTTTGATCAACAGAAACCCTAAGCGAGGCGGCGCTCAAAACGAGAAAGAAGAAAAAAAGGAAAAACCCTTATTCAAGGGAGCTGCGCACCCATTCGGGAGAAAAACCTGGAAAAATATAAGAAGTAGTAGCTAGCTAAGGTTCAACCATTTCTCTCTTTCCCCCTTGATTTGGGCTTGGGCTTCTGTTGGCTCGCATCTCCCATTGGAATCTTTGCCTCTTTGAAAGGTTGGTAAGGTGGGCCTACTTGGAGCCCCAAACTTCCTAACCGCTATAAGCCCAACAACCTCATTGGATGAAACCAAAAGGTTAGTAGGTCTTCCATCGGTTCCTTCACCTCCTCCAGCGCAGCTTCCCTGTGCCGACTCTAATCCAGACGGCACTGTCACTCATTCTCCTCCTCGACGGTGGCGCTCTGGCATGGGGGGTTTTTGTTCGCTCTTGCTCTTGTTAAGGACCCATGAAGCCCTGCCCAAAATGTTTCCAGCTTCTACGGATCTCGCCGCCGGCCGTTAGAACCTCTGGCAGACTCAGCGCCGTCCCTTACGAACTCCTCCACCGCATCCTCATCGTCGCCGATCACAACCTCATGTCCGCCGCCCAAACCTTCATTCTCTCCCGCCACTTGCGATCCGTCTAGAAATTTTCCCTCATGAAGCTCGACTTCCACATCTCGTCGCCCGCCAGCGACGAATGGAACAGTTTCGTCCAGTTCGTCCAAAACGTCATGACATTTCACAATCGCGAGTACGCTGACGAACTTGAAGTCCTCTCCCTGTCCACTGACGACAGGACTTCGAGGTCGGTGGCACCCTCACGGTTGGGAAATGACATGACGTTTTCGACGAATTGAACGAAACTATTCCATTCGTCGTCGTTGGACTGCGAGATGTTGAAGTCGATCTTGGTGAGGGATGATTTCCAAATGGATGGCCAACGGCGGGAGAGGACAGAGGTTTGGGCGGCGGATTTGAGGTTGAGATCGGCGGCAATGAGGATGCGGTGGAGGAAAGGGTGCTGAGTCTATCGGCGGCTCGGCCGACTGGAGGCGACATTCCTCTGTCCATTTTTTTGCTGTCTCTATTTTTTTCTTTCTTTCCCTCTCTTGCTGCTATGTCGTGAATTTGAGTTTGGTGAATTTATCGATTTTGTTTGTAACGTCTATGCGAAAAGAAATTTAATTTAGAGATTTTGTTTTGAGATTTGAAACCTGAAACTGTTGGCGGCAAGCTATTTTGGAATCTAGGGAAATGATTTTCATTGGTAGGTGGCGGTGAGAGAGGAATAATATGGGCTTTTGAGTTTACGAGGATTGAAAGTTTGGGCTTGTTTAAATTTCACAAGTTAATGGTCCAACCCAACATAGAGGTTTGACATATGTGTAATTAGTAATTACCAATGTTGTCAGGACCGGACCGGTCAAGCGAGAGGTTCGAAGGTTTAAGGTTCGACCGGGATTGGACCGTAAAAACCGGTGTATAAACCCGGCCATTACAATTTAAAAAGGTATGTATTTATTAATCCATTCATATAAGTTGGGCATCATAATGTGATAGGATATATATATAATTTAACAAGTTATGTATTCATTTATAAGTTGGGGATATAAATAGAAACAAACCCTAATCCTAAATTCTAATCTGTATTTGTCGCCTCCTCCCTTCTATTTCCCACTTCTTTCCTTCTCTTCCCCTGTTTATCTTTCTCTCTTCCCCTGCATATTTTTCTCTCATCGCAACTCATTTACAGCTAAAGAAACATAGATGATGAAGGCGGATGCTACGTGGGGGAGGAAGCAGGTGCTGCTGCTCCTAATCGAACAGTTAACAGTACCCCCTAATCGAACACAGTACCAAACTACCAATCTAACAGAAAATCGGAAAATTCGACCAGTGGAAGAAGACAGTACCAACAAGAAGAAGAAGACTAACTAATGTCGGACGGCGCCGCAGATAGATAATTGAAGTAGGATTGTGGGATGGGTAAGCGTACGAGATGCAGATGGATTAACCCTAACTTTGCCCAAGTTTCAACCGCTGGAACCGGCCTCAACGGGTCGACCGATTTTGAGCGGGTTTTCCGGTTCGACCAGATTTTAGAGCCTAATTCAGCCGGTGATGATTTAGGGGCAGACCGGACCGGCTTGGGCGTCGGTTCCTGGTTTTCCCAGTCGAACCGGCCAGTCCGGTCCGGTTATGACAACACTGGTAATTACTAATTACACTCAAAACATTCTAAATACCATATCTGTAAGAAACAAAATTATTATTTTTTATCTTAATCGCGTAAATTCGACTATACCATGACCAATCACTGTCGAAAAAAAAATCTTTCTAACATAGTACAAGTTAGCGGACCCTACAAGCATCTCAAATAGACAAATACGTCGAGTTTGTAAATGACATAACACTCCTAACATAATAGAGTTATAATATTTCAATTTATTTTACATCCCGCATTCCCGAAATGGATCCAATCAAATATTAATAATTTTTTATGATGATCTCTATTTTAGGTGTCAAAGATCCTCTTTAATAGATGAAATCTTAAAAGAAAGCTAGACAATGAATATTAAGTCTTAATATACTTTGATTTCAACATTATAGTTTATTTTTAAAAGCTAATAATGTATATAGCAAGGACTAAAATTTAAAAAAAAAGTGTACACGAAATTAATGACAAATAACACGATTTAATAAACATTAGTCATCTAAACATTTAGCTTACATCAACATATGTAAACTTCAAAATACATAAACCCGATCTGAATTTGATGCTAACAGAAAAGAAGAAGCAGTAGCTAGCTAAGGTTCAATCATTTCTCTCTTCCCCCCTCCCCTTGATTTGGGATTGGGCTTCTGTTGGCTCGCATTTCTCATTGGAATCTTTGCCTCTTTGAAAGGTTGGTAAGGTGGGCCTACTTAGAGCCCCAAATTTCCTAACCGCTATAAGCCCAACAACCTAATTGGATGAAACCAAAAGGTTAGTATGTCTTCCATCGGTTCCTTCACCTCCTCCAGCGCAGCTTCCCTGTGCCGACTCTAATCCCGACGGCACCGTCACTCCTTCTCCTCCTCGACGGTGGCGCTCCGGCATGGGGGTTTTTATGCCCTCTTGCTCTTGTTAAGGACCTCTAAAGCCCTGCCCAAAACGTTTCCAGCTTCTCCGGATCTCGCCGCCGGCCGTTAGAACCTCTAGCAGACTCAGCGCCCTCCCTTACGAACTCATCCACCGCATCCTCATCGTCCCCGATCACAACCTCATGTCCGCCGCCCAAACCTTAGTTCTCTTCCGTCGCTGGCGATCCGTCTAGAAATTGTCCCTCACGAAGCTCGACTTCCACATCCCGCCAGCGACAAATGGAACAGTTTCGTCCAGTTCGTCCAAAACGTCATGACATTTCACAATCGTGAGTACGCCGACGAACTTGAAGTCATCTCCCTGTCCACTGTGATTATTTAAAAAATTCTTGTTGAAGGGATTTTAAACTATGACCTCCTTCTTGTAAAATTGAACTCCTACCACTATGCCATTGAGTATTATCGAGATTATATAACAATATATTTTTTTATTAAAGTAGCGTACACATGGTTTGTACAAAATATATGCAGATGAGTACGAACTATGTGTACACTAGTATAAAAAAAGGTGTGCGCACGTGTACGAATAGGTGTACGCACATTATTTTATTAAGTAGTGTGCACATAATTTATACAAAATATGTGCACACGAGTACAAAGTATGTGTATACTAGTGTAAAAAATCAGTGTGCACGTGTACGAATAGGTGTACACGTGTACATAAAAAAATGTAAGATATTGTGTACACATGTACAATGAGTATGTACATGTGTTTTGAGAGTGTGTGCACGTGTACACATTGTGTACATGTGTACAAGATAAGTGTACACATGTACAAAAATGTGTGCGTGTATAGAACGTGTACGCATGTATAACACGTGTACAAAAAATGTGTGCATATGAGTACATAGTTTATATACAAAAATGTACACATACACATATACAAAATTGTGTACACATATTAAAAACGAGTATGAAGCGTCACATAATTTTTTTTTCCAGAAAACAGGCCCAACGATCGTGGTCCGGTGGCTGAATTTTTTTTCGAAATTAGAGCTCTGATCGTTGAAAAAGTCAACGAAGCTTCGGTCGCGTTAACACTTAAATTAAAAAAAATAAAAATTAAATTAAATTATGAAATGACATATTTATCCCTTTAATTTAAGCCATCAAATCTAAATTTGAATCAATGATTGAGATTAATCCTTGAGAGCTCAGCCAAAACAGTAAGCCGGACTCCTCCCATTATGCAAGTAGTGCTTGCACTTTGGAAGCGGCTAAGTACGCCTCCTAGGTACCGTTCTGTCGGAGTCTTAGACTTTGGTTGACGCTATGAATGAGCCTAACTAAGCATCGATGGTCGATGGTCGTGACAGTGTTTAACGTTCCTTGGGGCCATCTTTAAGTTCCTTGAGGCCTCCCCTGATTGTTTGATCCGGTTTATCACTTGTAGAGCTCCGAATGCTAATGCCGATTGGGTGGCCCGACAAGGCCCCCTCCAACGTTATTGGATCCTTGCTATGTAGTTTTGGGCTTCGTACTTTTTAGCCACAATAGTTATGAGATGAGCAATTTTCCCCTAAAAAAAGTATATAATTACATTTTGTTTTTGTTTCTGAATCCAAAAGTACACCAAAAGAAAGAAAGAAAGAAAGAAAGTCCTTCAACCAAGTCCATGTTTGTTAAGGAGAGGAGTTTGATGTGTGGTGCCAAAGTTAGAGAGTCCAGTAGCCATATATGGTGCATTGGGCAGAAACTGTGGCCAAATATTTCCTTAGCACAAAAACCAGAAACTTGGAAGAGACCAAAGTAATTATTAGGGGTGCAAGTGCAATGATAGGAACATGACGTCGGAAGAGGAACTACGTACGTACAGTAGTCATTCACACAATCACACCCACCAGCTGACTTCTAACTTGTAACTCTCTCTCTCTCTGCTTTCAGTTTGTACATTCCATCCATCCATCCATCCTCTCACCACCCATTTCTAACATCTACTACTGTACATATATGTATTATGAATTCAGAGCATGCACTTTGGCTCAATTATCTTTGCATTGATGCTTGAGATAGCATTATGATGGAAGAAAAAGAAGATGTAGTAAGCACAGAAAAGTAGAGTAAGTGGGGGTTAGTGAGAAGACAAGAAACTAGAAGAGTAAGAGTTTAAAAATAAGGGACAGAGTACACAAATTTCACTAGGAAAGATAGGAGAGGACAGAGATAGACACAAGAGAAGAGAGTATGTTATGTTGGTCTTCACTGTGTCCTATTTTAGGAAATGGGTAGTCATCAGTTTTTTTTTTTTTTTTTTTTTTTACTATTGTCTATCTCTTCAATGAGTGTGTGTGTCTGTAAACTGACCACAGCATAACAGTACTACTAGTGTAAAATTATAAGCATGTAATCGAAATACAAGAGAGCTCTCAATCAATGTTATGGTGGGTTTCTGTTTAAGGAAATGTCATGATTCAAATAGACACCCCACACACTGTCGGGAACATGCAAATAAATCCCTCTTCATGACTTTGTCCATATTCCCCATCATATTTCGGGACTTGCACTATCTATCCCCATTACCCACCCACTTATGCATATATCCCTATCAATATTTTATAAAAATGCACTTTCAGCTTCAACTCATACATATTACCCTAGCTATTGGCGAATTTCGAGTGCACGTGTAGTTATTATTTGGATTCTTAATTTCTTCTAAATTACTTCACATAATAAGTTAGTTGTTGTATGTAGGCATTTCATTCCAAACAACCGGTTTGATTTGTGGTCGATTCTAGGAGGAAATTAAAGTCAAATATGGATTCCCCAACCCAACATGCCAACAAAGACTCATCTGAACTAGTTGTTATGATAAGTTTGTCTTGGGTTATCTCATATCGGAAAGTGGAAGGGACAATGTGCACTTTATAAGTATGAGGGAACCTCACCCCATGAGTTAGCTTTTGGGGTGAGAAGGCCCAATAACACCCAACTGTCTGACGATTCATGAAAGTTTTTAAGTTCACGAAAGACCAACCAACCTGTGAACCAGTCACGTCTAATGCTTCACATAATCCAAACAATGGTTACATGAAATCAAATCTAAATATTTACTAAATGAAAAAAGATGATGGTCTCTTTATTCTCTCTTGATGCCCTCTTAATTAATATTGGAAGTAGAGAGGGGATAGAAAAGGTGACATGAAAGAAGAAAGGGTGAGAAAGAGAGCATAATCAAGCTGCACTTTCACTTTTGGTGTAAGTTTGAAACCTTTCACCTTTCATTTTTGGTTTTCCAATCATTCTTTGTACTCTTCTTCCATGCATCATTCAACTCCCTTTCCAAACTCATGCAATTTTTGTACTTTTTTCTTTTCTTAATAAATATACTTCCCTCAACATCTCTTCAATTTTATTCGACAAAACTATCACTCCTTCTTCTATTTTCTTATTGTTTCTGATATCTATTTTACTTTATAGATACTTTATTATTTGTAATAGTCAGTATATGTACACTAAGTGACTGATACAGATTTTGTTAGATACCTAATTTTTTTTGGCCTAATACACAAATTTAATCAAACCTTTTCGGTTTATGTCAATTCTAGTCACTTCTATTTTAGTGACATGAAATAGGCAAAAAAATTTTTTTTTGTGTCAAATCTGTCCATTTGACCGTTAACTTTTTAACACCGTTAGTAATGTGGCAAATGAAGCTAACATGACATTCATTTGACCAGTCAAGTGCATGCCACATCATATTATTAGTTATAAAATTATGAAATAAAAATTAAATTAAATGTCAACTTAAAATAAAACAAATTAATATAATTAATAATTTAATTAGCTTCAGGGGTTATGGAATCAACTCCTCTCCTTCGGCTCTTCCCCTCCCATTCTCTAAATTTCCACCGCCGCCTCTCTCTTGATCGGAATCGGAGTCATCGTCCTCGCCCTCCATTCCGTAGCGTTTAGAGAGGGGAACAAGTAGCTGATGTGGATTAAGTTGAGCATATATTTGGTGTTCTACGTTTTCGCTATCTGAATCGAAATCTGCCCCCTCCCTGACAAATTCGCCGGCAGCGGTTTCGCAATCAGTGGACCTCTGATGGTCGATTTGAAGAATTGTAGCGCGATATCTGTCAATGGTACTGTTAGCAAGCCGTTGGAGCTTCGGCGGACAGTATAATCGAACAGCCATTCGAGGACGAAGAAAGGGATCTGGTTCTCAAGCCGAGCCATGTCCCTCTGGAGCGTGGAAATTATAAGGAGGTGGTGAAAATCGATTCGTTCTAGAGGTTTTCGAGGTTGAGTTCAGTTCGATGTTGGAGTAGCGGACGAAGAGCTCGAGGATGAAGCACCCATCGAGGAATAGGATCTCGAGCAGCTAAACTGAATCGATGTCAATCTCTTCCGCGTAGCAAGCACGAACATCGGGCTCAAAGACGAAAATGGTTTTGAGGCAGGTGTCGGTGGTGGGAGATGTGTCATCGGTTCGGTCGAGGAGGGAGAGCGTGTAGCGATTGCCGCCGGCGATGTCGTGAAAGAGTGGTGCTAGGGAGGGTTATTTTATTTTAATATTAATTTTAAATTTTCTTCAAATAGGATGATGTGGCAAAATTTGCCACATAAGCCGATACATCAATTTGGAATTTTGAACTTCCGTTAACTGGGACGAAAAAGTTAACGAAAATGATGAAAGTGCAAAAATGAGTTTTCCAATAGAAGTGGCTAGAATTGACATAAACCGAAAAGGTTTGGCTAGATTTGTGTATTAGGCCTTTTTTTAATGAAAATCGTCACACTCGCATTTATTAATGATTCAAATTGGTGCATT
Source organism: Linum lewisii (assembly GCA_034768395.1). NCBI lineage: Eukaryota > Viridiplantae > Streptophyta > Magnoliopsida > Malpighiales > Linaceae > Linum > Linum lewisii. The sequence goes on from CM068299.1 coordinate 14,762,612, forward strand.
TATCAGTTAGTGCACTCTCGAGCCAGGTTGGAGAAGCATGCCCAATAAATGGCGATGCCAAGGAAAAAGACCGATGAGCTAAAACGTCAGCTACCCTATTCTTATTCATCCTAATGCTTCTCAACTACATATTAGGATGAGAGCTACTAAATGTTCCAAATGATTCTACTGAATTCAGTAACGTCGTCGATGTGGCTCATCACAGTAGCAACCACCACCGATATGCGCCTCCCAGTATCCATTACCCTCCAGCACCCCAAAGCTTCTAGAAGAGCCATCACTTCCCCTTCTCGGACTGTCGGGGATCCTCTCTGCCATAAAGTTCAAAGCGAGACCACCAGACCTTCGTGATCACGCAAGATCATACCACAACCCCATCGATGCTCTTCTCTACGAAAGCTCGCGTCCACATTACATTTAACTCTCCCACTAGGCGACATGATAACTATAAAACAGCGGTCAAATAATAACCTACAGAACTAGGATAAATAGTATTCCACGGGGCTCTTCTATACGTTTACTCAAAGTAATTTAGCAATCATTCGGGTTTAAACAAGTTGTGTGGTGTGAGTTCCACGAATTTCTAAAGCTATTATGCAAGGAAAATGAAATTGAATTACAGATGACAAATTGATTGATTGGTTTTGTTCGATTAAAGAGACGATAGTTTAGATTTCGAATCCCCCAAAGATCACTAAGGCATTGGTAATCACAAGAACGACTTGTAACAGACTTAGTTCAAACAGTTCTGAATCACCGATGTAGCTCCTTACCCTTAGGTCTAAGTTCACAAACATTCGCTACTATTGAACTAGCTACCAAGATTAATTAACCGTCCGTGCATTCACTTCTGCAACAGATAACTAATTCTTGCACTTGATTGATTAATGAGCTACTCTTGAAATGGATTAACCCTAAACGGCTCCTACGAGAGGAGTGATTCCATTGAATAGGTTAATTGTTCAATTCGATGTTCTAGAACAAGGCGGATGTTCGCCAACTATCCTTTATTCTAATAAGAATCTAATCTAGGTGATCAGGCTAGAAAAGAAATGAATTTTAAGAAAGAATTAAACATGAATAAGACGAAGTCTGAATTGAAATCTAATTACCATCGATCCGTGACCGTTTTAAAGCTCTGGGTCACTTAGGGTTCATCTAATCTAACCTATAAGAGTTTAGCTACTCATATCTAATAAACAAGATTCAAAGACGACAAAAGAATTCATCTTAAAACAAAGGAAAAACAGAAGGAATCTGAAAAACCCAATTTCAGATGATTCCGTGAAGCTTCGATCTCGAGACTCTTCAACTCCTAGTTCCGAGCGTCTTCCGGGATGGATTGATGGTGTCAGGATTTCTCCGATAGCTCCGAAATACTCTCTCCAGGTCGTGGAAGTCTCTAAAAATCAAATATTGAATGAAGACTCCCCCTTCCCTTTTAATGAGTGGTTGTTACAGGTGTGTGATTCTTGGGACAAAAATTGGGTAAAGTTGGCGGCAGTGGTGCTTTAGAGCTTATGGCACGAGAGAAATATGAGAGTTTGGCAAAATGAAGCAAAAACCCCTAGGCTGGTCGTCGAAACAGGTCTCACCTTGAAGTAGGAGTGGAGCTGATAGTGATACATAAAGTCGAAGAGGGACTCGACCCGTTTGCTGAGAGAAATGGCATGTGCCATGATGATACTAGATTTATAGTGAGAGTCGGAAGGGAACAACGGCACATTGGAGGATTGGACTTTGGCCTTATAATATAGCTTTCCATAAACTACATTTCACACCCATTGATGCAATTATGATGAGTATTTGGTGTAAATGTGCTAACTATGCGATTCTCGACTCCAAGTGTGTACATTGTCCATATTTTGGCTATTTTTACCTTGGTTTTGAGTTTTGTTGTTGAGCGTCAAGGTTACCAAATTGTATATGACTCTCTCACAAGTCCATCGCTTCAAATGGGGACCAATTCGGAGTTCGGACGGAGCGGGAATCGCCAAAATAAGAAGCTGAAATTTTAACCAGCAAAAAGTGCGCTTAGCTGCACAGAATTTGCTGGAAATCCGTATTTTGGCGATAAGTGGGCCCCAAAAAGTGCGCTCATGCTGCAAAAAGTGGGCCCCAAAATCCTGATTTCCAGCAAATTCTGTGCAGCTAAGCGCACTTTTTGCTGGTTAAAATTTCAGCTTCTTATTTTAGCGATTCCCGCTCCGTCCGAACTCCGAATTGGTCCCCATTTGAAGCGATGGACTTGTGAGAGAGTCATATACAATTTGGTAACCTAGACGCTCAACAAAAAAACTCACAACCAAAGTAAAAATAGCCAAAATATGGACAATGTACACACTTGGAGTCGAGAATCGCATAGTTAGCACATTTACACCAAATACTCATAATAATTGCATCAATGAGTGTGAAATGTAGTTTAATATGGGAAGATAAACACTATAAATCTAGTATCATCACGGCACATGCCATTTCTCTCAGCAAACGGGCCGAGTCCCTCTTCGGCTTTATGTATCACTATCAGCTCCACTCCTACTTCAAGGTGAGACCTGCTTCGACGACCAGCCTAGGGTTTTTGCTTCATTTTGCCAAACTCTCATATTTCTCTCGCGCCAAAAGCTCTAAAGCACCACTTCCACCAACTTTACCCAATTTATGTCCCAAGAATCACACACTTGTAACAACCACTCATTAAAAGGGACTCCCTCCTCTGCGCATCGACTAATGACATCAAACAACCCAACCTCTCTCTAGTAGTCAATCGCCACCTCGCACCTAAGAAAAAGATGGTTTGCGTCTTCAACTCCTTGACCACACAACCCACACTCATGTGGGACATGAATGTGACGCTGCCAGAAGTTGGTGCACAACGACACAACTTTTTGCGCTGCCCTTCAAACAAAATGTTTGATTTTGGGAGGTAGCTCCAACGCCCATAATTTATTCCAATTCCATGCACATCTCAGAGCACGCCTATCACTACAAAAAAAAGCGTTTTGGCGTCGGTCATTTTCGCGTTTTGGCGTTGGTCATTGACCGACGCTAATTTGAATATCGTCGGTCGACCAAACCGACGCCAGAACTGGTGACGTTAAACTTTAGCGTCGGTGTATGGTCGACCGACGCTAAGACACGGACCGACCGACGCTAAAGCTGCTTGGAAATAACAAAAAAAAAAGGAGCTGCAGCAGCAGCTACTTTCTTCTTCTTCGGATCTTCCTTCTTCTTCTTCCGATCTTCTTCCTTCTTCTTCTTCCAATCTTCCTTCTTCCTCTTCCTTATCTCCTTCTTCTTCTTCTGTCCTTCTTCTTCTTTCTTCTTCCTTTTCCTTATTCTCCTTCTTCTTCTTCTTCTCCTCTGTTCTTTTTCATCATTCTTCTTCTTTCTTCTTCCTCTTCCTTATTCTCTTTTTTCTTCTTCTTCTCCTATGTTCTTCTTCGTCCTTCTTCTTCTTCCTTCTTCCTCTTCCTTATTCTCCATCTTCTTCTTCTTCTCCTCTGATCTTCTTTCTTCTTCCTCTTCCTTGTTCTCCTTCTTCTTCTTTTTCTTCTCTGATCTTCTTTCTTCTTCGTCTTCCTTGATCTACTTCTTCTTCTTCTCATCTCCCACCTAAAACGAAGAAAGAGAAGAAAAAAGAAGGGTTAGGATCTTTGAGAAAAATTGAAGTTGAGAGAAAAAAGAAGAAAGAGAAGAGGCGGCTGCATAGGGGAGAGTTAGGGTTTCAGTTTATTAGGGTTAGATTTAGCGTCGGTCGACCAAACGGCCAACGCTAAAACGCGAGAAACTATTTAGCGTCGGTCGTCCGTTCGACCGACGCTAATCACTTTCGTTTCAACCGACGCCAAAATGCTCTTTTTTGTAGTGTATTAACCATACACTCAATATACATTTTGTAAGTTGATTTTACTGTATAATCGCCTTGGGTACTATAGTGCCATAGAACTGTATCTTCCTCTTCATCATACCTGTTCGATATGATCTGAATGGAATCAACATCCTCTTGCTCAAAAACCTCTTCCAATAACTCCACATCCCACCCCGACATCCCCGGATTCCAAAGATCATACACCCTCAGCTCCTCCAAACCCTTCGACAAGCGTCGAGGTAATGGTCAACCACCCATCCTACCTTAGCCACACGTCGGTCCAAACCCGGATCTGACATCCATTTTCAATACACCATTTGCAACTCTGGCGAATCAACTTCTGAGTTCCCCATATTCTCTGCCACGCACAAATCGGGTTACCACCAAGGGAATTCGATAAAAAATCCCATGTTGGGAAGTATCTAAATTTGTAGATTCTAACGACCAAAACATCCATATACCTCATTAATTTCCAACCTTGCTTACCGACCATCGCCATATTGAACCCCCTCAGATCCTTCAACCCCAGACCACCCTCATTTTTCATCAGATAAAGTCGTTCCCACCGCATCCAAGTCACCCCTTTCCCTCCTGTCAACTTTGTGCCCCACCAGAACGGATTAATCATTCGTTCTATCTCAGTAACAAGCGTAAGTGGAAGCAGAAATACATTCATGCAATACGTGGGAATGGCCTATAGAACTAACTTAATAAGTACTTCTTTACCTCCGTTAGATAACATTTTACCACTACAAAAAATAGAAGCTTTAACAACGATTTTCTGTCGACGAATTCAAAATCGTTGGCGGTGTTTGATTCGATTTACTTTATTTGTTTTTCTTAGTGTCCGATAAGAATATGGTGGATGATGATATGAAGATGAAGTTGCCAAGAATCAACATTTTGGTTAGATGTATTAATGTTGTTCATATCACTTTTGAATTATTTTGGCCATTTGAGATTTGTAAACTTTGGCGTGCCCTAAATTAACAACTTAAGTGTAGGAGTCGGCGTATGTAGTGTTCACCACTTAAGTAGATGACTAATATTTTGATAATTTCGTAATCTAGAAATGAAAAGGCTATATATATATATATATATATATATATATAATATATATATATATATATATATTTTATATATATTGCGCATATAGTTGTGGTTGATTTTGAATACTCAAGCTTGAAGCTGAAAGGCACCAACATAACAATATAATTAAAACCATCGGCCCAACGAGAAAAAGCCGTCTGCAAATGTCAATGATCGAGCAACGGTTAAAACCATCGGCATATGTACATGATTGACCAACGATTAAAATCATCGACAAATGTCAATGATTGACCAAAAGTTAAAACCATCGACAAATGTCATGATTGACCAACGGTTAAAACCGTCGACAAATGTCCATCAAATGCCCTCTTTTTTTTGCTCATTACCCAGATGTGATACTAAACAAAGTAAAGTTGGAATTCTGCCCATGACTGGGCTCCTTCCCTTCCAAGCGCATGTACCAAGAAAAGTAGAGAATTTACCTCCTCTATTATGGATCGGCCGAAATACTTCTCTTAGGTGGGATAAGCCACATTCATTTGAGTTGCTTTCTCTCCTTGATAAAGGTTTCACTTCGAAGCAAAATGATTATGCCCTTCCGTTCTCCGATTCAAACTTCCCTTTATTATGGTATAGAGCTGGGAATGTTCTCTTATTTTTCTTCCTTTGTCCACTAAGACTAGTGTATCTACAACTACATCCCTGAGCGGCAGTCAAACGGAGGCGTGAATGCAAGCTGCCAACGGAATGTTCAGCCGGACAGAGGCTTGCTCTTAGCGGTGAAGTCTGTCAAACCAGAACTTTCACTATGCTCTTCCCTCCGCCTCTTAGCCCTCAGTGTACGGCTGGTCTTCGCTTGTCTGTACGATTTTCATTGATTGTTTGTTAAATGTAAGAAATTTCTTTGTTCAGTTTTGACATAGAGCACAACAAAGGTGAATCCAGTTCCCTCCCAGATTTTCTTATCTTACCCGAGAATATTTACAAATGATTTAGAATTAACCATCGCTACGCTGTTCCTAAGGACTAGAAAAATCAAAATAGCAAAATTCTTGGGGTCATCTCTTTTACGGGATCTTCTCTTTGCTGACATTCTTTTTCTTCTCTTACCAAACAACCCTTCTTTAATTTCTAATGCCATAGGGAATCACTAGACAAAATGAGTGGAAGCGAAGTGGCTGGGACGCCAAGCTAGTCGCTACACTCTCATCAACTCACAGCTGACAAAAAATCAATGTCCATGATTGATGTCAACATTATTTGCCAACGATTTTAACCATCGCCGACGAGGGAGTTTAAGCGACATTTTTTAAAACCGTTGACTAATACATTCGGCGACGCAGTATTGCTGATGATTCTTGGCGACACGTCATTATCGTCGCTTAAACGTTTGCCAGTTTTTTTACCTTTGCCAATGGTTTTTCCCTTTGGCAAAACATGGTTTTTTTGTAGTGACCCTTCCAAGACTGGACACGGGTCCAAATCCTACCTTTTATATGTTAGAATACTTCTCGTTTGTTCCTCCCAATCACATGCCCAAGTAGTTGCCTCGGTCAAACGGAGCTATCACCCCCATAATGCATTTGACTCCTTCTTGAAGCAACTCGTGCGTTCTGCTTTTAAAGAAGATACCAAACTTTTCAAAGTTAATCAATTGACCTGATGTGATTGCATAAATGCCAAGAATCTCTTTTAAAACTATGACTTCCCCAATATCTTATCTAACAAAAAAGAAACCATCATCGACAAAAAACAAGTGTGAAATCATCGGTGCTCCTCTACACACTTGCACATCGTGTAGATTACCAGCCATCATGTCCCGACGGATCAACGCACCTTCTGCACAAATAACAAAGAGAAAAGGGGATAAAGGGCACTGTTGTCTCAATCCTCGACCCGAAACAATGGCACCGCAACTCGTCGAGTTGACCAAGACTGTATACTTTACTAAACGAACACAAAACATCATCCCCTCCACCCATCTTCTATTAAATCCCATATATATAATAATTTCTTCGAGATAAATCCACTCGAATCTATCATAGGCCTTAGAAATGTCAATCTTGAAGGCTGCTTCTTCACACTTCGCTCGTCAACGCATCTTCATAGCATGCAAGGTTTCAAATGCAATAAGCACATTATCGATAATAGATCTTCCTTTAATGAAAACAGATTGTTCCTCCAAAATAATGTTAGGCATAATCATTCTCAAACGATTGCCCATCACCGTTGGCAAAATCCTGTACCTCACATTACATAGGAAATATGTCGAAGATCTTTCATGCAGGTATGATTATTCTTTTTAGGTAAACGAATCATATTAGTACCTTGAAACTCATTCAAGAATCTGTCCGCCATCACCCACTCCATACAATCATTCGCCACCTCCTCCCCCACTTTGTCCCAAAATTGCTGGTAGAACGCTGGGTGATAGTTGTAAAAACAGTGGTCAAATAACTAACCTACAAAAGTAGGATAGATCGTATTCCACAGGGTTCTTCTTAACGTTTACTCAAAGGAAATTAACAATTATTTGAGTTTAAACAGGTTGTGTGGTGTGAGGTCCACGAATTTCTAAGCTAACATCCAAGGAAAATGAAATTGAATTTAAAATGGCAGTTTGGTTGATTGGTTTGTTCAATTAATGAGACGATAACTTAGACTACGAATTTCCCTAAGATCACCAAGGCATTGACAATCACAAGACAGACAGGTTTCATACTTAATTCATTCAATTTTTAATCACCATCATAGCTCTTTACCCTTAAGTCTGAGTCCACAAACGTTTGCTACTATTGAACTAGCTACCAAAATCAATTATCCGTCCGTGCATTCACTTCTGATTATTGATTGGTGCACCAGAATTGATTCTATGAGCTACTCTTGAAACGGATTAACCCTAAACGGCTCCTACTAGAGGAGTGATTCCATTGAATAGGTTCACTAATTGATTTGACGTTCTAGAACAAGGCGAGCGTTCGCCAACTATCCTTTATTCTAACAAGAATCTAATCTAGGTGATCAAGCTAGAAAAGAAACAAAATTGAAGAATAAATTAATTATGAACAAGAAAAGACTGAATTAATATCTTACTTCCCGCCGATCTATGACCGCTTTAAAGCAATTATGAACAGGAAAATGAAATTGAATTTAAAATGACAGTTTGGTTGATTGGTTTGTTCAATTAATGAGACGATAACTTAGACTTTGAATCCCCCTAAGACCACTAAGGCATTGGCAATCACAAGACATGCAGGTTTCAGACTTAATTCATTCAATTCTTAATCACCGTCGTAGCTCCTTACCCTTAGGTCTAAGTCCACGAACGTTTGCTACTATTGAACTAGCTACCAAGATCAATTATCCGTCCGTGCATTCACTTCTGCAACAGATTATTGATTGGTGCACCTGAATTAATTCTATGAGCTACTCTTGAAACGGGTTAACCCTAAACGGCTCCTACTAGAGGAGTGATTCCATTAAATAGGTTAACTAATTGATTTAACGTTCTAGAAAAGGCGGGAGTTCGCCAACTATCCTTTATTCTAACAAGAATCTAATCTAGGTGATCAACCTAGAAAAGAAACAAAATTGAAGAATAAATCAATTATGAACAAGAAAAGACTGAATTAATATCTTATTTCCTGCCGATCTATGACCGCTTTAAAGCCCCGGGTCACTTAGGGTTCATCTAATCTAAGCTAGAAAAGTTTAGCTATTCATCTCCGACAAACAAGATTCAAAAATCACAAAAGAATTCATCTTAGAAAGGAAGAACATAGAGAAACTGTAAAACCTAATTTCGACGATTCTGAGCGGTTTCAGTCTTGAAAATCTTCAACTCCTAGGCTCCGAGCGTCTTCCAGGACTACAAAATATGCTCTATACTCTCTCCAAATAGTGGTTCTTCTCATAAAATTGAATGTTGAATGAATTGTGTCCCTAAAACAGTTTCCTTATTGAAAAAGGTAAATTTTTCCCGTCTGGGGAGCTTACACGGTGTGTAAGCTAAAAAGTGTATTAGCTTACACGGTGTCTAAGCTAAAAAATTAAGCATTTTGAGTTTTATTCCAAACCGGTCCTTTCCTTGTGGTTGGCAGGGCCGGCCCAGAGGGTATGCGGGCCTGTTTCCGGCACAGGGCCCCAAAATTTCGGGGGCCTCATAATTTCGGGTGAAAAGTATAAGATAAATAGTTATTAATAAGTAATTCTGAAACTGAAGTATAATCAATATTGAGTATGTGGTGTAGTGGTTAGACAGTCGAAAATAAACTTTTTTATAGTCATTAGGTCACAAGTTCAATTCACGGAAATGTTCCTTTTATTAGTTGTTTTTCTCTTTTATCTATGGGGCCTTCTTTTTTATTTAATAATTCATATCCTTTTATCTAGATGATGTTTTTATTAGTTATTTTTTTAATTCATCTCTTGGGCATGGAGGCTTCTTTTTTTATTAAATAATTCATCTCATTCATCCTTCAAGTCATGCACCCTTTATTTTTGTTAAATAAGTATGGACTCTTATTGTTTTAATCCATTTTAGAATTTTTATAATAATATATTTTGAATCATTTGGATATCAATTTCTAATCGAATAGACTTCAATTTCAAAATTAAATATATGAGCTTTATAGAAATATCTCCAATTATACTTTCAGATAAAAAAAATTTGAGAATAAATAATAAATTACTTATAATTATGGAGTGTTATCTTTTGAATAATATAAAATCAAATACTCATATATTTATCAACCAACAATGTTATATTTGTTTCAAATATAATAATATTTATTCAAATGTAAAATGTGAATTTATATTTTGATATACTTAAAAAATATTTTGTCAAAATATGTTATAATGGGGCCGCATCTTGATTATATCACAAGGCCTTCCAAAGTTCATGGGACGACCCTGGTAGTTGGGCCTTCTTCCCTCGACCCGAATCCCTCCAAGGGGCCTAGAATCCCATGTCACTAAATGCTCCACTCCCGGTTTGATTCCCCAACGTTGGTTATTACCTAAAATCCATTAAAAACGTGCAAAACTACATAAATGTCCTAAGGCAAAAAATGGATAAACTCATTTAAAATCACACAAACGAGATAAAATCATCACAAAAATGTCATCTAATGAGGGAATAAATACGTCAATAATTGTGTGCATCACTGGGTTCAACCCATCCGGAGCCTAGTCAGCTTCTTATGAGCTCTTCTACCATTGGCAGATTGGTGAAAGAATTTAGTGTTCAAGTCCCCATCGCGAAGCCGATACTGTTTTGCTCTTTGTTTCCATGCAGCTTCCTCTTCCGCCAACAACTTGTTCAACTCCACTCTACACTCTTCAATTTTTTTGCCCACCTCTTCATCCTATCAATCTCTAAATGCCTCCATCTCACTTTTATATTTGCTTATATTTTGAGTGAAAGCTAATCTAGACGCTTCTCCCTAGGCCTTCATTTGAGCTATACAATGATTGAGCTTCCCATCCAAAGTCACGCTACGGCTTGATTGCCACAAACCCTTCACCAAAGCTCGAAAAGTAGGTTCCCACAACCATTTATTCTCGAAGTGGAAAACTTGATTACTGGTCTTTATTGGCTGCCCCTTTGTGCAGAGAATGATATATCAGAGAGTGATATGAAACTGGAGCGATCAAATTAACAAAAATCACATCCGGAAACATATCCCTCCACCTAGTGTTCACCATTTCCCGGTCCAAATGTTCCTCAACCTCCGTAGGCTTACCCTTAGAATTCCACCACTTGAATTGATTTCCCTCCAATCGGGATGTCAACCAAATCGCAATCCTCAACCGTTCGTCGGAAGCCGTTCAACAACCATTGTGGGTCTGCATGATTCCTTAGTTTCACCGCAGCGTGTAATAAATCATTCAAGTCACCTATGCAACATCACACGTCATCACCCGCTAGAGACCAAAACACGTCCCAAGCTTCCCTTCTCTTCGACCTATCCGACTCCCCATAATAACCTGTCATTCGAAATTCCTCTCCTTGGTCTCCACGCAATTTCATGTTAATGCAACATGGAGAAAGATTAAACAAGTCTGCTTGCATCCCTATTATCCAAGGAAATCACAATTAGTCATCCTAAACTTGTGTACTCCTAGTTTTGGCTGACCCTAGTATATAAGTCTATTAAATAAAAAGAATAAACGCTAACAAACAAACACATGCATGGTTCAATGATAAAATTCACGAAATGAATTCACATCTTTTGGCTCCAAGTACACCTGAAGAAATTCGCGAAGTAGTTGCTATCAGCCCAACTTAGGCTTCTGGCCTAGATGGCTTCATCGACTCTTTTTCCAAAAATACTAGAGCATTATTAGCTCGGATGTTGAAAATGCAGTCCTTGACTAATTCAAGAAAAGTAAAATGTTAAAAGGTCTCAATCACACTTGGTTGGCTTTGATCCCTAAGGTCCTGGATGCCACATTTATGAAAAAACTTCGTCAGATTGGTTTATGCACTGTCATTTATAAAATCATCCCCTCTCGGCTCAGTTCCATCTTGCCTCATCTTGTCAATCCAGCTCAAAATGGTTTCATTAGACATTGTTCGATCACAGATAATATTTTGATCTCATGAGCTCATTCATTTTCTTAAAACCCACATTGGAAATCATATCTGATGGCATTAAAGATTGATATGGAGAAGGCTTATGATAGAGTGGAATAATAATTTCTCTTTCCACTACTCCTTGCTCTAGGAATCTTGCCATCTTGGGTATTTTTTATCCGTTCTTGTCTTTCCTTTGCTACTTTAGCAGTTCTCATGAATGGACTCCTTATTGGTTTTTTTTCTCTCCTCATCTCGTGGCCTTAGTCAGGGTGATCCATTATCTCTGTTGCTATTCACACTCTATTCGGAAGGATTGTCATGACTTTTTGATCAGGCCACCTTAGCCAATCGATTATGTGGGATTCGTCTTAATCATCGGTGTCCTTACGTTTCCCACTTAATATTTATATCTTGAGGTTATTGATTCTGCAATACACATTCTCCTTGATTTATTTGCGGAATATTAGGCTTTGAGTGGTCAGAAGATTAATCTTGCTAAGTCATCTGTCTTGTTTAGTAACAATGTTCCAAAACGCACTCAAACTCGATATGCCTCTCTTTCAGGGGGTTCATTTTTCCAACCTTGTGACCAATATTTGGGCCTCCACAGTGATTCTTCTTTCCAAATCTAATACATTTCGGTACGTCTTGGACCAGGTTACCTTAAGGCTTGTAGTTGGAAACGAGAATGCCTCTCCACAGCTGCAGTTCATACCCTTATTCAATCTGTTATTTCGGGACTCCCAGTTTACACTATTTCTTGTTTTCAATTTACTGCTACCTTGTGTGATGAATTAACTTCATTAGTCTCAAGGTTTTGGTGGGGAGAAGTGGCAGATGAACGGAAATTTTGGTGGGTTTCCTGGGCTAAACTTTGTTGCCCTCAAGATCAAGGGAGCCTTGGCTTTCAGGATTTTATCATTTTTAATCAAGGTCTTATTGTGAAACAATGTTGACATATTCTGCAATCCCCAAATTTACTTCTTTTTAGGATTCTCAAAAGTGTGTATTTCTCAACTGAATCTATTCTTACCGCCACGGGACGCGCTAGCCCATCTTGGGAGCGACAAAGTATTCTTCATGGTCGTGAGTTGTTGTTACGAGGCCTCCTATGGCAAGTGGGATATGGTCATTTAATTGATCCTTGTGTTGATAATTAGCTACCTTCTCGAAACCCCACACACCCGACGTTGATTTGGGACTCTATATATCAAGGTCCTCTGACAGTATCCGGATTTATTTGGCAAGGATCTTGGAATGGACCTCTCCTTCGTTGCTGGTTCACTTCTGATTCAGTCTCCTCTATCATGGCCATTCCCCTCTCACTTTTTCCTGTTCAAGATCGATTAATCTGGCATTATACCCCTTTGATAATACTATCTAGAAGACTGTATAGTCTCTGAAGGTAACAACCCAAACTTTGATTCTTTCTCTGGAAGCTTCTCCACCGAGCTCTCCCTACAATCAATTCCCTCAATACTCGGAAGCTCAATTTATCACATATTTTTCCTGTTTGTGACGAGGTGGATGAAACAATTGAGCATCTCCTCTTTGGATGTGAGGTTTCTCGACGATTTTATGCTTTGACAACTCTGTCCCCTATTTCCTATCAATCTTCACATATGTGTCTGGCTTAGAGACATATTCTATGTACAACCCTTCTCATGGGACCTATTTAGATCTTGTCCTGGTGGCGTATTTTATATCATTTTTAATTCAACTGAGTTCCTCCCTCATGTCATGTTTCGCCAATTTTATCATCACATTGGGGAAATTCCCCTCGTTCTACATTGCCCTCTTTTTGCCCCTAACCATCTCCCAGTTTCCATCCCTTCAGAATGGTTGGCTCCTCAGCGGGACCGACTGAAACTTAATGTGGATGGAGCTTTGTGTGTAGGGATCGGTGGAGGAACTGGATGTGTACTACGAGATTCTTAGGGAACTGTTCTCAACGCTATTGGTACCCTTTATCCACGTCTATCTGATCCTCACATTATTGAACGTCTGGCTGTCCGGGATGCTTGTTTGTGGTGCATTCGGTTTAATATTTCGTAGGTCGACATTGAAGGGGATGTTGAGTTGGCTTTCATGCGTATCTCTGAGAATCAAGTGGTGGCATCTCCTAGTTGGGCCACTCTGTGGCTCTCGATTATCTCTCAGGGAACTTGTCAGTAGTCTTGTCTTCCTTAGTTGATCTTTAATCTTTGTTTGTCTCTTCTGCTATCTGGGTTTGTCTCCTGGCAGAGCTATCTATGATAAAAAAATATAATAAAATTCACAGTAATTTCATGGACATTGACACATTTTCCAAACCACATTAAATCAAGTATATTACTTCATTACCTTTCCCGCCTTGTTTATGTTCGATTCACTTTGTTTATAAAAAGTATAATATATCTTGAGTTATGGATTCGCCATGCAAGAGATCAGCCTCTAAACTTTTGCTAGGTTGGAAAATGTCAATTTTTTCTATCCATTAGATCACTCTTTGACCACCCTTTCAACCTTTTGACCAATCCAATGGTCTAGATTGTTAGGGGTATTTAGGACATTTCACACAATTTTTTTGTTAAAACTCAATTGCTTATCTGGCGACCGACTGAAGACTCTCTGGCAACCGGGCGACGCTCTCCAGCGACCGACCACCATCTCCGACAACTTATCCGATGAGACTCCGACGAATTTCCAGTGCCCAATCAAACTCCGGCGAATTTTCCGGCGAAGGCATGTTAACTAGTTAACCCATTTTTTACTCATAACTAGTTAACAATATTTTTTTTACTGATAATTAGTTAACATGGTGTTTAAACCGATTACTAGTTATCTACACTAGTTCACATGTTATTTTGCTGGTAACTAGTTAATGAATTTTCATTATCAATTTTAACATGATTTTTAGTTGATAACTAGTTATCAAAATTTGTTGTCTAGTCACCATGATCATATAACTTGTTAACAAGGGCTATCTAACTTGTTATATATGTTATTCTTACCTAGTCAGCTAGTTAATATCATGAATAAGATAATTAGTTAATATTTTTTAAAGATGATAACTAGTTAACTTATCGAATTATCTAGTTAACATCGTGATCAGATAACTAGTTAACAGGTTATTTAGCCGATAACTATAGTTACCAGTTATGTGAACTAGTTAACACGTTATTTGACGAACATATTATATAGTTATAAAGTTATTTAAACAATTTTTACATTCAAAATTAGTTAACTCATCCTTCATCCTCTCATTCATCTCCCAAACCAACTATTTCCTTAGCCCAACAGTACAATAGATCAAAATCAGGCCATGACCTCTTTCGACCCAATGGCCCCACGTCTATTTTTTCCTGGTCTAATATATGTGCGACCCAAATCCATCATTCATTCTCAGCGATCCCTAACCTGAGTCCCTCCAACAGTTTTCTTGTCCATCCCATCCCCAAACGTACGCCATGTACTGGTAAACCAATCCGGTGAATCCGAACTTAACGTCTCCACCGATGAAATTTTCCAAGCTTCTCGTTCCGTAGTTAGATTGGTAAACCCAACCTCCTTGGTTTGGCCGGAGATATATTAACTCATCGGCCACTATCTCTCGGCTTTCATACCGCTGCTATCGGCTTCTGTACTATTGCTCACTTTACCATTCGAAGATGAAACAAAGATGAAAGCGAGCTAAATTTGGTAGTAAATCACAAAAAGAAAGAAACAGAGCATATAAGGACGACTAAGGAACACAAATGATTGAGAAGAAGCCATCAAGAGATCAAAGAAGATATGTAGTAGCGGAGGGAGACGAAGGACATGTGTAGAGCGAGAATAAAGTTGGGAGATTATCTTTTTTTAAAAGGAAGAAAATAACCCTCAAATTTTGGTTGGAACCGGTTCTAACCTCAGAATTTTTGGTCGCAAATCCGAAGCCTGTTACCATGGATTTTAACGCCAGTAGAGATAAATCTTCACAACACCATCTCGAACTAAGTCACGTATATAATAGACATGAGTCTCGATATTCTTGATTCTATCATGAAAAATAGGATTAGACGCAATCTGGATTGCATTTGTGTCGTCTGCATGAAGATACGCTGGAAGAGCGATCGGGTAGCGCAACTTTCTAAGTAACCGACCAAACTAAATCAGAACAAACCTAAGACATAGATATGTATTTGGCTTCTGTAGAATACTTTGACACACGATCATGCTTCTTACACTGCCAAGAAACACACGCATCACAAAAATGTATGCACCATCTGAATGTAGAACGTCTATTATCAAAGTATCCCACATAATCGACATATGCACATAAGCAGTCACTACAGAAGTCTCACTTGATGGAAGAAAAATACTAACAATTCACGTCCCCTGAAGATAACGAGGGATACAATATGCCAACATAAGATGTGGATGATGAGGATGAGCCATATAATGACTCACAACTTGCATGGTGTAAGCAAAATCAAACCGAGTAGATGTAATATGTATGAGCTGCCAACACGAGATCATCATCATCCATCGAAGCTTAACATATTTCTACATAAATGTGCTAGCAGGAGTACAATCACTATGACGAGCTAACTCTAGAATATCATAGATATATTTCTTTTGAACCATGTCATGAACGTTGAATTTGAAGTATGACAGGTTGGCAAGATCCTTAATTTTAAACTAATTTTGTAGGGCCTATTTAACAACATTAATAACGACGGAGTCATCCCCGGTAATAATCATTTCATCAACGTAGAGGAGAATAACTGTAATACCACCAAAACTATGTTTGGTGAAGAGAGAAAGATCGTTTTTAGTCTACTTGAAACCCCGTTGCAAGATAGTAGCCTGAAATATTTCAAAAAAACGCACGAGGACCTTGTTTCAAGCCATAAAGAGAATGATGAAGCAAGTAAACATGTGCACGATCTCGACTAGGATAACCGTGAGGAAGTTCCATATAAATAACCACTTTCAGCTGACCATGAAGAAATGAATTTTTAACATTAAGTTGAACTGTCTGCATCTTAGCTACTAGGGCAAAAGTCTCTTCATAGAAATCCCTGAGCATGATGTTGTGCTTTATATCGATAGAGTGTCTCGTCTGAATTATACTTCATCGCATGTACGCATCGACTCCCGATGAGTGATGGAATGGTTGATCATGGGATTATCATCCATGTATTATTTTCTTCCAAGGCATGTATCTCGTTAACTATCATTGCGGTCCAGTATGGACTACGAGAAGCTTCATTATAAGTAATTGGAGTAGAAATAACAGTTTTATTATATGCAACATAATCATCAAACCATTATGGAGGACTGTCGATAGTGGACTTGTGAGATCGGCGAGTAGGAGGTATGGTAGGTGTTGATGAAGAACTAGGAATGAGAATGACAAGTGGAGTGTCATGAGTAGATTGTGTAGGCACAAAGACTTGAAGAGAACCTATAGGAGCATGGGTGGTATCATCGAAAAATAAGATATCCAAATTATGTATAATAAGCTGAGCAGCTATAAGGATCCTGTAGGTTGTGAAGTTGTCGAATAAAATAATATATCTTCTAAGAAATAAACACGATAAACGACCCGCATCAGACAAGCTGTAGGATCATAAACTTATACTCCTTTTGAGAGTCTGAATAACCCATGAACACACATCGAGTGACTTTAGATGTGAGTTTATCCGCCCATGAGGTGAAATGAGTACAAAACAAGTGTACCCATACTTCCCATATAAAGCATGGAAATGAGACTTATGATTAAGAGTTTATGTGACTTTTCTGTTGATCAAGTAAATAACCACGGTTACCACCTTCGGCCAAAATAATCGAGGGACATGAGACTGAAGAATGATGAAATATACAAGAACACGTCAAATTTTCCTTTCGACAAGACTGTTCTATTCGGACACCTCTGGACACGACATTTGAGATACTATACCATGTTTTTTATAAAAATCATGAAGAATTGTGGAGGTAAATTCTCCACCAATTATTCAGAGAACCTTAACAGTGAAGTGGAATTGAGTCTAGATCATGGTAACAAATGTCTTTGTCACATCAAGAAGGTCATATTTTAAACGCAGAAAATAAATCTATGTGAACTATGTAGCATGACCAATAAACAAGACGAAATATCAAAATCTAAGATGAGAAGTAACGGGAGAAGGGCCCCAAAATCGGTATGAATAAGGTCAAACAGCTCAAATATAATAGAAGAGCTAGATTGAAAAAGGAATTTTGCTAGCTTTAGCACCAATGCTATGAACAAAACTAAAACTAGAATCATCAACATCTTTAAACCTCAAACAATCCAATAATAAGTCATGATCACACATAAAACAAAGTATAACAGTGTGAGGGTGCTCAACCGGGCATGCCATAATCCACATTTCTTACTGAAACATCCTTAGACAAATTCTTCTGAACCAAAAAACTAACTAAAGAAGAAATAGAATCGCCACTCTTGAAAACAACATGTTTCTTCTAAAAGCCTACCTCGACACCAAGGTAGTCAAAAAGAAATTCCTACCGACCTTCTTTCCCAATCCTGTCATCATTTTGGTTTTAAAATCGTGCACATAGCAACTGGTCAGAGAAAACAAACCCATGCAATAATGTTCAATCAATTGACATGCATAAATAAGGTTGGGAACTAAGGATGGCACATGTAAGTAATTTCCAACTATAGAGAACTATAGACAATATCACCAACACCTGAAACCTTTAATTTCTCCCTATATCAACTTGAACACTCAACTGATGAAGCAATGGATAATAGTACCACTCATATGATTAAAAGAATTTGAATCTAACAACCAATTTGATGAAGTATCTATCAGGGCAAAT
The DNA here is from genome assembly GCA_034768395.1 of Linum lewisii. Classification (NCBI taxonomy): domain Eukaryota; kingdom Viridiplantae; phylum Streptophyta; class Magnoliopsida; order Malpighiales; family Linaceae; genus Linum; species Linum lewisii. The sequence goes on from CM068299.1 coordinate 14,780,944, forward strand.
GATGAGTGCCACATTCAAAGCCAATGGAGGAGTTTATTGGATAGCAGAATGAACAAGTTGCTTAATACCCACGTCACTACCGTAGCTTTGTTGAGCCAATAGCTTGTGAGTACCCGAAAGAGATATCTTTATAATAATTAGTCGAGTTGGAGGAATAATTTGTAGGAGGAGATGACTTAGCTGAATATCCTTGAGAAATCCCAACATTACAGTAATTACGAAGACAACAATCTGAGATAATATGACTTGACTTCTTGCAATTATTGTAGAAGTTTCTTTTCCTACAATAAGAGGTGGAATGACCACTTTCAAAACAGTGTCAACATCTAAGTTCATTAGAACCAGCTTCTAACGAAACAAATTGTGGTTGATACTCATGTTGATGTTGTTGCAACTGTTGAGCAATAAATGTTGAGCTCGAACCATTGTAGGAATCATCACCAAAAATTGAATCAAAATCAGTTGTATCGAGGTCAAACTTTCATCAAGAATTAAAGAACACACGAGCTATTGAGTTCCTTTTGGATAGCAACACTGGCATCTAATAGGAATAAGTTGGTCGGAAGGAAATCTTATTCAGTCCATAGTCATTTGGCAGCAAGATAAAAGGGTTGAGTATCAAGATCTCCCCCTGTAAGCTTACGGGACGTTTGGGTTAGACATTTGAGAGGAGGTGATTTTAAATACCTAGAGATTTGAAATATCATGAGAATTAGGGTGACCTTGTCATTTAAAAAATAGATTGTTTGGTTGAGTGATTTGAGGGATTATTGGAGTAAGAAATTCAGAAAATTAAAAACATAAAATTACATTCATATTTCAAATTACCAAAATATCCTTCATTTAAATTGTGAATAGATGAATTAGTTGAGGGCAACTAGTAAAATTGCCTCAAATCTCTCCCAAACTCCCCAAATCTCTATTTTTTTGTGGTGATTTTAAAATCACTCTCAAATTTATATGGGCCCACCAAAGAGATTTAAAATCTCTCCCAATCTCCCTTCAATTTTGTAGCCCAAACAAGTGATTTTATTGAAATCTCTAGGGAATGGATTTTGGCCCCAAATCACCCAAAATCTTCACCCCAAATCTCTAATACAATTAACCCCTTAGAAATCTCATACACGACTTCTAAGATTCTAAAATTACTCATCATAGAATAAGTCTTCTTGAGGTGTGTCCATATGTCGATTTTTGTAGAGAAGGTCCAAAGTGTTAGGGAAATAGATGGATTAATCAAACCAAACAAAGAAGGAAGACTTTGGCATTGGAAATGTTCCAAATGTTCTTGGCAGCCACAGTTGCATCATCACTAAGCTTCTTGGCCAATCCATCCAAATAAGGCACGAGATCCTCACCTGCAATGATGTACTTGAACAAGGATGTCCACATATTGTAGTTTGATCCATAAAATTGTAAAGACAAAGAGTCAAAGAGCTCCAAAGCCATGGTACCGTATGAAAAAGAAGGAGACGAACATGAAGGATTTAGACAAAGCTAGGTCGAAATCCTAGCTAATAGAACGGCGCTGAGAAACCCAAATTAGGGATCGTCATTGATGCTCTGATACCATATGGATAAACCCAAATGAGAAAAAAAGAGAAGAGATTTATTTGACTAACTAAGAGAGTGTTAGCTAATCCATATGCACAAATCGAGAGAAAAATTATTAATCTACGTCAAGAAGTCTAACATGAGATTACATAAATCCTTGCACCCATTATATATACGACTCGTACCCCTAACAACCCTACTAAATGTAACACCCCACCCTAGACAACCCGGTCAACCACATGTTTAACCCATATATTACTAATGAGGCGCCACAAACAAAGCAGATAATCATACACATCATCACATGAACAAAAGTTATGACAGTAGATTTATAGTGATTATCTTCTCATATTACACTACATTTTATACCTATTAATGCAATTATGATGAATATTTGGTATAAATGTGTTAACTATTTGATTCTCGGCTCCAAGTGCGTACATTGTCCATTTATTGGCTATTTTTACCTTGGTTGTGAGTTTTTTTTGTTGAGCCTCCAGGTTACCAAATTGTAGAGGACTCTCTCACAAGTCCAGCGCTTCAAACGGGGACCAATTCGGAGTTCGGACGGAGCGGGAATCGCCAAAATAAGAAGCTGAAATTATTTTTCCCCCTTTTCCGGATTTGGACGGATTTTGGGTATTTAAACCCCAAAAGAAGCATTATTCATTCATTATTGAATTGAGAATTTTTTCAACGACCTAAAGGGAGTTGAGAGCTTATTTCGGAGCAATCGGAGAGATCCTGACACCATCAATCCATCCCGGAAGACGCTCGGAGCTAGGAGTTGCAGATTTCTCCAGATTGAAGCTTCACGGAATTGTCAAAATTAGGTTTTACAGTAGCTAAACTCTTGTAGCTTAGATTAGATGAACCCTAAGTGACTCGGGGCTTTAAAGCGGTCACGGATCAACGGTAATTAGATCTTAATTCAGACAGTTTCTTTTTCATAATTGGTTTGTTCTTAATTCTGTGTTAGTTTTCTAGCTTGATCACCTAGATTAGATTCTTGTTAAAATAGGCATAGTTGGCGAACGTCCGTCTTATTTTTAGAACCTCAAATCAATTAGTTAACCTATTCAATGGATTTGCCTTTCGTAGGAACCATTTAGGGTTAATCCGTTTCTAGAGCAGCCCATTAAAATCAATCAGGTGCACCAGTTAGTTATCCGTTGCAGAAGTGAAAGCATGGACGATTAATTAATCTTGATAGTTAGTTCTGATAGAGCGAACGTTCGCGAACTTAGAACTAAGGTTAAGGAGTTGCCATGGTGTCTAAGAACTAAATGAATTAGGATTGAAAGTCACTGGTTTTGTGATCGCCAATGTCCTGGTAATCTTAGGGGGATTCGAGTCTAAGATATCATCTCTTTAATTGAATAAACCCAATCAATCAACATGTTTCTTAATTTAATTTCAATTTTTCTTGCTTAATAGATCAGAAGTCTTGGAACTCAAACCACGCAACTTGATTTTAAACCTAAATTTTTACCAACTTCTTTGAGTAAACAATTTGAAGAAATCCTTGGAATTCGATTTATCATACTTTTGTGGGATAGTATTTGATCACTGTTTTTACAGCTATCAAAAAGTCTAAATCAATGCAATAAGAAGGGAAATGGCCAAACCGGAACAACCATAATCAATAATCAAATACAACCAATAACCAATAACCAATGAGCAAAAAGAAGTCAATAACAAATCCAAAAACCAGAAAGAAAATCCCTGAATGCCTGGTCAAAACTGATAAGTCAAAAGTGGGCCTGAACATCCTGGCAGTACCTAGCATTAACCAACACATTGGCATGTAGGGCAGCACCTCTCCTCAAAGCTCTCCTAGATGGCATGGTGACCTGCTCACCATACCCCCCAAAACGATCCGACAAAGAAACCAAAGAAAGAGGGGTCAGTGACATGCACTCAGTGTACTAGTAAGAAATAGTAATCCCACATGCTATGAAAGTAGTAAAACTAGAAAGCCAAATAGATCAAAAAAATATTACAACAGTTAGAGAATGGTAGCTCGAACAATCCCTATCCGGATCTTTAAAAGGATCCCTTAAGCCTGTAAGGTCTATTGACCATCCCAATGCCATATAGGCGTTGTTCCCGGTCATTAAGACCCCTTTTAGCCCATTCATTACCTATGGGATTACGTAATCCATGAATGGATCACCCACGCTCACACCTAATTCCAACTCGTGAGATTAGTCTAATCATGCACCTAATCCTTACTGATATCAATCTATCAATCTAAGCTCGAACTACATAATAAGATGTAATTCAACAACAACATAACAATGAGCAATAAAAGATGGGTGTGGATAATACCAGTTAGAATGACATTTCAGTGAAAAACCCCTTACAGTTACCTTGGCTGATTCTTGAATCCGGACTGAACGAGATAGCTTCTAACCCTGAGCACTACACCACAACATTCCTACACAGGTTTCCAAACAACCACAATCATCAGAACTGATTTATTAGAAAAGAACACCAAAACCCCCAAACCACATAACCCTAACTAGTAGCGCTGAATCTACTTGAACGAAAAGGATTTACCTGAAAAAGCTCCAAATCCCGCCTTGAATTCCCGTTGTTTGTCAAAGAGGTTTTAAAGAGAAAGAAATTAGAAGGCACTATTTTATACTAAAATCGCGATTGTCGGCTGATTGCCGATTCCACTATTTTATACTAAACTAACGTAACGCCCGTTACAGCTCCTGTAACACCCATTACCTGTGAAAGACAACGGTCGTGACATGTTCTGTAACGCCCATTGACGCAGAAAGTAACGCAGACCAAATTTAACTCACTAGATCGCTCTAGCGAGATCATTTTCCCTAGGGTCTTTCTATTCTATTACTCAATACAGTGGATTAAGCTATTCGAGGGTTTTGTCGTTTGGTTTTGAAATTGGTTGTGAACTAATTAATCTAAGAATGCAAATTAAACAAGTAAAAAAGTTGGGGTTTCGAAAATAGATTAGAGTGGTTGTCCAGACTCGAATCCACCCTAGTTCGATAAGGTGGATAATGCGATGCAATTTTGGTTCAACAAACTTGATGAATCGACACTTCCTTGGTTAATCTCTGCTCCATGGTCAGGCCATTGAGATACTATCCTTTCAAACCTACAAGTTCCTATGGTGAAACTAACTTGCTAATATTCAAGAACGCATATAAGGTGTTTGATGAAATGCCCCAAAGATAATGCAAAGAGATTAGGTCTACCTGTCCTGTGGTCAAGCTACCGGCATAACCTAACAACTTCCTAAACCCTAGAATGATTTACGTTTATGGCCAGACTCGCAAAATCAAAGATAAACAAGAAACTGACAATTGGCCAATCAATCAGATTCAAAACGTTTAAATTAGGGTTTAGGAAGAACGCATCAAAAGTGAACATCAAAGGGTTAAAAATCTAACATCATCTATACAAAACTTCCCTAGGGTTTCATCTAATCTGAACAAACCTGAGAGTTTAGCTGCTCATGGTTTCGAAAGAAATCACCGAAACAATAGAAGAGAAATCCTAAGAGAAGGTCATCTTGCTCCGAGATAAACTAATCTTGATGATCAGCTCTAAACTCTGACCAATCGTCGCTTTTCTCTCGCTCAATCATGCTTCCGAACTCCCAAAAATGCTCTCCAATGGTGTTTGATTCATCGAAAAAGAACAATCCATGAAAAATCCCATTTCGAGGGTTTAAACCATTTTTTTGCTAATGTGAACCGCTGCAACCATGGGCATACAACCCTTAAACACGACAAGCTGATCTTCTAGCACTCGTGAAGAACCTATGGAACTCGTGAAGAGGACTTTGACCCACTAACTATAAAGGAGCTAGGAACCAGAAGTATCAAGTCGACGGCGCCACACCAAGAGATTGATACTCTTGATGATAAGCCAACCTTCAGCAATGCAACAACGAGCAAAGGCTTGAAGGGAAAAGAACATATGTTCTGAAAGGAATTTTATTAATCAAAGGGTGAGTTTACAAGGGTGGCCGGCGACTTCTATTTATGGGAGGAATTCAGGGAACAAGCTCTCCTAACTCTCCTTAATAGCTACTTCCTATTTAGATAATAATCTAAAGTCTAAAATAGGGTAAATTAATCCTACATAGTTTAACTAGAAAGGAAAATACAAAACAAGTCAAAAAGAGTCTTGGGGACGAAGGAATAAGCCTAAATAGGCTGATATGGAAAAATCTAGAAAACCCTGATCCGGCGTATAGGCATGTTTCCCACTCCGGCCCAGATTAGGTGATCTTCTTCCTAAACGGGTGGCAACTTCGTGGCGGCTTCCTCAATTCGTCCAGGGACGAGTGGCCACACTTCCTAGGCTTCTAGGGCTTCTAGGACTGGTGGAAATTCGAAAAAGGCCTGAGCTAATTGGTGGCTCGGCCTAGGTCGATCTGGTGTAGCGCTCCGGGCTCGATCCGACGCTGGATCGGGGCCTGGCTTTGGGCCTCTGGGAGTTCTGCCCAGGCTTTCTGTCTTCTGTCTCGGGCCATCTTTAGAGCTTGTCTTGGGGGTGTTTTTCAGGCCAAAGTCTGAGCCTAGTGCCCATCAGAATTCGTCTAGGGCTCGAAGTGGGTGCTTTACTCGACCTGGGGCCGGCAGTGGCGATCGGTCTTAGCATAAATGCCTGATGGGGCTTCATTTTGTGGTCCAGCTCCGGCTCCTGCTTTGGGAAGGTGTCCTTGACTTCCAGGAGGGTGTAACCTCCCTTGGCAAGCCTGTCCGTATCCTCCTCGCGTCCTCCCTTACTCCATGCCTTCATGTAGGTGTTAAGCCGTTCCTTGAAGGCCTTGGTTTGGCTTCAGGTTAGGGGTGGCTCAGGTCTGGTCCAGGGCATAGGGGGCTCATCATCCCCCTCCCTCTTCTTGAGGAGGATTCGTCCTCGATTCCGGATCTGCATAGACATCATCATAGTAGGGTGTCAAGTCAGCCACATTAAAGGTAGCACTTACCCCGTAGGAATTTGGTAAATCAAGGACATAGGCATTGTTGTTGACTCTCTGAAGGACTATGTACGATCCATCCCCTCTAGGTAACAGCTTGGACTTCCTCTGCTTAAGAAACCTATCCTTTCTGAAGTGGATCCATACTTGGTCCCCTACTTCAAAGATTTTTTCTTTCCTCCCCCGGTTGGCGTTGCGGGTGTGTTGGGCAGTCCTTCTCTCAATGTTGGCCTTGGCCTTCTCGTGTAGCTTCTTGACATATGCTGCCTTTTCTTGACCACCTACATCTTCGAGAGAGGGCATCAGCCACTACATTTTCCTTACCTTGCTTGTATTGAATGATGTAGGGAAAGGACTCAGTGAATTCTACCCATTTGGCATGTCTTTTGTTGAGCTTGTGTTGAGCCTTGAGGTACTTGAGGGACTCATGATCCGTGTGGATGATGAACTCCTTGGGCCGCAAGTAATGCTGCCAAGTCTTCAAGGCCCTCACCAAGGCATAGAGTTCTTTGTCATAGGTGGGGTAGTTGAGTGTTGTACCACTCAGCTTATCACTGAAGTAGGCAATGGGCCTTTACTCTTCCATTAGGACAGCTCCGATCCCTACTCCAGAGGCATCACACTCGATTTCAAAGGGCTTAGTGAAATCGGGCAGCATGAGCAATGGGGCTTCAGTGAGCTTTTTCTTTAGGGCTTCAAAGGCTTCTTGTTGTGGTGTACCCCATTGGAAGGGCACATCTTTTTTTAGCACGGCTGTGAGTGGGAAACAATGGTTCTAAAATCCCTCACAAACCTTCGGTAGAAGCTAGCCATTCCATGAAAGCTTCTAACATCAGTGATGTTCTAAGGTGTGGGCCAGGATTTGATAGCTTCTATCTTGTCTTCATCCACCCTAATACCTGCTGAACTAACAACAAAGCCAAGGAAAACAAGATGATCTGTGTAAAAGGTGCACTTGGCCATGTTAGCATAGAAGTGTTCTTTCCTTAGGGTTTCTAAGACAGTTTTTAGGTGTCCTAGGTGGTCATCTAGGTTTTTGGAGTAGATAAGTATGTCATCAAAGTAGACCACGACAATTTCCCAATGTAAGACCTAAGAACTTGATTCATCAACCTCATGAAGGTACTAGGTACATTGGTTAGGCCAAATGGCATAACCATCCATTCATATAGCCCTCATTTAGTTTTGAAGGCAGTTTTCCATTCATCACCTTCCTTCATTCGGATTTGGTGATAGCCTGATTTAAGATCAATTTTAGAGAAGATAGTAGATCCATGTAACTCATCAAGCATGTCATCTAATCTAGGGATAGGGTGACGATACTTAACTGTGATGTTGTTGATGGCTCGACAATCAACACACATCCTCCATGTTCCTTCCTTCTTGGGGACTAGGATGACTGACACGTCACAAGGGCTCATGCTTTCTCTGACGTATCCTTTGTCCATCAGCTCCTCTACTTGAGCTTGTATCTCTTTAGTTTCTTCTGGATTGGTACGGCAGGCTGGCTTGTTTGGCAAGGAAGCTCCGGGCACCAAGTCTATTTGGTGCTCAACTCCTCTTAGTGGGGGCAGCCCACTAGGGATTTCTTTGGGGAAGACATCCTCAAATTCCTGTAAGAGGGAGACAACAACACTAGGCAAGGAAGTGTTAGGGTTAGAAATCAAGCATTCCTTGTAGAGGAGGATCACAAGGGGTCTCCTGATAACTAGGGTTTGTTTGATCTCACTAGGGGTGGCTAGAAAGTTTTCTCTCCTTTTCATTCTCACTTTTTTGAGCTCTTGGACCCTTACGATCTTGTAATTTTGTTTTTGCACTTGAGGGACCACTCGTTTGTTCTCTCTTCTCTCTAATTTTGAGCTATCTCTCCTTTTTCTCTTGGATTGCTCTCCTATCGATATGATATTGGAGAATTTCTGTGGGTGACAAGGGTTTTAAGATGAACTTCATGTCTCCATGGATGAGACTATACCTATTGGTCCTCCCGTCATGTTTGGAGTACCTATCGAATTGCCAAGGTCTCCCAACTAATATATGGGCAGCTTCCATGGGTACAACATCACATAAAATGAGGTCAGTGTACCTCATTATACAAAAGGGAACATGAGCTTGACGTGTTACCCTTAATTCTCCACAATTGCTAAGCCAGTGTAGGTAAAAGGTTAATGGTTGGGAGGTCAAGGCCTCCACTAAATCGGTGCTCACAGCGTTGGTGCAACTTCCTCCATCAATTACCATACTACAAATTTTATTTTTGATCGCGCACCTGGTATGGAAGAGATTATATCTTTGTTCCCATCCTTCTGCCATGATTTGGGCACTAAGGACTCGTCGGGAGACCGCGGAGAAACCGGCGGGCATGCTTCGGCGGGCGTGGCGCTCCAAGGCTGGGCAGAGAGCTGTTGCCGGGGCTGGGTGCTTCGGGGTCGGTTGGTACTCCAAGGCTGGCCGAGGTTCGGGCCTAGGCCTGAGCCTGGGGGAGGTCGGGGCTTGAGAGAGGGCACGGGTCATTGACCGGGTGACAACTCTCGTCGGGGCTGGGATGCCGGGTGGCTCGGGCGTGGAGCTCTCTCCGGATGTAGTGATAGTGTCAGATTCTGGGGTCGGGTTCCGATCCGGGGTAGGACGGGGCTCCGAGTTGGCTTGGTGTGGGGCTGGTTCGGCATTGATGCCGGGTGGCGGGCTGTCCCGGGGTAGGGGTGATGTTGGGTAGGTGCTGGGTGGAGCACTAGCCCGGGGCTGTGCTGATGTTGAGTTGGGGCTGAGCGGGGTGCTGGTCCAGGGCTGAGCACGTGCTGGACCGGGGCTAGGCCGATGCTATACCGGTGCTGGCCCGGGTGCTGGCTCGGCGCGACTCCGGTAATATTCCGGCATCTCTCTCCATTAGGTCCAAGGTGGCTTGGACTTGGCTCAAGATGTGGGATGCGCTTGCTATTGTAGCTTCTAGCTTGGCTAACCTTTTATCTGCCATGGTTAGTAGAAAACACACGAAAGCAAAGGATAAGAGCTCACAAATCTCTCAAATGAACCTCACTCTCTCTTGATTTTTCCTCTCGTGTTTAGAATTAGTAGTAACTCTCAAAAGAAATCAGAACAAGTAAATTTCAACTCAAGCAGTTGCAAGTATCTTCAAAGCTATCAAGGAAGGACTTACCGATCGGGTGGCACCAAGACTTGAACTCTTAGGGCTTCCTTCGTAGCTAGTGAGTACTTTTGTGGAAAATTTTCAACGGGGAGGTAGTGCTAGCTTGTGTGTAGGGTATGAGCAACGAAAGCTTTAATTTTCTCTCTATCCCCCTCTTCTTAAGAATGCTCTTAAAACAAAAATAATTTGGCAAGGGTGGCCTTGCTTGTTTTTGAAGTATTTTTATGTTTTTCTTAACTTCTACCAAAATTTTCTTGATGGTATGATGGCCACCTAGCTTTTTCATCCTTACACGAATCTTTTACAAGAAACTAAAACAGATGGGGAGTTTTTGAAGATAATTTTCTAAAGAGCAAGAAAAGTAAAGGATATGGATCCAAGAGTGAACCTAGAAACTGGGATAGGGCTTGGCACTAGTGTTGAACCGAAGCTCTGATACCAACTGATGTGAACCGTGGGCAAACGACCCTTAAACACCACAAGCTGATCTCCTAGTACTCGTGAAGAACCTATGGAACTGAATGGAAGAGGACTTTGACCCACTAACTATAAAGAGCTAGGAACCAGAAGTATCAAGTCGAGGGCACCATGCCAAGAGATGGATGCTCTTGATGATAAGCCAACATTAAGCAACGCAACAACGAGTAAAGGCTTGAAGGAAAAAAACATATGTTCTGAAAGGAAGTTTATTAATCAAAGGGTGAGTTTACAAGGGTGTCCGGCGGCCTCTATTTATAGGAGGAGTTGAGGGAACAAGCTCTTCTAACTCTCCTTAATGGCTACTTCCTATTTAGATAATAATCTAAAGTCCAAAATAGGCTAAATTAATCCTACATAGTTTAACTAGAAAGGAAAATACAAAACAAGTCAAAAAGAGTATTGGGGCCGAAGGAATAAGCCTAAATAGGCTGATCCGGCAAAATCCGGAAAACCCTAATCTGGCGTACGAGCATGTTTCCCACTCCGGCACGGATTAGGTGATCTTCTTCCTAAATGGGTGGTAACTTCGTGGCAGCTTCCTCAATTCGTAAAGGGACGGGTGGCCACGCTTCCTGGGCTTCTAGGACTTCTATGACTGGTGGAAATTCAACAAAGGCCTGAGCCATTGGTGGCTCGGCCCAGGTTGATCCGGTGTAGCGCTCCGGGCTAGGTCCGGCGCCGGATCGGGGGCTAGCTTCGGGCCTCTGGGAGTTCTGCCCAAGCTTTCTGTCTTCTGTCTTGGGCCATCTTTAGAGCTTGCCTTGGGGGTGTTTTTAAGCCAAAGTCTGAGCCTGGTGCCCATCAGAATTCGTCTGGGGCTCGAAGTGAGTGCTTTACTAGACCCGCGGCCAGCCGACGGCTCCCGGTCTAAGCCTGAATGCCCAGTGGGGCTTCATTTCCTGGTCCAGCTCCGGCTCCTGCTTTGGGAAGGTGTCCTTGACTTCCAGGAGGGTGTAACCTCCCTTGGCAAGCCTGTCTGTATCCTCCTCATGCCCTCCCTTGCTCCATGCCTTCATGTGGGTGTTGAGCCGTTCCTTGAAGGCCTTGGTTTGGCTTTGGGTTAGGGGTGGCTCAGGTCTGGTCCAGGGCACAGGGTGTCATCATTTCCTCAAAATTTCGGACAACCAAAAGTTCTCCTGGAGGTCCCGAAAAGTGCACCGACGCACTTTTTGTTGGAAGTAATTCTAGCTTCTTATATTGGTGATTCCCGCTCTGTCCGAACTCTAAATTGGTCCCCATTTGAAGTGCCGAGTTCGTAGAGAGGTCCTCCACAATATGGTAACCTGACATCACATAAAAACAACTTGAAACAACATCAAATGACCCTAAAGAGGGCCAAGAGGCAATAACACGCAATTTGCACGAAAGTTCCTAGAAACTATCACAAATAGGTGTACAAAGAGGGGAATATCACTCAAATTTGCTGATATAAACGCGGTAAATCTAGCATCATCAAATCACCCCACACGTCCTCAAACAAAGTAAACTCAGAAATACACTCAGATTCACATATGACAAGATCAACCAAGTCGAAGCTCAATCCCTAACAATTCTGTTTACACTGTTCCATCTAGAAAACGTAAGCCACACATGCAAGAACATCAACTAAACAACTACAGATCTCACTGCTTTCTGGACACAATAAGTAGTAATCACCCATCTTGTGATAACACCAATTCTAATCAAAAGGTCTTTTCGAACGGGTTGTAATGGGGCTTAGGTGAAGGTGGGGAATAATCTGGGAATAGTGAGTAAAGTATGAAGTTGTAATTGACTCAACCTTGTCCGCCTTTAGACCCATGACTTGACGTGCTGCTAGCTACGACCAAAACAAGACTCAACTCCTAGAACAAATGAGATCCCGCCTATACTACTGTGTCTCTATTAGTGCTCTCTTCAGACATTTTTGGGGTTGCCAGACCGACCTAGGTCTTTTACAGCACTTATTATTATTTTTTATGAATAATTATGGCATTTTTATTCACCAATGAACCAAATTAGGGAGAAACCTAATTGGTAAACCAAACCACAAAAAAACTAAGCCATAACAGACTAGTCTCAGAAACTCTCAACAAAAACCCCATAAACAACAGCTAAACAAACTAACAGAGGCTAATAAGAAACTATAGCACTTCAGCTTCCCTCAACATAATCCATCTTCCTGCTAACTTCAAACTTAATCACCTCTACCAGCTCTTTTTGGGTTCTCTGACCTTCACCAGCATTCCGTTTACATCTTTCATACCACACATTTGCATACAGGGCTCTCCACATCAAACGCCCCTTCCTCGAATGAAGCTCTTTGCAGGCCTTAATCACATCATTCTCCCAACTACTTCCTCTCCAGCTCCAAGCATTGCAACCTTTTATAACTTCCTGAACATATCTACATGCATGGAAGACATGAAGGATATCATCCACACCCTGATGACAGAAGAGGCAACCAATATCAATCGATAGCCCCCAGTGAGCCATAGTCTCTCTCCATGTGAGCCGCTTCTTGATTGCCATCCAGATTATAAAGGAGTGTTTAGAGATAATTGGCGAATCCCAAACAAGCTGAGCCCAAGGAACAATCACACTCTTCTCCCTTATACTCTCCCAGACTTTGCTAACAGAATAAGTAGCCATGATGGTTCCATCCCAGCAGACCTGATCATCTTAAATGTGTAAGTGTTAATAAATTTGTGATCTAACCTTCAGAATTATTCTCCAGACCCACGAGTAATAGGACTGACTTTTACAATCCCATATCACACCCTGTTTCACCCTATATTTCTTCACCCAGGAAACCCAGATAGAACCTGCCTGAGCAAGCACATTCCATATATGCCGAGCTATGCAAGCCGAATTCCAGTTACCAAGATCCTTTAATCTAACGCCCCCTTCAGCTTTAGGCTTAGCCAGCTCTTTCCAAGCAACTTTAGCACGTTTTCTATTATCATTTCCCCCTTCCACAAAAAGTCATTACATTTCTTCTCAACCTTTTTTATGACTGACTTTGGCAAAAGAAACACAGCCATCCAAAACTGATTGAGAGCAGTAAGCACCGTGTTAACCAGAAGCAACCTGCTTGCATAACTTAGAGTACGAACTTTCCAACCATCGATTTTTAGTGATATGTTCAACTAACACCTCACATTCCTTAGCACTCAACTTCCCTGAGGTAAGAGGAACTCCTAAGTATCTAACTAGAAGTCTCCCATCTTTAAAACCAGTTGAGTTACAATTTTTGAACGAGTTTCCTTAGAGACAGTGGCAGAGTAAAAGATCTCAGACTTCTTTGGATGAATGCATAACCCTGTAATCTCATAAAACCTTCCCATCACCTTATTTATCTCCTTAACCCCCTCCAAAGTTCCATTAGTAAAAATCATAAGGTCATCAGCAAAGCATAATTGAACTATGTCCAACGCCTTACACTTAGGGTGATAAGGAACATTGCCATTAGTAGCATCCTTGTGTAACAAGCAGTGCAGTACTTCCATAGTGATCACAAACAAGGTAGGGAGAGAGATCTCCCTGCCTCAAACCTCTCTTACTACTAAAGTACCCTACTGACCCCCCTTGAAGCCAATGCTGAGCATAACACTTCCTAGGCATCCTTTAATCCATTTAACAAATAAGTCTGGAAATCCCATGGCAGCAATGACTTTAATGAGAAACTCTATATGAACATAATCGAACGCCTTTCTCAAGTCAATTTTAAGTGCACATCTAGGATTCATATGCTTTAGATGGTAAACACTTACCAATTCATGCGCCATGAGTATATTATCACCAATTTGGCGCCCTTTCACAAATGTCGATTGACTATTGCTGATTACGTCTAGTAGACAAGCAGAAATCCTAGCAGAAATAATTTTGGTGACACACTTGTAAAGGAAATTGCAGCAAGCAATTTGTCTGTAGTCCTTAATATTAGCTGCATTATCCTTCTTAGGTATTAAGGAGAGCAGAGTGGAGTTCACAACATCAGACATCTCCCCGTCCCTAAAGAATTGCTCAATAGCTTCACAAATATCCTCTTTAACCATCATCCAAGACTTCTGAAAGAAAACTGAAGTAAAGCCATCATGCCCAGGGCATTTACTTCCAGGGATGTCAAACATAGCTCTATTGATCTCCTCCTCACTAACATCCTTACAAAGCAAATCTGCAGCTTCACTTGACAATTTCTTCAACAAAATTTTATCCAACTCTAATCTTGAAACCAGCTTAACATTTTTGCCAACTTCTATCAACAGTTTACTATAAAAATCAATGGCAGTATTAGTCATTTCGTCAACATTTGAAGCTAAAGTGCCATCCGCTCTTTCCAACTGAGTAATGAGATTACGAGCCTGCCTAATTTTCACAGCTCGATGAAAAAAACCAGTATTTGAGTCACCCAAGTTCAACTAGTTAACTCTAGATTTTTGCCTCATCAAGGACTCTTCTGCCTGCTTTAAGCAAAACCACTTATTCCTGACAGTTCTTTACCTCAATGGCTAACCCAGTGGTAGGACTAGTCATAGCCTCCAACTGCTTTAATTTCATTTCTTCTTCAGCCACCTTCACTCGCTATTATTATTATTTTTATATATATATATATTTACAAATTTTTTTCTAAATTCTAGAATTTAGGGTTGAATTTTATTTTCTTCGGGATTAGAACTAGTGAGGCGGTCTTCCAAGTCTTATCATCCTAGTATAGCAGTTTGCACAATTTTTCGAGTTGGACTCAATCAATCTTCATACCATATTCACACTGGATCAGCGGGGGAAAGAAGAACATGAAATAATGATGCATAATGTGTGTGTAACCCAAGAAACAGGCCAAGAGTCAACCGGTTTATCCTAAAAGAAACAATGTCGGGTAGGTTGGTTGGATACAAGTAGTTTAAATCTAGGTGCCTTTATCATCTTAGAGTGGTGTTACCCTGAAATCTCAACCAGGTATCATGCAAGTTCTAGAAGTACAAGTCAAAGAAAACCACTCAGAAAGAATAAAAGACCGGATGTAATGACCGGTGTGGCACAAATCTCACAAAAGCTTGATGTTTGCACAGAAAGGAAGCATAGGCATGTGACTGGATTTGGACGAACGTTGCTACATCAAGCGAAGATACCAACTAAGTATTGGAGCTACGCCTTTCGGATAGTATTCTACATAATCAATCGTTTACCCACAATCTCGTTTGATGACAAGGACACACCATACCACTACTTATTTGGAATCGATCCGGACTACTCGTTGTTATGCATCCCGTGGCTAAAACCATATACGACAAATAAGCTCGACATCAAGTCGGCGCCGAGTGTGTTTCTTGGTTATAGTTCACAACATATAGAATACGATTGCTTAAATTTAACCTCTATGAAAGTGCAAGTATCCCGTCATGTGATTTTTTATGAGGTTGTCCTTGCTTTTCAGGTGTCCACGATACCCAGTGAAGCGCCACCACAACATCCTATCTTACCCACACCACCCCTTCCCATACCGTTACTTCTCCCAACCTTGGCAACCAACCAACCAACAACACGGAAAGTTCGGCTGCCCGCTCTTGTCGCCACACAAACCCAGCATACACCAACTCATTCGGCACACCAGCCACAATAATCTCGGCCTCACCCGAGAATGGTCACAAGATCCCAAACAGGAAATCTAAAGCCACAAACCTTCTTAGCAGCTTCCGGTTTGTATGAGGTTGAACCAAAATGCTTTATTAAAGCTCACTCACACAAGCATTGAAGTATGGTGATGGATAGAAAATTCAATGCTCTATTTCACAACAATACATGGACCTTGAAGCCATACACATCCGACAAGAAACTGACTGGCAACAAATGGGTGTACCGCATTAAGCGCAACGCGGATAGGACAATTGCTCGATATAAAGCAAGGTTTATCCCCAAGGGCTTCCACCAAACCGAAGGGTTAGACTTCATTGAGACATTCAGTCTGGCAATAAAACCTGCTTCCATTAGCTTAATATTATCGATTGATATTTCCCATTGTTGGATTATCAATCAGCTTGATGTTTCTAATGCCTTCTTGCATGGAACCTTGGATGAGCTTGCGTATATGGTCCAACAACTAGGGGTATGTTGACCCAATGCGCTCCAATCATGTGTGCCGGTTAAACAAGTCTCTCTACGGCCTCAAAAAAGCATCAATGGCATGGTTTTCCTGCCTTCGTGATGCTCTATCAGTTTCAGATTCAGTGCCTCCAAAACTGACCACTCTCTTACTCTACTAAAGACTCATCACTATTTGTATTGGTGTACGTAGATGACATTATACTTATAGGAGCATCTAAGTTGCACGACACCATCATCAACAAATTAGTAAGTCGATTTCAACTCAAAGACTTGGGTCCACTACACTACTTCCTTGGTATACAAGTGACACGCAACATGCATGGCATGCATCTGTCCCAACCGAAGCACATAGATGAACTTCTGTCCAAGACAATTCTCTCAAACTCAAAGCCGGTGGCCACACCCTTATACAAGCAACCGACGATGACACTAAGCAATTTGACAACCCTCAATTGTTTCGAAAACTTCTCAGTGGCTTACAATATCTCCACATGTCACGACCCGACCCGACCCAACCCGACATCTCTTATGCAACAAACCGGCTCTCTGAAGCCATGCACTCGCCTACGACAACTCATTGGATGCAACTCAAGCGTGTCCTACGCTATCTCAAAGGAACCCCAACCCATGGTATTCTTATAAAACCTTGCTCGTCTCACACTCTAACAATTTACACAGATGTAGATTGTGCAGGCGACAGTCTCGACCGACGATCCAAAAGTGCATACGTCGCATACTTGGGGTCAAATATTGTATCATGGTCAAGTCGCAAGCAACGAATCGTATCTCGCTCATCCACTAAGGATGAATATTGGGCTTTGGCGACGGAAGCCTCCGAGATCCTATGGATCACGTCCTTACTATGTGAAGTCGGCTATCCACTCTCCACACCCCTGACCATCTGGTGTGACAACATCGGGGCTACCTACTTGACAAAGAACCTGGTATTTCACTCACACTCCAAACACTTAAAAATTGATTTTCCACTTCGTACAAGAACGAGATGCCGCAAAGAATCAACACATTTCCTATATCTCAACCAAGGCTCAGACTCCAGACACACTAACCAAGTCATTTTCGGCCCTGAGGTTCACTCAACTACGTCTCAAGCTCAATGTGAGGCCTCCCATTGGCTTGCGGGAGAGTGATAATGATTACTCTTCAAGATAAGATATTTAGTTACCTCTTTTGTAGATTTGTTAATATTTGTACTTATCTCTTTCCATGTACTAATCAATCAATATAAACAAATCATCAAGAGCACATGGTTGAGTGTGGGTAAACAATTCCAACCAAATCTCTACACTCTCAATCTATCTTCTGAATCTCTTGTTTTCTTTGATTTCACAATTCGTGCTCCGACCCTTAATTAACAAACTTATATTAGGGGACATTGTGATTACCCTCAGTTGTAATCACTGAATATTGATATTAGAAAATATTGTTTAAAAGGTAGGGACTCATACCATGATCACAACCTTTTATTTTGCCTTCTTAATTCACTTTATTGTTTCATTTTTATTTATATATTTCCTTTGTTATTTTGCTTTCATCACTATTGTGATTAGTGTTTACAACTCCTCTAGTTCTTGCTAACAGTTAGAACTTAACATTGTGTTCCATCTTGATTTCTATCCTCAAAGTTAACTAAGGGTTGCTCTAGACAACATGGTAAATATTTTAACTTGGTATAAAAATAATTATATGATTTTTTTTATGATCAAGTGTAAATAAAATATATATGGCTCAAAAAATTTTAGGGTTCGCATGTATAGTGTAATTTATTCTTCAGTTTCTCGAATAACATACTATAAGAGAATATGTTTTTTATTTAATTATTATTTTTGATGAGATAAATATTATTGTCCTTCTCAATATTATAACTTCTATGATATCCAATGATCACCATTTTAGGTTATATATTAAAAATTCAAACTTTTAGGTATTACCCAAATACGTATTACATTAATTTTTTTTAAATAAAAATTTACCCAATAATTGACATTATCTTAAAAAATATATCTTCCAACATACTTAATACTCGTTCTTATTTTAATAATACACTTTCTCGGGTTTTGTAGAATAGTACGTAGCGGACAAAGTTTAATCGAAAATGACATTGGTGGCAGTTTTGCTCTGAAATGACAAATTTAGAAAACCTCAATGTCCAGGCAGCGCCACGCCACTCACCGAGTGCCACGCCTTCTAGTTGTCGATTAAACACTAGTTAACGACTACTTACATTAACTAGTAATCACCCCCATATCAATTACAAATCGAGTCCCCCTCCACCTCTTTTACAAACCCAAATTCTGTTACATATTCTAAGAGAATATCCACCTATGAAAAATGGTGAGTGGGTGAATCGGCAATGGGAATGCAATTCTCACTGTAAGAGTTAAATCTATTATATTCCTCTTGTTACGCTCATAACTTGATTGTTCTAGAGTTTAATACTTTGGAGATGCACTCTTGTAGGTACTGCGAGTGGTTCGAGGTGGTGTGGTCCAAGCTGGAAGTGTGTGAACGACTCATTGGTGGAATCATTCAAGGTGGATGTTACTACCATGACACTGTGGAAGAATTCACAGATTTGGTTGATAGATTGGAACATGTCATCGCTAGGCTCATGAGAAAACAAGACATGTTGAAGAACACAAAAGAAGCAATGATAAGCATCGATCTGCATCGTTTGCTGAGTGATGAAATGACGAGTAGTATGGTTTATGTTCGGATATAAATGTTATGCATACGGCTTGGATGATGAGGATTGCAGGGTGTGGTTTATGTTCACATTCTAGGATTTTGTTTAGGGTTCTTGTTTCCCATGTTGTACTTCTTGTTGTTTATTGTAATTTGTGTTTGAATTTTATGGTAATCAGGTTTACGGTTATCTTTATTTCTTTGTATGTTTTCGTTACTCATTGTTAAACACAAAATACTTAAACCATCTAATAAATTATACAAGCAACAACACTAAAACGAGAAAGAGAATTGGAGGTAACAACTACAAAAAAGTGTGTGTTTAGCGTTGGTCGGAACCGTGACCGACGCTAAATGGTTTAGCGTCGGTCAAAAAAATGACGTTAATTCTTGCAATGCTAAATTTCAGCATTGTTTCTTTGTTGACCGACGCTAAGAAAACCACGACCAATGCTAAACAATGGGTTGACCGAATGGGTGGCTGACCAACCCAATTTTCATTTTTTTTATTTTTTTTTATTTTCAGGTAGATCTAAGTTTTGGTCATCCTCTACTCCGATCTGAGTTTTTTTCGTCCTCAACTACTCCGACCTGGGTTTTATTCGTCAAAGGCATAGATCTATAGATCTAGGTTAAAATGTAGATCTGGAGGAGGATCTGAGGAGGAGGAGGAGGAACGAGCTAGAGACTGAAAATCGGTTTGGAAGGGGGTAGGGACTCGAGCTTTTGGGTGGCTGGGCAGTGCGTTGTGGGGCCGTCAGAGGAGCGTCAGATGCCTTCTGCAAGCGTCGGGTTAGGATAGCGGACGGTGGTGGGAGGCGCGGCTTGGGTAGGATCTGACGAGGGAGGAGGAGCTGATGAGGGAGGAGGAGCTGAGGAAGGAGGAGGAGCTGATGAGGGAGGAGGAGCTGAGGAGGGAGGAGGAGTTGAGGAGGAAGAGGGTTTGAGAGGGTTGAGAGAGTGGAGGAGGGTTTGAGAGGGTTGAGAGAGTTGAGAGAGGGGGAAATAAGTTTGTCACCGTCCAGGGGGTTTAAATAGGTTCTTAATTTAGCGTCGGTCGACGACCGACGCTAAACTGTCCGCAAGACCTACGCTAAATATGGTTTTGGGTAAGGGCTTTGTTTCTGACCCAAAATCGGATTTAGCGTCGGTTTTTTGTAGAATTTAGCGTCTGTCGGCTTTCGACCGACGCTAAGCCAAGGTCAAACGGAGTCAACGGTTTGGCGTCGGTCATTTCCCCGACCGATGCTAAACTTTTTCGCTTTAAGCGACACTAAGTGACCTTTTTTTGTAGTGGACCAACATGTCTAA
Source organism: Linum lewisii (assembly GCA_034768395.1). Lineage (NCBI taxonomy): Eukaryota > Viridiplantae > Streptophyta > Magnoliopsida > Malpighiales > Linaceae > Linum > Linum lewisii. The sequence continues at coordinate 14,801,190 of CM068299.1, forward strand.
CAACCATTACACACAACACACATAAAATAACTCAAGCACATGATACAACTCAACTAAAGGTTGGCCTTAACAGTTGATCGAGGGAATTTGGATTTTGATGCTTCACTTAGCCAGTGCACATGTTCTTCTATGGTGGTCATATTCTATATAGAAGTTGTAATGAGGTTCAACGTCTTCAATCTAATCCTTCTCATTGGTTATGCGACTATGTCGTGGCCTCCCTACGCATGAAGAAATCTTTGATCTGGGACAATAGTGATTCCCAAATATTGGTTCCAATCATTGTGACTGGTTATGGGATAAGATCTAGTTCCATGAATGTCCAGGACTGTAAACAACTTGAACATGTGGTTGATGTAATAGTAAAGATCTTGATGCATAACAAAGCAAATGATGGCGCTAGATTTACCGGGTTTATCTCACCACATTTGAGTGACATTTCACACGATTTACATCTCTTTGTGATAGTTTTTAGGAACTTTCAGGCAAAATGTGTGTTTATTGCCCTTGGCCCTCTTTAAGGTCGTTTGATGTCGTTTCAAGTTGTTTTTATGATGTTTCAGGTTACCATGTTTTGGGCGATATTGGATTTCTAACCCGTTGATTATTATTGAGGATTATTCAGTTATTTGATGCGATTTACCCAAACCCTAAGATTGTTGAATCTAATTGATTGAATGATTGTTAGGTTCTTTGCTCATTTTTTATTTCGTGTGTCTAACCTAGAACGTGAGTCATTATAGAGTTAGAAATTGTTAGGTTCTACCGGTAGCTTGATCCAAGGATCGGTAGACCTAATCTCTTTGCATTATCTTTGTGGCATTTTATCGAACATCTTGCATGCGTTCTTGACAATTCACAAGTTAGCTTGATCATAGGAACTTGTTTATTGGATAGGATAGTATCTCTCTCTACAACCTAACCAAGAAGCAGAGATTACTTTAGAAAGTGTCGAGTCATCAAGTCTGTTACACTACAAAAAACCGAGCGTTTAGCGTCGGTCGAAACCGCGCTTTAGCGTCGGTTAAAAAAATGACGCGAAATGTAGTGACGCTAAATTTTAGCGTCGGTACTTTCGCGACCGACGCTAAAATAAACAACGACCGACGCTAATAATGAGTTAACCGAAAGAGGTCGCTAACCAACCCAAATTTTTTTGTTTTTAATATACATTTTATATTTTCCTTTTCAGATTTGGTCACTCCATTTTCTAGTTATGCAACTTGGTCACTTAGATTTATTAGGTCATCCTTTTGGTCACTTAAATTTTCCAATTTTTCATTTTATATTTTTCAGATTTGGTGGGGTGGCGGCGGCGGGGACGGATGGCTGGGGAGAAACAGAGAAAAGGAGAAGAAGAGGAAGAAGAAGAAGGTGGATATGGAGATCTGGAAAAGGAAGAAGAGGAAGGGGAAGACAAAAGAGGAAGAAGAAGAAGGCTGGAGGAGGAATAAGAAAGAGGAAGAAGGCTGGTGGAGGAAGAAGAAGAAGGCTGGTGGAGGAAGAAGAAGAAGGTTGATCAGAAAAATGGAAGAGGAAGAAGAAGGCTAGATGAGGAGGAAGAAAAAGAAGGCTGGTCAAAATGGAAGAGGAAGAAGAAGGCTTGAGGAGGAAGAAGAAAGAGGAAGAGTAAGAAGGCTGAGAGAGATGAGATTAGGGTTAGGGTGGCGGCTGAGAGGTGTAAATATATACGTGATTTAGCGTCGGTCGGTAACCGACGCTAAAACATGTCGATAACCGACACTAAAGTTGGTTGGCTTGGTTTCTGACCCAAAACCAAATTTAGCGTCGGTTACCAACATGTTTTAGCGTCGGTCGCTTATCTACCGACGCTAAATCAGTGTTAAAAGCGAGTCAAGGGTTTAGCGTCGGTTTCTAATCGACTGACGCTAAACTCTTCCCCTTCAAGCGACGCTAAAGAGCCTTTTTCTGTAGTGTTAATCTGATGTTTCATTCCATATATCCATCTTAACTGAGCTAGAGTGGGCAACCTCCTTAATCAATCACCGAACCCCAAATTTGTTTACTTGTTTACCTTTGCATACTTAGTTTAATTTGATTACAAACAACATTCAGATCAACCAATGATACCCGGATAGCTTTACACACTTTGTTGAGTAATAGAACCGGAAAGACATTAAGGAAATACGATCTCATTAGAGCATTCTAGCGAGTTAAAACTAGGTGTGCATTAATTTGTGCATCAACACACAATAATGTTGTGGGAACACTAGATCTTGGTCTGTTGGAATTTACTACAACCACATTGACCTTTTACAACCTCATAATCCAACTGCACGATATGCGTGTTGTTTTCTTTCATAGTTTGCGGGTCTATCATAGTGACCACGTCAAATACACCATGCTCTTAGTCGTAGTTCCTCACAATTTGGGTATTTGATTTCTTCGGTCGTTTCTCCAGATGTCACGATACCACTTGGTCCAAACTTTATCTTTCCCAATTTCAGCAGTACAAGATTGCAACGATCACCGAAGTACCCTAACAACATATAGAATGTGGCTTCGACCAAAGCAGACACTGGAAGTGCGTTTGATGTTCTCGTGCATCAGATACCTTTGAAAGCCCCATTGATGCTCACCTACATTTTTTTTGTCATGATGTCAAACTGTGCACCACCTTGGAAAAAATCCACAACTTGACTCTAGTTGATTTGATTACCAGTCACCCAGTTGGTCTTCCCAATGCCTTGTCTCTCATAAGATTTTATGCATGCTCTCACGCCATTATTGGAAAAAATCCACAACTTGACTCTAGTTGATTTGATTACCAGTCACTCAGTTGGTCTTCCCAATGCCTTGTCTCTCATAAGATTTTATGCATGCTCTCACGCCATTATTGGAAAAAATCCACAACTTGACTCTAATTGATTTTATTACCAGTCACCCAGTTGGTCTTCCCAATGGTTTGTCTCTCATAAGCTTTTATGCATGCTCTCACGCCATTATTGGATTTCCTGATAGAGTTCAACCGAACTGCAAAGTTATTCAAACAACTTTCTTAGTTCCCGATTTAGTAAACTAAGTACGTACTTAAATTATGAAGAGTAGATTTATATATCTAACCATTTAAGGAGTTTTTCATGGATGGGTTCTTAGTGACAACATTATAGTTGTTGACATAGTGTTGTATACACCAATGTCATTAGCATTCTCTCTTGATGGAACTTATTGTATCTTGTATCCCGGCAATGCCGATCTGATATCACACAAACTCCATGTATGTTTGTGACTAGTATTTGTATGCACCCCTGAAACCACTCACGTATGGATGTTGTCTTTCGGAAAAATGGCAATTGCTACAGTGAAAATGTTGTGATGTCCACAGCCATCATCATAACTCTAGAGTATTTACCCATAAAAAATGTTCCATCCACAACCAAGAGAGGAGGGCAATGCTTGAAATCTTCAATGCTAGGTTTGCATCTCCAAAAAGTTATATTAAATTTCAGCATATTAGTCCTACTTCCAATGGCTTCATGAGTCATTTTGAATTCCACTTAGGATCCAACATTCCAATTCTTGACGTTGTTGAATAAATTGGGCAACTCATTGTACGATCCTTCCCAACTCTCAAAAATTTTCTCCACAACTCGCTACTTCACATACCATGCCTTCTTATAGGATATTTATACTTGCTCGTGATCTCATATTGAATAAGTTTGATCAAAATATGTGGTTGAATTGATACCAGTTGCAGAACAACATCAACGATAACATTGACATCTAGTTGCTTGAAACTTATGTTGTGACAGCTATCCAAACATGTGTGTTGTGGATTCAATTGTTTCACTATCCAAAACCCAGTATGGTCTCTAGTGAGTCTAATTATCCATAGATACCCATTGTGTTCGAAGACCAACCAGCTCATCTCCAGTTCCAAAGATCTAGAACGAGTAGTTGCGAACATGGGATTATACTTAAAGAATATTGCTCAAGGGATAGTTGTACTGCTTCCTTCAGTTGAAATTGTTTCCCACATTCGAAACCACCCCTTATAGGTCAAATGGTGGAACTCTGTCAATGCCATTTCATCATTGTTCACTCTCATATGGACTCTAATATTGTCTGACAAATTAGGGAAATGGCCTGGTGACTGTATGAAGGAGGTGGCTTTGTAGAAGAGGATGAAATATCCACAACATCTGCATCGTCTTCATCTTCATCTAACGAAGCTATCATTTTCACTCTCTGATGAACTTCCATCTACTAGTTGCTTCTCAAAAAAGTCTATCTCGTGAGGATGACAAAGGGATTTGTGAATGCCCATTCTGTCGTGATTCACTGTACGATAGACTCATACCATCATTCAAACGTATTTGCGCCTTGTTGTTGTAGGCCACCTTTTAAAAACTCAAAGTATAACCTTGAGTTTTAGTATTGATGATTTTTTCCATCATGCCATATACAACGTCCAACCCAATGTCACTGTCATCAAGAGTGGAAAATAAGATATGATTTCATCATTAATAGTTAATGGAATTTGGTAGATAAATTTTTTCACCATCACAACTTCTTTGACGTCCATCTTACGAAGAAACACTGGAAATACTTCCCAGTGAGGAGTTTATTTTTTCATGCTCAAACAGAGCAATTTCCCACTACTGTAAGAGACCTCCCCAATTGATGACGTATACTACCCCTCATCGAAGCTAGAAGGAAAATTACATCATTTTGCTCAAATGAAATCGGGAGAGAATGATGGAAATTGTGAAAAATCTTGCTTTGAAACTCCTTCTGAAGTTGGTGATTATTCGACTTGGGGATCTCAAAGTTCTCGCAATTATGAGAGTCTCGCCACTATTAGATGTCATTCTGCTTCTAAACAACTATTTTTAACAACCCTGCCTTTGTACAACCAAGTCAACATGGCTTTCTACAGCTTTGGACCATTGACAGGTCAAAAATGAACACTGGCTTTCTGCATCTTATGACCATTGACTGATCAAAACCGTTGGTGGAATTATTGTCTAGTAGCAACTAATGGTTGTTGGACAATAATTCAAGATCTCGGGTTGGGCAACCTAGACATTATTGCGACACACATATAATGCAACACTATATAGGATCAGAAACCATAGATCTGCCTTGACGACGTCTAAGTTGCCGTAAACCCTACAATCCAAAATAGTGTGATGCTTTCTGGCACTATGACATTTTGAACTAAAAACTATCACCCAATATTATTTTAGATTAAACATCCTCCAGTATTCTACAAAATCCCATTTTGTATTCTTACAAACCTTAACTGAATAGGGTTGAAAATGAAGACGTTGGTTAGCAAAACTTTCGAGATTCGATAAAGAAAAAAGGAAATCGAAAAAGCGATTGAGTAATTTAGGGTTTGATACAGGAAACCCTAAATCAAAACCACTTGTTTCTTTCAGACGATGTATGACTGGCCTAGAACACGAATCGAAGCGGTAGAGAAGAGATGAAAGCGCGACACACAATTTAACGTGGTTCGGCAAGGTTAACCTTGCCTACATCCACGCTCGAGCAGAGCTCGAGAGAGTCAATCTTATTAATCAATCTAACACACCAGGATTTGCAACTCAACCCTGAATGACCACTGCGACACTGCAGTATCAGCCTGATTACAAAAGCCTCACAAACCCCTTGTGAGTGACAACCCAGAAATGCATGATTACACCAATCTTCTTTCTTGTTGTTCTCCTTTTTGAGTCGAGTATTTATTCACTTGATGATGACAAGGATCGAGACTTGATTGCCGTTGATCCATGGCTTGATTGTCGTTGATTCGAAGCTTGATTCCCGTCATGATTTTCTTCGGTGATGGAAATGAGAGAGTTTCAGCTTCTTCTGCTGAATGAATGAGGAAAGTGAATGACTTCCTTCCACTGATTGCTTCCTGCAAAAGAAGAATCCTTTCTTGGTTCGGCCAAGAGGATCAACCCGGTTAAATGAACCAAATCGATTAAATCAAGGGATTTCAACATTCTCCCCCTAAGTTGGATATCTCCAACCTTTTAGAAATTTAGAGAAGCAATCATCCATAATTTCAAAGTCAAAACAAGAATGTCATAACAACAATTCAACCAGAACCATACTAACGTTCAAAAACAGAAGGATGTGTTTTCAGCACACTTATTCGATCATAACAAAACAGAAACTTAGAAATCAATTTCAGGATCGCTTTCATAGTCTGATGCATTGTCTTTCTCCGGCTCCTTTTCATAGGTTTCCATGATAAGCTCTTTGACGTCTTTAGCAAGCTGGTCTTCTCCTAGTTCTAAAGCCTGCAGGTCTTCAACCTCCCAGTCACCGCGGAACTTGAGTGCTTCAACGAAGTTAAGGACTGCTTTGTGAAGAGAACATCCCAACAGTGCTTTGGTCGGAATAGTCCAGTCATTTCTCTCCTTGATAGATGATGCAAGCAGATTTAGTTTGAAGGAGATTTGACCTTTGGAGCAGCAGAAAGTGGAGAGTCCTTGGTCTCCCCCTTTGGAGATATCCAACTTGAGACGTTGAGGGGCAGTTGGATCATCCAGTTTTCGTAGAATGTGCTGAGGACGAATGAAGTAGACTTTTGGATCAGGGGTGGAGATGCAGAGATCCACGTTGAGCATCTGAAGCAGTGAGGTAACAAAAGGACCAAGAGGAAGGGAGCCAGCGTACGAAGCTGAAGCAGCATCATGAAGAATCTGGAGCTGAAGATGTGGGAGGCTAATGGGATGTTTAGTAATAACAGCATTGTAAATAATCCAAATATCAAGAGGCATGAGGGTAAAGAGATTGTGAGTCCTAGGCAGAAAGTGTCGAGTGATGTAAAAAAACAGAACCCGGTACTTTGTGTTGAGATACCTAATGGGAATTGGACGGACAGTTGGTGGAAGATGAGCAGCTGTGAAAGTGCCATTTGAATGGAGAAGCCAGTTTCTGCCAATTGGAATTCATTGTGAATCGTGTGGTCAAAAAGTTGGCCACCATGAACTCGCGAAACAGCTGAGGTGTTAGGCGGATGAAATGCCCTAAAACCTGGGTTTCAAGTTCAAGAGGAGAGACAGAAGTAACACGAATATTGGCAAAGAACATACGAACAGGATCTGGATAGCAAATAGGAGTAGAAGATGGTATGAATTTAGACCAGCCGAGATGGAAGAGAGGTTCATAGACATTGATACCGTATTTGTCAAACGCGTGTGGAAAGTGGCGAAGAGATGGGAGCAGAGGACGAGTTTGGAACTTCCGGATGTACCATTGGCGATCCGCCTCTGTCCAGAACATGAGATCATTAACTTGAGATAGAACACGAGCCGCCATTTCAAGAGAGAACTTTGGGGTGTGAAGAAAAGATTTAAGAATTGAAGAGAGAACGAACTGAATTAAATAGGCAGCAGTCAACACGAAAGAAAAGGAAAGAAACGAGGAGACGGAGAGGAGAATCAATTATGCAGAATTTGGAAGGTTAATCCCTGAAATTACTCCAAGATTCCTTCTAATTTGACAGAATTGATCTTCTTTGATAGGTTTGGTAAAGAGATCTGCAAGCTGAAGATTTGTGGGAATAAATTGAATATCAATTAATTTTTGAGAGACAAGTTCACGAAGAAAATGGAACTTGATGTCAATATGTTTCGTTCGGGAGTGATGAACAGGATTTTTAGCGATGTTTACTGCACTGGTGTTGTCACACAGCAGTGGAGTAGTTTGCAGTTTAAGACCGTAGTCATTTAATTGAGAACGAATCCATAAAATTTGAGTAGAGCAGCTGCCTGCGGCGACATACTCTGCTTCAGCTGTTGACAAAGCAACCGATCCTTGTTTCTTACTTGACCAAGAGACTAAGCAAGGACCCAAAAATTGACATACCCCAGTGGTACTTTTTCTGTCAAAAGTAGAACCAGCAAAGTCAGAATCGCTGTAGCCGACCAGGTCGAAAGATTCAGATGATGGATACCATAGACCATAGTCTTTGGTGGAGAGTAAGTAACGAAGAATCCTTTTAAGAGCGGAAAGATGAGACGCCTTAGGATTTTCCTGAAATCGGGCACACAGACAAACAACAAAAAGAATGTCTGGTCGACTGGCAGTTAAGTAGAGTAGAGAACCTATAAGGGCTCGAAAATGAGTCGGATCAGTAGATTCAGTTGACTCATCTTTGGTAAGTTTGGTTGTTGTGGCCATAAGGGTTGAAGCAGGTTTGGCTTTATCAAAGCTGAATTTCGTGAGTAGGTTTTGGATGTAATTTGTCTGATGGATAAAGATCCCAGAAGACAACTGCTGGACTTGTAGTCCAAGAAAGAACTTCATTTCCCCCATCATACTCATTTCAAACGATGTTGTCATAAGATCTGCAAATTTTTGACGAAGGGAAGAACTGGTTGATCCGAAAATGATATCGTCAACATATATCTGAACGAGGAGAATGTCAGATGATTCAATTTTGATGAAAAGGGTGTTGTCAACTTGACCTCGTTTAAACTGTTGAGAGAGAAGAAAAGAGGTTAAGCGATCGTACCAAGCTCTAGGAGCTTGCCTTAAACCATAGAGGGCCTTTTTAAGTTTAAAGACAAAAGAAGGAGAGTGAGGATCCTCAAAACCAGGTGGTTGTCTAACAAAGACTTCTTCCTTAATAAATCCATTAAGGAAGGCGCTTTTGACATCCATTTGGTAGAGTGTGAATTTCAGATGACTTGCAAAAGCACAGAGAATCCGGATTGCTTCTAATCTTGCAACAGGTGCAAAAGTTTCATCGAAGTCAATTCCTTCTTGTTGGCAATAGCCTTGTGCTACAAGTCGAGCTTTGTTACGGATTACTTCACCTTTATCATTTGTCTTGTTCCTAAATACCCATTTGGTGCCAATGATAGTCTTCCCGATTGGGGGAGGAACAAGTTCCCAAACATTTGCTTTGTCAAACTGGTGAAGCTCCTCTTGCATAGCAAGAATCCAACTATCGTCTTGAAGAGCTTCTTTAACAGAGGTCGGTCCAATGATTGAGAGGAGAGCAGAATCATTTGTGGCCATGAAATCAAGAAGCCTTTTTGACCTAGTGACAAGTCTATCGTTCGGATCACCGATCAAAAGATTTGTTGGATGTCTTTTTTGAATATGAGGAGGTGGATTTGGTTTTGAGATAGGTTCAGGCAATGGGGAAGGAGTTGGCAAGGGATTCGACACAGGAGATTCTTCTTCAGTCGTATTAGTCAGATTTGGACTATTCAGATCAGTTTGGTGTTCGGAAGGTTCTGAATCAACAGAGGGTCTAAAAAGAGAGAAAGATTCATCATCCTCAGGTAATGGTAAGTTTGAAAAAGAAGAGTTATCATCAAAAACAACGTGAATAGATTCTTCTACTTTGGATGTCCTAAGATTAAAGATTCTAAAAGCTTTACTCGACTGAGAATATCCCAGGAATATAGCTTTATTTGATCTTTCATCGAACTTCCTTTTCTGGGAAGTTGTATTAAGAACGAAGCACCTACACCCGAAAGGGTGAAAGTAGCTGAGATTAGGAGTTTTGGCTTTAAATAACTCATATGGAGTTTTGTTCATTGGTTTTCTAATCAGAGTTCTATTAAGCACATAGCAGGCTGTCGAGACAGCTTCTGCCCAGAAATGCTTGGGAGTTTGATGGTCTAACAGCATGGTTCGAGAAAGATCGAGTAGGGAACGATTTTTCCTTTCCACAACTCCATTTTGTTGTGGAGTACGAGGAGCAGAGAAAGTGTGGACGATTCCTAAAGATTTGCAAAAATCAGAGAAAGCAGAGGATACAAACTCTCCACCATGATCACTACGGAGAGTTTGTACTTGAAATTTAGTAGTTACACTAATTTGCCTAACAAAAGTTTGAAAAACAGAAAGACATTCATCTTTCCTAGCAAGGAAAAACACCCAAGTAAACCGAGAAAAGTCATCAACAATCACAAAAGCAAAACTTTTACCACCAAGACTTTTCACATTTGCAGGTCCAAACAAATCCATGTGTATTAATTCAAGAGGATGATCAGAAAAGACCCCAGAAATTTGTTTAAAACGATGTTCTGGTCTGTTTTCGTTGTACACAAGCTTGACAGAAAAAATCTTGATTAGTTTTAATATTGGGTAAGCCTCTTACAATGTCAAGTGAACACAACTTAGCGATACGAGTTGAGCTAATATGACCCAATTTCTTATGCCAGATAAGTTCAGAAGAAGGTTTTACAGCAGAGAAACATTTTTCATTGAAGGCATGTTGGTTTTTAAGATTAATAGAATAAACATTTCCATTTCTATTTCCAGTGAAGAGGATTTTACCATCGAGAATTCTTTAAACAACACAGGACTCAGCTTCAAAAACAACTCGGTTTGAATTTCCACATAATTGACTAATGGACAGCAAGTTATGTTTAAGATTTGGTACAAAGAGAACATTATGAAAAATCGGATCTGTGGACTTTCCAACCGTACCTTTGCCCATTATCCGGCTCTTATTATTATCCCCAAAGGTAACCTTTCCTCCTTTTCTTTCTTCTAGAAAGCTAAAATTTCTTCTTTCTCCAGTCATATGGTTTGAACAACCACTGTCCAAGTACCATTCAGTACTAATCTTTGATGACTCCTGCACAAGAACCAGGATTAGTCTTCTTAGGTACCCAAACTTTCTTGGGTACCTGTTTATATTGAGTAAACGTGCAATCATAACTAGTGTGTCCTGACATGAAACAATATTCACATTCTGTTTTAACATAATTTCTTTGCGAGACACTGCCATGATAACGAAATGATCGAAAACTTGCTTTAGGTTTCCAATAAAGAAATCTTGTATTCCCAGTTTTCTTTGCTCGTTCCCATTAATAATTCTGCCTCTGTAGTACACTAACTTCATTCATGAGTCTATTGATATGAGTTTCATACTCATTTACCATTTTATTATGATTAACTTTACATAAATTTAGATCGTCAATCAAACAGTTCAAGCTATCATTTTCAACTTTCAATTTTTGAAAACACTGAGACAGTTTTAAATAAGCTTCCATAACCTCTTCCTTAGTAAACTGAAAGGGATAGTTAGAGCATACCTCGTATGAATCCTCAGCTTCATCATCAGTAATTGCCATGTATGCTTCTTCATTGTCAGACTCCGAGTCACTCCAAGAAACTTTAAAAGCTCTTTCTTTGGAATACCCTTTATTCGGACAGTCTGACCTTATATGTCCTGGTCTACCACACTTAAAGCACGTTATAGTATCTTTATCGTCATTAACACGACTTTCTTTAGTTTTTGTTTGAAACCTATCCTTAGAGGTTGAAGACATACCTTTATTTTTAGAGAAATCTTTTTTATTTCTCAAGAACTGTCTAAATTGTTTAGTCATGAAGGCAATCTCATCCTCATTTGATTCATTTTCATCATCACTAGATGATCCTTTCTGAACAGCTTTAAGAGCGATACTCCTAGTTTGAGACTCGTCTTTAATTTGAACCGTTTGCCTAAGAACAACTTCATGACTTATCAATGATCCAATTAAATTTTCAAGAGATAAGACCGACAGATCCTTAGCTTCTTCTATTGCAGTGATCTTAGGCATCCATTCTCTTGGTAGAGAGCTAAGGATTTTTCTTACAAGATCTCCCCTATCAAGTTTCTTTCCTAGATGTTTCAGTTTTGACACAATAAGATTAAACCTATCATACATAGCAGAAATAGATTCAGTTTCACTCATCTTAAACATCTCATACTCATGCATAAGAACATTTATTTTTGTTTCCTTGACTTGTGAAGTACCTTCATGAGTAGTCTCTAATGTTACCCATACTTCATTTGCAGTTTCACATGAACTAATACGATTGTACTCATCGTTACACAGAGCACAGTAGAAAATATTTAAGGCTTTGGCATTCAATTGAACTTTCTTCCTTTTATCCTCATCCCAATCATCATAGTTTCCAGTTAAATCAATACCACCTTTCTCTACAATTTTCCATAGGGCAAGATCCATACCTTGGAAGAAGACCTTCATCCTGTTTTTCCAGAATTGGTAGTTACCTCCGTCGAACCAGGGTGGTCTGGAATGTGACAGACCTTCCACACTTTGTCCAGCAGCAGTTGCCATGTCCTTTGATCCTCTCCGGCAGTAGAAAACTCGTCACGGAAAGCCCGCTCTGATACCAATTGAAGACGTTGGTTAGCAAAACTTTCGAGATTCGATAAAGAAAAAAGGAAATCGAAAAAGCGATTGAGTAATTTAGGGTTTGATACAGGAAACCCTAAATCGAAACCACTTGTTTCTTTCAGACGATGTATGACTGGCCTAGAACACGAATCGAAGCGGTAGAGAAGAGATGAAAGCGCGACACACAATTTAACGTGGTTCGGCAAGGTTAACCTTGCCTACATCCACGCTCGAGCAGAGCTCGAGAGAGTCAATCTTATTAATCAATCTAACACACCAGGATTTGCAACTCAACCCTGAATGACCACTGCGACACTGCAGTATCAGCCTGATTACAAAAGCCTCACAAACCCCTTGTGAGTGACAACCCAGAAATGCACGATTACACCAATCGTCTTTCTTGTTGTTCTCCTTTTCTGAGTCGAGTATTTATTCACTTGATGATGACAAGGATCGAGACTTGATTGCCGTTGATCCATGGCTTGATTGTCGTTGATTCGAAGCTTGATTCCCGTCATGATTTTCTTCGGTGATGGAAAGGAGAGAGTTTCAGCTTCTTCTGCTGAATGAATGAGGAAAGAGAATGACTTCCTTCCACTGATTGCTTCCTGCAAAAGAAGAATCCTTTCTTGGTTCGGCCAAGAGGATCAACCCGGTTAAATGAACCAAATCGATTAAATCAAGGGATTTCAACAGAAAACTTGGATGAAGGGGGAGAAAGAACATGCCTAGTTGGCAAGTGATAAATTCAATAATATCGGAGTTAATAAAACCAACACAAATTATATTAAGAAGAAAAGGGAAACAAAACATATAAATCCAACTACACTTGGGAATTACACAAATGGGAAATAAATAGGGCAGTGTCATCATGTGGGTGTGCTCTACATACTCATGAATTCTTGTGTTGGAACTTGTTTCTATATTTTCCCCATATATATACCTTCATGACTAAAATAATATTTAAAAGAAGAGCAGTTTTTAGGAATATGTTCATATGCATTATGTATGTGTCACACATTTGTTTGTTTTATATGGTAAAAATGGCCTAAAAAACAATTAAGCGAATTGTGTCAAAAAGAGACCAAAGTCAATTCTCCTTCTTCCCTTCTAAGTTTCAGCGCTTCATAGGCATGTTGAAGCTATAGCTATGCAACTTTGTTCATCGGTCATGGGAAATTTCCCAACCTTTTTCTCTGCTAACTTAGACATTTCGGGAACCTCTATTTAACTATATGGAGTTGGCCATTTTCATGACAATTAAATAACAACACATTATGTTTGCCTTTACAAGTTCAATGCTTCCGTTTTCTTTTAATTAACAAGAGTTTTAACACGTGCAAATTTAAGGGAGGGGATTGATTGTTGCATTGGATGCAACAAAAGTGACCCTTGTCACTGAAAATTGGAGTCGATGCTGATAGGGCCTTCCTTATAACACAAGTCTCAAAATTTCGGGGGCCTCAAATTTTTCGGGTTAACTAAAAACACCTAAAATATATATTATAAAATAACTCTGCAAAAATTTCACAGAAATATAGTGATGGTTTAGTTACTTGTTTGGTTCTAGATTAGATGGTCAAGGGTTCAATTCCCATCTTTGACAAAATCAAACATTTTTTTCCAATCAACATTGTTTGTCTTTTCTTAAAATGGTATTTCTATTTTTGTTATCATTTTGTTCTCTCTAGATTTATTATTATTATTATTATTATTATATGATAATGATATACAGTTATACTTTCGAAAAAAGTTATACTTCATATATTATTATACTTTTCATATTTTTTAAATTGTTAATAAATTTTAGGCAAAAAAAAATTTGTAGTCAAACCTTTCCCGAAAATGTCAAATATAGCTAAAACTATTCGTCTCACACTTTTTAGACCAAATTTTTATTTTTCACGATAAATGTAGCCAACATCCGTTAAAATTTTAACACCATTAGTGACAGTGCAAACGGAATTGACGTGGCATCCACTTGACCGGTCAACTAGATGCCACGTCAGATGTCATGTCATTATTTAAAATAAATATATTCATTTAGAAAAAAAAAATTGAAAATGAAAAAAAGTTATTTTATAAAACTTCTTCTTCCTCCTCACTCCACCCACACTGCCGCCATCCCTTCACCCCCTAATCCCACCGCCACCATCCCTCCACCCCCTAATCCCACCTCCGCCATCCCTCCACCCCCTAATCCCACCGCCGCCATCCCTCCACACCCAATCCCACCACCCCTCCAATCCCACTGCCGCCATCCCTCCACCCCCTAATCCCACCGCCGCCATCCCTCCACCCCCTAATCTCACCGCCGCCATCCCTCCACACCCAATCCCACCACCCCCCCCCCCCCCAATCCCACCGCCGCCATCCCTCCACACCCAATCCCACCACCGCCATCCCTTCACACCCAATCCCACCGCCACCATCCCTCCATACCCAATCCCACCTCATCAACCTGACACACCCCAATCCCACTCACCTCACCTACACCCCCCCTCAATCCCCCCTTTAGCCTTCGGCCTTCCTCCATAAAACCCGGCAACCCAGCCAATCGATCCCAATCACCCCCAATCGATCTGGATCTAGCGAGTCTCCAAACCCAGCCACTACCAGCATTGGTTTTCAAGCAGAGGTGAGAGAGGGCTTATGGCCGGAGCAATGGCGGCAGGCGAAGGTTTGGTGGTCGTGGGTAAGGGGGCGTCGTTCGGTGGAGGGTTGGCCAACCGGAGAGTGCTGAACGAGGGTCAGAGTTTGGCGGCATAGATCTATTTGGCCAGATCTGGAGACAGGAGACAAGGGAGAACTGAAGAAAGAGAGCGAAGGGACATCCATCCGTTGCTTCGAGAATGGGGAAGGAGGAGGACTTGCAACTCGTCGGCGGAGGCTTCACTCAATTGGGGAAGGACCTGCAACTCGTCGGTGGCAGCTGGGTTCGAAGAGGTACTGTCGGTGGTGGCGGCTCGGTTCGAAGGGTCGACAGTGATACCCATGGTGGAGGGGGAGGGGAGGGGATCCAACAATTTTTTTTTTAGGTTAACAATTTTTTTATTTTTTTTATTTTAATTTTGTAATTATTAATAATATTAATAAATGCTTATGTGGCAAATAATAGCCACATCACTCTACAACTCAGATTTAGGATTTGAATTTCCGTTAACTTGGATGGAAAAGTTAACGGAAAACTAAACATTGCTATTTTTGGGATTATGAATAGTTTTGGTTATGTTTGACATAAGCCGAAAAGGTTTGGCTACAAATTTGTTTTTGGCCTAAATTTTATATAGTTTAGAAATTACAATGGGTCAAGGTCAAGGTGGGAACCTCAATATCCAAAACCCACTAAATGGAAGGTCGGGTGCGAGGAGAGTATTTTTTTTTACGGAGCACAAGGTCGGACGTGTATATATACCATCGTAAATGAGTATTATTATTGTCCAAACCAATGAGTATACCCGCCCCCTACAAGTCAAGTTAGGTTAACTCAAACAAACCAAATTTAAATTATTCTTCTAATGGGGCTATATAGTAAATTTAGAACAGGATCTCCCAATTTTAATTCGATTGGTTTTTTTTCTCTCGACTTGAGAGTTTTACCCCTTTTGAGGGTTAGGTTTTTCTAGGTCTTGTGGTGCAGCCGTCGCTAGTTTCGTATCGGTTTTCATTGGACGCTAGTTCGCTTTAATCAAGATCCTCCCTGCTCAGGCTGTTACACGTGTCTCGTGTTGCGTCTGGGACCCCTTGGTTCTGCTCCAGGTTACGCTGTCGAGTGTAACTTCTTAGGGTTTGGGTTGAGGACGCCGTTTTTGTAGCAACTCCTCTGTTAACCAATCAAAAAAGGCGGTACGAAGATGTCATCAGGAAGACAGGTCACTGTGGTACAAGATTTACAGGGTTTGCAGCTGGAGGACGATGAGGATGAGGGGTTGGAGATTGAGTTACCGTCGACCGAGTATCTAGCGGCAGCACAACCGCTATCGGCTGTAGGCACGTTCATAACGAAAAAGAGATTCAATTTTAATGTCATGAAGAACAGAATGGCGGCAGTCTGGCAGCCGGGACAGGGGGTGTCAGTAGAAGACCTTGGTAACCGACTGATTCTCTTCCGGTTTTATAGCAAAATCGACCTCCGCTGGGTGATCGACAATGGTCCCTGGACTTTTGATGATTTTCTCCTAGTACTCCATGAACTGAAGGACGGTGAAGACCCGACTATGGTACCACTTAACAAGGCAGCTTTTTGGGTACAAGTCCATGACTTAGTCCCGGGTTTATTCTCAGAATCGGTTGGCAAAGCTTTGGGTAATTTCATCGGCTCATTCGTGAGCTACGACTCCAAGAATGCTGTGAACTATACAAGATCTTATATGCGTATAAGAGTCATGCTGGATATTACTAAACCATTAAGGAAGGAGAAGAAGGTTCGTAACCCGGGTCAACCTTGGTCGGTGTGCAAATTCGATACGAACGCCTCCCAACCTTCTGCTATATCTGTGGAAAAATCGGGCACCTCGATCGGTTGTGTGAGTATCGATACCAAAATCCAGATATAGAGCTGCCGAGAGCTTGGGACGCCTCCATCAGAGCAGTACCTAGGCGTAATACTAATCTGGGCGGTGAAGGCTGGCTGAGGGAGGATTCAAAGGACGAAGAGGAAGCCCTAAAAGGTGATTCAAGCTCAGTCATCAGCAAACCGGCTACCCCACCAAATTTACAAGCTCTGTTGGGCAATTATGCAGCCAATATGGCGGATCAGAGACAGTTGTCGGCCACCCCTACAGATCCTATGATTACAGGTGATGAGGGACTTAATTTTGGGGAGGAAAAGAAGAGACGCAGAGACAATACTGTGGGAGGTGAGGCTGATTCGGGTAGCTCGACAAAAGACGACATGGCGAGTCCCAGTAAGCAACCCAAAGGTATCCAGGCACACCAAGAAAACCTGGCAAGGGCAAACCTACAGGGTAGGTTTTGCAAGACAAATGTTGATCCTTAGCTGGAACTGACGGGGCTTAGGTCAACCTCGCGAGGTTCGTGCTCTGAGTGATCTGTGTAGGGATCACAGACCTGATATTGTCTTGCTTTTCGAAACTTTAGCTAGTAGAAAGAGAATGGAGGAGGTTAGATGTCATTTGAAATTTGATAACTGTTTTGTAGTTGCTGCGGTTGGTCGCAGCGGAGGGATTGGTGTTTTGTGGAAAAATGAAATAAAGGCCAGATTAATTTCGTACTCGCGATATTCGGTCAACTTGATGATAACAGACGATAAGGAGGTCACGTCGCGTATAACAGCCTTCTACAGACAGCCGGATCGTGCGCAACGAAGAGAATCATGGAATCGGTTACGGCAGCTGGCCGGGGACTCGGAAGATGAGTGGTTATGCATGGGTGATTTTAATGATCTGCTTAGTAATGATGAGAAGAGAGGTAGACATAGGCACCCAAACTGGTTGCTTCAAGGGTTCAGGGAGGCTGTCATGGATAGTGGCTTGAGCGACTTGGAGCTGCAAGGACACAAGTTTACATGGTCAAAGAGTAAAGGGACGCCTGATGCAGTCAAGGAACGTTTGCATCGAGCCATGGTGACAAATAAATGGAGAGATATCTACCCGGCAGCGGTTCTTCATAATATTGTAGCCCCAATCTCCGACCACTCTCCGATCCTACTAGACACATCCGGGGAGAGGAATGAATATCCAGCACGCCCGTTTCGCTTTGAGAACGCATGGATCTTGGAACCGACTTTCAAAGGAGTGGTGAAAGAGATATGGGATAGGCTCGGGCCGCTGGAGGTAACCCAGAAGTTGGCAAGTTGTGCTCGTGAGCTGCATGCATGGGGTAAACAGTATAAAGCGCGATTCAGAACAAAGGTTAAGGAAGGGAAGAGGCGACTGGAGCTATTACGCCAAGATAGCTCCCGTGAAGCAGCTGCGAGCTACGAGGAGTGTACGAATGAGGTTTCGAATCTTTTGGAGATGGAGGAGAGTAATTGGCGCCAATGCGCGAAGCACGATTGGCTAAAGGACGGGGATAGGAATACCCGTTACTTCCATGCCACGGCGACTGCGAGGAAAAAGAGAAAGGAGATTACTATGCTCAAGGATGACTCAGGTCGGGTGGTAGAAGGAAATCGAGAGTTGGGTGAATTAGCTAATGAGTATTTCATATCTCTTTTTCGCGCGGGGGAGTGTGAAACGGATCAGGTGATTGGTGCCTTGGATCGCACGGTCTCAAATCGTGACAATCAAATGCTGGGTGCTTGATTTACTGCAAAGTAGATCAGGAATGCCATTTTCAGCATGGGTAAGAACAAGGCGCCAGGCCCGGACGGCTTAAATCTGGGTTTTTATCAATTCTACTGGCCGCTCATTGGAAACGAAGTTGCCAGCGCATGTATAAGTTGGCTGGAAGCTGGTCGGCTGCCACCGGAAATAAATGATACGACGATCGTGCTGTTACCAAAAGTCGACAACTCTGGTTCTATGAGAGATCTGCATCCGATATCCTTGTGTAATGTTCTTTACAGGGTTATCGCCAAGGTCCTGGCTAATAGACTGCGGAGGGTGATTTCACCGCTGGTTGAAGCAGAGCAGTCGGCGTTTATTAAAGGTCGGTCTATTATCGATAATGTCATGATAGCTTTCGAAACCCTACACAGCATGAAAAGGAGACCGGATGCAAAGGTGGGTGATCTAGCTCTCAAGATCGATATTTCGAAAGCCTATGATAGGGTGGAGTGGATCTATTTGGAGAGAGTACTTGAGAAGTTTGGCTTCCACACTCGTTGGATACAGCTTATGATGAACTGTGTGATGTCTGTGGAGTATACAGTGAACATAAATGGTACGAGGACAGACAAATTTAGACCGGGCAGGGGCCTCAGACAGGGCTGCCCCCTCTCACCATTTTTGTTTATTTTGTGTGCAGAGGGTTTATCGGCACTGGTGCGACGAGCAACAGCTTGTAACAGCCTCCGGGGAGTCCGAATTTGCCGAGGAGCGCCTTGTATTTCCCACCTCCTATTCGCCGATGACAGCCTTTTTTTCTGCAGAGCTACAATTGACGAGGTTAGGAAGTTGAAAAGTATCTTCGTGACGTATGGGCAAGCATCATGGCAGTTAATTAATTTTGAAAAATCGGGGATGTGGGTGACGAAGAGCACAGATTCAATGCTGGAGGCGGGTTTCAGAGAAATTTTGGGGGTTTGGCGTAATCTTGATACGGGCAATTACCTGGGGTTACCGGCGGTGGTGGGGGGCTGACAAGAAGAATACGTTTGCTTTCCTTAGGGAACGTCTTTGGCAATGAATTAAAAGCTGGTTAGGCCGTCAGACTTCAAAAGGTGGCCGAGAAATCTTGGTCAAGGCAGTGGCTCAAGCCTTACCAATATACTCCATGAACATTTTCAGACTTCCAGTTACCCTCGTATCAGAATTGGAACGTATGATCAATTCATATTGGTGGGGGATGAAACGTAGTGGAAAGAGAGGGATGAATTGGATGAAGTGGAGTAGGTTGTGTGTCCGGAAAGAACACGGGGGTATGGGCTTCAAGGACCTCAAAGGATTTAACCTGGCATTACTGGCAAAGCAAGCATGGAATCTGATCAACACCCCGGACTCGTTGGTGTCCAGAATTTATAAAGCTAAGTATTATCCACGCGGTTCTTATCTTACTGCCCGTAAGGGGTCGAACCCAAGCATGGTTTGGCAAAGCCTATGGCACGCTCAGGAGCTGGTGAAGCGAGGGATTAGGTGGAGGATCGGGAATGGGGAAAGCATTATAATTTGGTCCGACCCGTGGCTAAATGAAGAAGACACATGTTTCTTAACCTCCACTAGGCCGGACGCGTTGGCGGATTTAAAGGTTAATGATCTCTGGATCCCGGGCACCAAGGAATGGGACATCGAATTAATTGAAGAGCTGTTCAATGAACGGGATGCTACCAGCATTGTGAAGCTTCCGTTGAACGAGGCGAATGGAGAAGATCGGTCGATATGGAGCTTCTCGAAATCGGGTATGTTAACTGTCAGCTCGGCGTACAGAGTGTGGACTGATCATCTTAGCAACTTGGACGAGGACCATGCTACGGGGCCGTGGGTAGAACTATGGAAGACACACGTCCCCCCAAAACTGAAAATCATGGCCTGGAGATTAGCAAGGAACATTGTGCCAACGAGAGAAACGCTAGCTCACCGCCATGTGGAAGTGTCGGGTGGGTGTGGGTTGTGTAATCAAGGGGTGGAGTCGGTGCGGCATCTGTTCTTCGACTGCCCAGTGACCAATGAATGTTGGGATGCGGCAGGCCTCACCCAACTGATGTCGGACTTAGGGAACTCGAGGAATAATATCATTGACTGGATGGCAGAGCTGTTTGGGTTAGGTACGGATGAGCAAGTGGAAAGAACTCTAGAAATGTTATGGGGTATATGGAGAGAGCGTAACGCTAGGGTATGGCGGGACGAGAAGAAACCCCCATTCATTGTTTCGAGAACCGCGCTGGAGTACCTGCGGGATTGGCAAACCGCCAAAGAAAGGAAGCAGCAGCCTGCTCCGGTACAGCCGCCTAGATGCCCCAAATGGCACCCTCCGCCGCCAGGATACGTCAAATGTAATGTTGATTGTGCGCGGTTTGAAGAAAATCGTAGCCGAGGCGCGGGCATGATTATCCGTAACCACCGAGGGGAGCTGGTTGAGTTTCAGGTGAAATTGACCCCGGGGTGCCCGCCAGCCCGGGAATGTGAGGCGCTGGCTTTGAAGGAAGCGTTATCGTGGTTACGGCTTCGCCAAATCTCGAATGTGATAATTGAGACGGATTCGCAGGTGGTTGCAAATGTAGTTTACAGGTCAGACATTGACATTACTGAATTTGGGGAGACGATCAAACAGTGTCAGGACCTGATTACAGACTCGTTCCGTGTAAGTTTCATCAGAAGAGAGGGGAATGGGGCAACCCATTTGTTAGCTAGGAGAGCGCGTCATTGCGTGGTACCCCTTTCTGGGTGTACGCCTCCTGAGTGGTTAGAGGAAGAGTTTAATGTATTCTGTCTAAACACCTCCCACTAAGTGATTGAATGAAAGTGATAATACTTTTACCCTCAAAAAAAACAAAAGAACAGGATCTCCCAAATCTCAAGGACGGCCCTGGATGCTAAGGTCGCAAATAGTGGTGTCACATATAATATTTGTTGTCCGTTGCTAAAATCAACCATTTGCTATTGCATTTTCATGATGTTGTAATTTTGCAGTAGATAAAAGACAAACTTTTTTGTAACATAAACAACAAATAGATTTCTATTTTGGGAAACTATAAAACCTTTAATTAAAGTTAAAATGATATCTAGCACACGCTGATGGTTGACATTCTTATTATGTGGTTTAACAAGTGTGGCATTATAGAAACTGTACGTTGACTAATTGTGATTCTTTTTAATGAATATTAGTGTCGTAGTTGGAGGAGAGAGACAAGTAGAAGTAAGGCGCTTAGCATGAAAAAACGTCAGACTCAGCTACATCATTTCTCTCTGTCTGTGTAGCGCTATCGATCATGACACCTCATTTTATAACCTTAGTTACATGTTATTATTATTTTTTTAAAGATCTACTTTACAAAGGAAAGGATTTAGCTGGATATATATACACGTACGACCAACATATGACTTAATAATAATAATCATCATCATCATCATCATAATAATAATAAGAAATTTTAATTGAATGAGTCATGCATGCAACTGATCATTATCCAGATGTTGGTAACTTCCCAGCATATTGTAGTTATTATAGTATTTAAACGTCTATTTTTCTACAGACAGGTTCTTTTTTCTTTTTAATTTAATGTTAAAACTTTCAGCTTTGGTGTAGAATTAATTAATAATTATATATTAGATACATGAATGAGCATGATTGTAGACAGGCGACAATGCTAGCTGTCCCTTGTATTAATGTTAAGGTTAAATTCACTCAACATATTATATATGAGATTTTTTTCGGTGACAAAGTCTAAACTTTGTTCCCTGTACAAAGTTTAATCCGGACCCTTGATCTCATCTCACTTCCTAATTATTAATTAATTGAATTTAATAATGATAATTAATCACACTCTTTGGCTGCAACCCTATAACTACCGGATTAATTATTGTCAATTATTATAATCAATTTTTAATTATCTCATCCTCAAAATATGGATGCAAATATTCTCTTAACTATCTTATTAATCATAATCTTCTTTCTCCCCTTTCAATCACGCCATTGTTAACAAAGCTACTACTTTCAATTTTTTTAACAAATCAGTCACTCACCATTAAAATCTAACCCAAAGTTCAAGTTCGAGTTTGCAATGGATGAACCCGGTTCGAGTTCCCAAGTCAAAAAACCTTATTCCACACCTCTGTTAGATCTAAATAATTCTCCGAGTGATCATTCCCCCGATGTTGATGCTATATCTAAACCAGATGAGGATGCTATCCCGACGTCAGATGAACAAGGAATCTTGCGTGGCTACGATATGTTTTCCCTCCTTTTCTAACTAATTTTCTTTCATTAAGATTACTTTTATTAGAAGCTACATATTTCTTTATGCTTAAATTCTATCATGAAATCAATTTTGTATATGATTATTATTTTTCCTTTGAATCTTGTATCTTTGTTAATTGCCACTCATATGTTTAAATTCATTGTTAAAGAGTGTCTTCTTTTGTTCATAGCCACTGATATCTATCTTTGTTAACATAGGTGGTTGCAGCTTCGGTTGCATTGTTTCTTTGAATTAATAGTTTTGTACAAAGCATACTAGTTCCACGAGCATACTAGTATTGAATTGATACAAGTATTGAATAGATACAAGTATTGATTCATGCTCCAATAGCATCACAATTCCAGAGCTACCTAACTGTAAATCACGCCATCTAGAGCTCAATTAGATATGAAAAGCTGTGCACTTCATGAAGTTATGTGAAAACTCTGAAGCTCAATGATGATATCAAAGAATTGCGTTAGTATAAAGGGGGAAAATGATGATTGTTTTGTCATTATATCAAACAAACAAATGATAAAGCCTGTCTGGACTGCAAATGATCGGCTACCAAATTCCACAAAGCTTTCACCTTCAAACTTATTCACAAACCATCACATAAACATCCAAACAAGTAGCAGTCAAACCAATACTAGTAAGGTAAAGAAACTAGTACTAAGTGTCAAAAAAACATACAAGTAGTGAGTGAGTTAACTAGCGCTGTAAGTTTCCCAAGGGTAGATGATGCCATTGTCGTCCTGATCAAAGAAGGCAACGTGCTGCTGAAGAACACTCAAGCCATTGTGCCTGCGAGCTGGCGTACCATAAGGATGCTCTGCATCTGGGGCTTCCAATGCCCTCGCCATATCTAATTCATTTCATTTAATTTCAAATCCCACATAGATCAACTGAAAGATGTGAAGTGATGCAATCAAATCAAATGAAAATGAAAAGAGGAGAAAGAAGCATATACAGGGTTGGGCAAGTGATCTTCGAGGTCATCACGGACGTGGTGGTCGAAGGTAACGGCAGCAATGGTGAAACAAGCGGCGATGATTCCTTTATGGATAATCGAATCTGGCATATGGACTAAAATAACAACAACAAAAAAAGGCTCGAACGACGGCCAGGGACAGCCGATAGGATTACCGCCGGAGATGAGGTCGTCAAGAGATTCACCGGAACCGCGATAATCACCGCACCGAGATAGCCGCCGAACCGATACAGCCGCCGCACCGAGAGAGACGCCGCATCGAGACAGCCGCCGCACCGACAAAACCGCCGCACCGGGAGAACCGCTGCACGGAAAGAGCCGCCGCACCAGAGAGAAGCAGTACGCCGACGGGATGGATTTTGCTGCGGTTTCGCTGTTCAGAGGAATTTCGCGGTAGGTAAAATTACCCTAGTTAGTGGGGGCTGGTCAAATGTAAAAAAAAAAAAACTAATTTTCGCACCTTAAATACTAGTTATTACAACCGTCAAATTTAATTGATGGAGATCTAACGGCTCTAAATGAACTTTGTGTAGGATACAAAGGATGTCCTTTGTCACCCACCGCGCTCCGTATATATATATACAATGGAGATAGCGGCCAAAGGATGGTGACATAATTTCAATTATGTCACCTGAACAAAATCAACCCACAGCCGCAAGATTTTGGATGGATTAAGATATGGAATGATTTGGAATTAATTGCATTTATTTGCTTTGATTTATTAGGGGCTGCATTTATATTAGGATATTTTATACTTATTCTTTGCAATCAATCATTTATATCAGTTACCAAATTATCACTAGTATTATTCTCAGTCAAATTCGAGATATAACCTCTCTCATACTTCCTTTTTTTCATTATTCAGTCCATAATCACATTTTCCTAGCCCGCAGCTGTTTGCTTGTCTCATGGAGTCTCATGTTGTAATCGACGAGGCCAACCAGTAGCCTAAGAGCGGAGGTTTTGATCTTAATCTCATACCCGATGATCAAATCGACGAAAATGATTCAGAAACGACTGAGAATAATGTATCATCTTCAGAAAATCTCGAAATTATGCAAGGACACGGTATGAAGCTAATAATAGTATCCAGCCAATACTATTATTTCTAACCTAATAATAGTATCCAGCCAATACTAATAATAGTATCCAGCCAATACTAATAATAGTATCCAGCCAATACTATTATCCGAACCTGGGTATGGGTTCTTCATGATTCTCGAGCCGACGGTGGATTTACCTAACAAAGGGAACACAATCAACAATCGAAAAGAGTAGTGATGAAACGCCAGTCGGGATGGCTTCCGGGAGTGCTTACCTGAATGAATGGAGTGAGTTGTCGGATTCGTCGACGGAGAATACTCCTTCAATCGGCGGCCAATCGGCGAATACCAGCAGAGGAAAAAATTTGACGAAGACAAGAATCGGGAAAGAGGCTGCAGTTACTTTTTTTGGTTCAATGGTAATAAAAGCTAGTAAATTGATAAAGGTAGGTTATTATATGGAATATTGGTAATAATTACATTTATTTTGGGGTAATAAATAAGAGGATCTCATTATTTTATTCATATAATTCATCCACCATTAGATGTGTTGTAAGGAGATCTAAGGGTCCTTATGGATTATGTCACCTAGACATAATTAAAGTTTTGTCACCCTCCACCATCCGATGAAGATAGGGTCAAATACTTCATACAAGACCAATTTTGAAATTGTGAAATCATGTTATAATTCAGTATTGTAGTTTGTCGGCGATAATATTTTTGGTCATTTTTCCACATCACCACTGGCATGCTATCAACAATAAAATAAAACATGTATTAATGATTTGATTGAGTCTAACCAAGCTTGAACAAAACCACTCAAATACAAATTTAGCGAGTCATATCAGTTTTGAGTTAGATTTGAATCATTTAAGTTAAATCTATAAATAAATATATGCATAAATGGGTTTTGAAGTTGACACGTAAGTTTTTTGAGGATTTCGGAGCTGCTCGTTAATTCTAGGAATGAGGTTATTCTGGATAAAAATTGATTCTGATAAACAAAAAATTTTAATTCTTTTCTCACAAACAAGGATCAAACTCTCAACTGTATGGTTAAGAGAAGGTGAACAACCAACAATGCCACACCTAATGATCATTATATTTTATTCTTTTTTTATAACTTAATATTTTATTCTTTAATCAAAGAAAAGTGACAGTTTTTTTAACGCAACAATAAGAAATCATAATTATAATATTTTTGTTTATCATATCCACAAAAATTGATAACAAATTTTTTATTTTTTACCAATATATTAATTAAGTTATTTATATTTATTTTTTATCTTAGTAAATTATAATTATGAAAGATATTCGTTTCTATAATTTAATATATATTAAAAATTAGAAATAAAAAAGGTAGTAAAATTCAATGACACATCTAAGTAATCTAAATAAATAAAAAATTCCATTAAAATAACACAAAAAATCGGCCAATGGACCTATGATAATATCTAGTTTTTATTATGTTTTTTAGGATGTGTTAGTGGTGACATGGGAAAAATGGTTGAAAAATGATATTGCCTATGACTAGAATACTGGATTGTAATACGATTCAAAGTTTCGGAATTAGTCCACAATATTTTGAAATTCTAGTATAAGTTGACCCAAAATTTCAGAATGTATTAAGTATTCTGCTCTTAAAGATTAACCGGTATATATATTGTTTTGTGGATCGGAATCATCATCACCAAATTAATATGGTTTCATTTCGTTACTAGCTAGCTATATCAATCTTAAGATGTTAAAGTATTACATGATTAATTGTTTTCAAAGCATATTGTATACTTAATCATCTGGCAGGATATAGATCAAAATGCACCGGCGGACCTTGGTTAAAAGAGACATGTAGTTATTAAAATATAATTGTCTTATGTAGTTAAGTTACAGTTAACCTAACAAGACCCCCACATGGCAAATTCCAATTTTAACTGCATCAGCATACTATGTATTATTATTATATATTAATGTCCAGAATAAATAAGCTCTCTTTTTCATTAGTCATATGTCATTTGGATTCAAGTACAAACATTAATTAATATAAGTAATACATCATGACGAGCTTAATTAATTTAAACACCAAAGAAAGAAAGAAAGTGCAAAGATTCAAGGAATCAGAATCAGAAGAAGAAAAAGATTCAAGGAATGCCCACATTACAAACACTTGTTTATCTCTCTCGTAGGTACTCATAAGCTTCATCTTCGAGAATTTAATCTGGCGTCGGTTGTCTAAATCTACCCCAGTCCAAACGAATGAATGAGTAAATGCAACTACCGTCAAGTTGAATCTTAGATAGGCTCGATAAATCAACATCGACAAAAACACATTTAATTTGTTAATAAGACTTTATACCCAATGCAATCTAGTTGAAGAGGTAAATCAATCAATTTCCCTCCTTAGAATATATTGATCTTCTACTTTGCATGAATCTCAATCCATAAGGGAAAAACACAACATTAAAAGGAATAGTACGTACTACGTAGTGATTAATAACAACGACTAAGGAAGTTCAAATGCCTAACCGAAGCTCCAAGTCAAGCTGTTCTTTTTTGGAGTCAGTAACGACTGATCCAATCTCCAAGTCCAAGCTTACATTCATATCACCTCCTCTCTTCCTGAACTTGTTGGAACCATGATCACAATACTGATGATGATGATGATGATGATCACCATCAATTCCAAAGAGGGACTTCCGGGTGGCAACTTTAGTCAAATAATGATGATCTGGAGGGTCAATGAGAAGGGTACTGGCCTCATTAATGGAAGCCCATTTCCTGACCTGATCTGATCTCCCAGCTGGAGAAGGAGGAGAAGATGATGATGATGAGAAGTGGTTGTTGTTGAAGGTGGTGCTATGGTTAGGGTTAGGGTTAGGGTTGGCATTGAGGTTGAGGTGACCATCTCGTGGTAGCGGCGGCGCAGGAGGAGGAGGAGGAGGAGGAGGGGAGTAGTGCCTCAGCCTGGCACGGTCCCTCCTGTGGACGTTCATGTGGCCGCCGAGTGCCTGAGCAGATCTAAATTCCCTCTTGCAGAAGCTGCAAGTGTATGATCTTGGTGGCCATGTGAACCCTGAGAGGTAGTCCGGATGCTGGTGGTGGTGGCGGCTACTACTTCCGCTAGTAGTGGTGATGGTACTGTTGGTGCAGTTCCATGACGATGAGGATGATGACGGTGGTGGTGGTGGTGATCTAGTGTTTGCTGCCCCCACCGGTGTAGCTGTAGTCCTTCATGCTGCTGCTGCTGTTGCTCATCACCAGCCTCTCCATTTGGACTGACTTGGGTACCTGCTAGGAAGGAAAAGAAATCAAGTAAGCTAACCCATTTTAGCCGAAGAAAAGAAAAGAAAAGAAAGAAAAACTCACAGAGAAATGATGAGGTGTTGAATGGATGAATGATGGTACAACTACTACTACTGCAAGCTAGCTAGGAAGACAAGGATGAGGAGCTAACTAAGCTTCAATCAGTAGTTATATATTTCAAAAAGAAAGCTGATGATATATGATGATGATGATGATGATGTTGCTGTTGTTGTTGATGAAAAAAATGCTCATTGGGGATGATGATGATGATGATATTTATATTTATATATTAATAAGAAGAAGAAGAACTAGAAGAGAGAGCTTATGAACAGATCTTTTCCTATATAAATGAATTTATCTTTTTTTTTTTTTTTGTTTCCTATTTATGAACAACCTCTGCCTCCTTCAGGTTATACCTTTTTGCCATTTCCGTGTATAAGCTTTTCTGTTTTTCCCTTTCTTTCTCTTTTTTCATCTATCTTCAATTATGTTTTATGTCCCTCTCAAACTCCTATTATATTATCATCATCATTATTATTATTATTCAAAACAAATTAATGTTACAATGTTTTAAATTTGTAATACCTTGATTCAATTAATCATCTCAATTTAATTAACAACAGATTGCGTACAATATTCATCTAATTAATTGAATGCCTCTCACCCAGTACAAAGGAGGTGGGGGATGGGTTCAGATGAATCATAAGAAAAAAGTTACAGACCAATTAATTAAAAGAAAACCCAGAAGGTCATCATCAACAACAATCCAAGTCTTTAATTAATTAATTAATTGAAGTAGCAGTGTAACATCTATGATAGACAAAAGGTACGTACATGCCTCCACCTAATTCAATTGCGGGGTCCTCGATGCTTCACTGATCACATCTTCTGTTCACCACTCTACCTAGCTAGAATATTGAGATATAGTTCTAAATTAATGAATATATTTCACACCTAAACCAATCAATGATTCATCAAGTACTGAAATTCCAACAAAGATTGGAGTTGTACATATTGTATATTTACCCTTGTAATATGATTTATTGGATGGTTGAGTTTGATGTGAATTTTAAATCATTATGTTTTGTAAGATATTTCAAATTTATGAATTAACAAGCTCAAATTCAATGGTGTATTTGAGCTAAATCCAAATTTATATTCCTTCTTGTAGCCAGCGAGGTCCCTGGACCCCACTTGACAAATGATTTTTTGAAAAGATGTATGTAAAATTGTAATATAAATGCTGATACTTGACTAATCTGTTGTAGTCTAGTTGGTTAGGATATTTGGCTCTCACTTGAAAGACCCGGGTTCAAGTCCCAGCAATGGAACTAAATTGTGTTTTTAACATTCAATTATAAAAATATATATATTGGACCCCACTTGGACTTGATAAAAAAAACCTTATTATTCAATAATTTTGCTATTTTTTTTATTATGGACCTTAATTGGCAGAATTATTTGCTACGCCAATGCTTGTAGTCACATAAAAAACATGTGTCAATTGGTTTGATTAATATTTTTCATGTCAATTTAATTGATTTTATGAGTTGTTTACCTTCGTAGTACCATGGTAATTAATAAATTGACAACCTTACATGGATGTCTTTTGGTACTTGTAGTAGTACAAGTAACATTAATATTAATTTTAATATGCCGTTACTTAATTCGTACACAATTTCACCTAGTGCATTTTGATTTTCTTACAATATGTACATATTAATGAATTTATTTATTTTTGCGTGTACATCGTTAATAGACTATTAATGAACACCATAAAAATATATACATATATTTGTTGATTGTTAACCTTATCTTTCTTTCTTTGTATATAACACAAACGATACCGAAAATCCAAGTAGGATCTCGATTGAAAAAAAAAAAATCACTTGCTCTACTTTTCATTACATATCGATAATAGCTTCAATTTGTTGCTATTTACGCATATTTTTGAAGTAATCAATTATTTTGTTTATTATAAACGAAATTAGGTAGCACAATTTTACCTAACAAACTAGAAAGTAGGAATTAATGGCAAACGAAATGAAAAATGTCAAATGAGGACATGCCATTTTGATGCAAGGCACACTAGAGGCCTAAGATTGGCCTGAAATGTGATTGAGCAATTTTGGAGGGCATAACCGTCAATGAACCAGGGGGTCCATGAAGTTAGTGCGTAAGTAGGAAGGAATTAAAGATGATGAAGGTCGTAGTTAAACAAGAGCAATCAAAGAGAAATTTGGTAGAGATCTCAGATCTGTAATAGCTTTAGTTACAATCATCATTCATTCATTCATCATAAAATGAAGAAGAAGAAGAAGAAGAAGAAGAAGAAACAACAACATACATTCCTTTATAATATATATATAAGCTCCCCAATTAAGGAGGAACAACCTTGGAATGGTCCCCAACCACACCTTCCATTTACGATACATATTGGTGTCTGCTCAACCACATGACCTTCATTCATAAACATATTTATTATTGTGTAATACAGCTTATAGCTGGGTAACATATATTTATGTAACTTGTTGCTTTTATTATATTCTTGTAAAGTGATGGTTGCAAAAGTTCTCAGTACCAAACCAGTACTCAAACAAACATGCTTATTCTGTTTTTTTATTTTATTTTATTTTATTTTAATAAATCAAAGGACTTTATTGACTAAAATAAAAATGTCTACTTGTTATGGGAAAAAGGAAAGGAAGGTTTGATGCAGAGAAGTAAGATAGACAAAAGATTGAGTCAGTTTTAAGGTGTTAGATTTGCTGAAAGACTAGTGGCCAATGAGGTGAAGTCTTTCCTTCATTTGCTATTCTTCTTAAACTCATCTTCGATCGAAGCTGCAGTGTTTACCCATTTTGTTGTTGTAGTTGTAATAGTAGTGATCCAATTGCTATGTTTACTATGTTAGTGTGGTATGAAAAAGTTGGAAGACGAAAGGTGGGTTATGATACGGGCTTAAAATGGGCTCTTGGATTTGGTTGGGGCCGGGAGTCAAAATGTCAATATGATATATGAATCAAGGAATCTATATGTATCAACCAAATTTCCAGTTTGTCGTGGCTGAATTTTGATTGATGAGTCATGAAATAGGACATGTCTTCTAAAATGGAGGCCATGCATTTTTTTGGCTTCTTTTTCATTTTCATTTGCTGTTGCGTGCCCAAGGCATTAATGATCAGACTCTGTGTATTTCATTCCACCACACTTTGACTTAATTGGTGGAATCTAGGTTTTGTATCCTGAAAGTAAGGCCCTTTTTTTACTTTACTATTTCTCATTCAGTTCAAACTTTGTCAGTTACTTTAGTATTTGTGATTGAAATCCAACGTTGTCTCACTGCAATATATTTCTGGTATGGTTTCTTGGCCAGTTATCATTAAAATTGCAAGAGTTAGCACTAATCACCAAGTGAAACAATATCTGAAATCCTAAATAGCAATATAGCATACTTCACAAAATGGGTTGTTTATGTACTTTGTTTTGGTTTACTAGTTATTTGTTAGAAGCACTAACAACCCCCAATTTCGCTAATGGGCTGATGGACTTTTTTCTCATCTCAAGCTGAGACCACCATTGGACCGCCAGGATTGATATCTGAGATGTAAATGAGATCCGACGGATGGGGGATTGGCGGGGGTAGGAGGGGAAAATTTTACGTCTGACACACGTTTAATATAGTTTATTCATTTGAAAAAGTGTGGTTTCGAAGCGTCTCCTATTTTCTCTCTCTCCCATCTTTGCATGGTCTCTCTCTTATCTCAGACGCCTTTTTCTCTCTCTCTCTCTTATCTTAGACGCCTTTTTCTCTCTCTCTCTACCCTCATCTAACACTGTTACGGCGGAGTGAATAAAGTTTATAAAGTAACCGCCGTCGATAACCGCCGTGATAACCGACATCGATAACCACCGTCGATAACAGCCGTCGATAACTGCTTATGTGAATGAAAAGCAACGAAACTGCCGAAGGTACGTTGTGGGTAGTTTCCCTTCTTCCATCTTCAACCGTCTGGCTTTTCGGCTATAAATAACTCAACATTAGGGTTCTCGAAACCAGATGTCTGTACTGTATTTTGTTCTTGGCGTCCTTTTAATAACCTCTGGTTTATACACAGCTATGGCTCGAAGCAAGACAAAAGCTTCGAAGAAGAAGCACGGTCAACCCTTGGAGTCTTCCTCCCCTAAATCCCCACCACAAAGATCCTCGAAGAGACTACAGGAGCTACATTCCCCTAGTAAGGAAGCGATCCTGGCTTCGCCGGAGGAGAGGAGGCCGAAGAAGGCTAAAAAAACTGCATCGACGAACTCCGATGACGATTTCGACGAGCCTCTGGTATGTTAACCGCCTCCTCATGACTTCACATGGATGCATGTGTAAATTATGTTGCTCAGCTAGCAGCTAGGATGTTTGAATGCTGTTATGACTGCGGTATAATTATGTTATGAGTGTCGGATGGGCGAATGCTGTTCTGAGTGTGAAATTGAGAATTTTTTGCCCTTGTACGGATATTATTATGTGTTGAGTATGTGATGACTATGACATGAGTATTGAGTATGTGATGGGTATGGTATGAATATGAGATGAGTATTGTGTATGTGATGAGTATGCTATGCGTATGTTATGGGATTGTTATTGGATTTTTGTTGGTTATCCAATTGCTTGTCAGTATGTGATGAGTGATGAGTGTGATGAGTATGTGATGAGTATGTGATGAGTTTGTGATGAGTTGTGATGAGTATGTGATGGGATTGTTATTGGTTATCCCACTGTTTGTGGTCTTGCTAGATACGGAAGAAGACGAAGAACGTGAAGGGACCTGTTGGGGAACACTCTAGACAGAAGAAAGAAAACCCTTCATTGCAGGAGACGAAGGCACTGGAGAAAAAAGCGAGGCCTTTGGTGAGGAGAAGAAGTCAGGAGAAGTAAATGAAGAACCTGTTGAGGTGGAGAAGAAGTCGACAGACAAAAAAAGGAAGCTTGCTGAGGTGGAGAAGAAGTCAGCAGAGATAAAAAGAAAGCCTGCTGAGGTGGATACAAAGAAGAAGGGAAAGTTGGCTGAGCAGGGATCGCAGAAGAAGGGAAATCCTGCCGAGGCCAAGAAGGGAAAGCTTGAAAAGATTAAGGCGCTGCCTGCTGAACAAAAGGAAAAAAAGAAGGGTGTTGTAGTGTCTGAGCCGTCTACTACGTTCAGGATTGCATTCAGGTGCAAGACATCACCTGTATGTGAAGTCAAGAAGGCAATCCTGTCGAAGATAAGATGTAGGCAGATCCAATTGGGGCTTTGTGATGCCCAATTTCAAGGACTGCTAGACATCCAGGCTTCGGTTGTTAACAAGGACCTTCAGACCTCCTGATCCGAGCATACTCCCCGGACAGCAAAGAATTTACATTTCCAAATGGTGAGGTGCTAACTGTCACAGAGACTGATGTCTCACGGGTGTATGGGCTAATGGCACATGGTAGTCAATTGTCCTTGATTCGTGCACAGACAGGGAAATAAAACACTTCCAGAGACGTACCGGAGTTAGAATCAACAAGTCCCAGAATATTGAATGCACTGGACTTAAGGTAGCGGCTAAGGAAACTGAAGATGTAGAAAGCAGCTGCAAGCTTTACATCCTCCACGCTTTGGGGACTCTTCTCGTTCCTGGGAATTCGTGGAAGATTTCAGCTAAGTATGCTCATTTCCTAAACGATAGTAGTCTGGTGGAAGTTGTTAAGTACAATTGGGCCGAACATGTTCTGGGTGTGCTGCTGAAGGGATTGGAAATGTTCAGTTACGGTGATCATTTGACGCTTTCATGTGGGGACATCAAATTTTTAGTGGTACTTTCCTTAACTGATACTCATACATGTGTTATACGTAAATCGTCACGAGCCTTTGATGTCAAAATGTTTTGTTTTACAGACCCATTTCCTTGACATGCTGGATCTCCCCAAAGAGCTCTGTCCGGATGTGAGGCCGACCTGCAGTTTTTGGGATGATGGGAGAGTTAAAAAAGCTGTGGCCCACATTCGGAGAGGCAAGTCTGGGTGGACGTTCAAATTTAGGAACCGAGCTGATGTTGAGAGAAGCTTGTCGGCAGTTGAGTATGACTGGACCGAGAAGATGTTTGAGCTGCCCACCCAGGAAGCTACCCAAGGCGAGGGAGCCGAACATTTGGAAGCGGACGAGTTGTGGAGCAAGGCAGCGGCTTCTTGTACCGCTACTACATCCGTAAGTGTACCGTATCATCTTTGTAGGACAAATGTCGTAGTCGTACGAACCTGATATGGTAGTGGTACGGCCATACGATGAACTACTTTCGGTTTGGGTCCGCATCCGTAGGTGTACCGTTTCATGTTTGACATTATTTTGGTTTCTCTCTGATGTGGTTGCAGTTGAAGGGCCTGTTAGAAATAGCACACACAGAGTGGTGCAACAGGGAAGAGATCCTGAAGAAACTGCGGAAAGAGTCCGACGTTTGGCGTGCCAGACATGCATACTTGGAAGAGAAGCTGGTAGTGACAGAGGCTGCAGAGGAAAACAGGAGGGTACACAGAGCTGTTGGTGGTTCGAGGTTGCGGTATGAGTCTTCCGAAGAAGAGGATTCAAACGATGAGTCTTCCGAAGAAGAGGATGAGGGTAAGGGGGATGATGATTCTTCTGACAAATCTGATGATGGTAAATGGGATGATGGTGACGAGTCTGATGATGGTAAGGGGGTGATGATGGTGATACGAATGATGGTGATGAGGGTAAGAGGTGGAAACTGATGATGGTAAGGGTGTTCAGTCTGACGATGGTGAAGAAGAAGAGGATGCCAATCGTGATGGGAACGAGGAAGTGGATGAGGATGGTGATGAAGAGGACTCAACTCCTGCTGAATCAGAAGGAGAGGAATCGAAGGACGTGGCTGGTGCTAATCTTGCAACTCCCAATGAAGTGGATGCTGCCCGTCCCAGTTACATCAACTTGGACGACCCTACGATAGATAAACCAGAACTACAGGTGATGACGCAGGAGATGGCAACAGTTTTGTTGTTAAGAACGACAAAAAAGGGTCCTTTTCAGTAGGACGTACTCCGGTTAATTTTGGAAGGGCAAGGAATCAGAAGAGTGAAATGAAGGCCTTGTACATACTCCCTCATAAACAGAAGATTGCACTGACTGCTGAGGAAAGGTGCGTCGTGACATATGCCATGTCGGCGCCGGATCATAGAGAGTAAGTCCGATTAGGCTCAATATCATATTGACGTCCGACAGATGCCTTACGAGTGTGTGCTGTAAACCTGGCTGATTTTGTTTCATTTATTGTACAGGGGTGTGCAGGTGTGTCAGTTCCCGGAACATGGGACCGCAGTTTTCAAGATGCACATTGCAAGCATGGCACCTGGGAAATGCTTTACAAGTACGATAATTGATGCGATCAGTCACATGCTGAACAGAGAACAGAATCGCATCACACGTTTGTGTTTTCCAATTGCGGTCGCTGTAAGTCCCGACCCTTATAACCTTGTACTGCTGTGATGGATGTGTTACAAGAGTCTTACGGGTATCTTATTGTTGTGACATGCGTATGTCATGTCTTAGGTACGGATATCTAGGGTTCTGACTATGTTTTCTATATTCGTGGATATTTTTATTTAAAGGTTGTTGGTAAGACACTATAGTCAGATTTTAAGTAGAAAGCTTCTCTTGCATTGACAATACGTAGATAATACATAAGTGGATGAAGGTACTACAACGGAAACACAGAAGTTTCAACACCAGAAACACAGAAGTACTACACCGGAAACGCACAGGTACTACCAATAAAAACACAATTAATGAACATTAGAACACATGAGAACACATACTTATATTGCATCATCAGTCAGTCACAGTAGGAAGCTTTCCACTCTTCTATGTCCCACTTCAGACCCTCTATTTGGTCCCTTAACGCACCAACCTCGCTATCCAGATCCATATTTTTTATCACCAACCCGTCACACACTTCAACTCATGCTCGTTCCTCAGGCTTCTTGCGGTCCCTGACCTTGCACCACATTGCCATGCGGCATCTACCTGTTTTTTTTGGGCACCCAAGGAAATGGTTGAATGGAGTGTGCTTCTGAGCAGCAACGGGGTATACGGACTGAACGGTGGCCGGGAGACCACAGTTGCACATTGGGATGATTCTCTTTCCTCTTGTATCTGCATAAAAAAGAGACCTTCAGATGAGAAGTGGCGCGGGAATTAGTGACCTACGCCACAGTAGAGAACGTTGTATCAACTAACCCGGAAACTTCAAAGCTTCACGTTCTGCCATGGTCGGATTGCAATTTCTCGTGTGATGCAGGCGTGTGAAGGCTTATGGTGGTAAAGATAGTGGTGGGTTCATGTGAAGGCTTAAAGTGTTCCATTATATAGAGGGAGTAGTAGGGTTTGCGTGTCATGATGTTAGGTGCACCTAACTTCATAAATGACATTAAATTTCATTGAACAACCCATTTGATTATCCAAAGGGCAGTTGTGTGCCCTCGTTAAGTGAAGATGATCCCTGACAGGTAGGTAGGAAGCACGACCCTTTTAAATATAAATAGTACAAAAGCAACGAGAAAAGACGGAAACCATTACATCAGTACGATAGACGTGGTACAACTAATACAAAGGTTCTACATAACCACTACAGTGGTTCTACACCGTTTCAAAAGTGTTCCCGGGTGAACTCCTTTATTTCTTCGTACTTCCATCGCAAGCCCTCAACGTGATCTCCCAACACCTCGACGTGGCTCTCGAGTTCCATATTGAGGACCACCAACTCATCGTACACTTCAGTTATTTCTTTATCGTCTGCCATGGTTCGATCCTTCATCTCGCACCACATTGCCATGCGGCATTTTCCGCTTTCCTTTGGGCACCCAAGAAAGTGCTTGTATTTTGTATCTTTCTGGTGGAACGTGGGATACACGGCTTTCACCTTGGCAGGGAGCCCACAGTCGCACATAGGAATGACCCCCATACCTCGGTTATCTGAAAAAAAAAACAATTTGCCTGACATCAGAGATCATATAGCCGGGAATGAAAGGGGTTATGTATCACTGAACTCACCCGAAATCGTGGCTTCAACTTCATCCGTTGTGGGATACCGGTCTCTTCTAGGTGAGGAGGACCTTTAGGTAAGACATTTCAGAAGCCGTATGGAGGTGTTGTGGAGTAGTACATGATGTTCATGTGGTGTGTATATATAGGATGCCAAGGGTTACACCTATGTTAGGTGCACCTAACATCATTAATGCCATTAAAGAAATTTCACCTAATTCAAACATTAAAATATAGGAGATCATTGTTGACACATCATTCGTACAGAAGGAAATGACCCACCCACGGGTCCCAAAATACCCCCTTTGAGTGTGGAGCGTACATGTAATGTAACTCTTACGCCTCCGCTACGACCCTAGGATAGGTCGTAGAGGAGGTGTAACAGTAACGTCACGTGTCTAGGGCTGCATACGAGCCGAGCTGTTCGCGAGCCGATCGGGCTCGGGCTCGGATTTATTTCAAAAAAGCTCGTTCGTAAGATCGGCTCGTCGAAAGTGAGCTAGCTCGTGAACAGGTTCGTTAGCTAAATGAGACGAGCTTGAGCCAATACGTTGGTCGGCTCGGCAGGCTCGCGAGCCAACTCGTTTCGTTAGCTCGTTAAGCCAGGCTCGCGAGCTGGCTCAATTATAACTCGTGAGCTATTATTTAATATAATTTCTAAATTTAAAGTATAATCCTAATCTCTAATATGATTATTATAATAACGAATTCCCACAAAAAATTAGTAATACTGAGGAAAATGTTTTCCCCACCCAAAAAAAATCCCACTCTCAATCTCTCATTCTCTCAGTTCAAGACGATTCAGTCTCTTCTTCTTCTTCGTAGACTCAATCTCAGAATCCCTAACTCTTCTCTTCTTCTTCTGCTTCTTCTTCTTCTTTTTCTTAGCAGACTCAATCTCAGAATCCCTAAATCCCAGGTTAGTCGTCTTCTTGTCTTCTGCTTGTTCTTCTCCTCCTCCTCCTTCTCCTTCTGCTTCTTCTCCTTCTCCTCCTCCTCCTTCTTCTCTATCGCAAGTCGCAGTCTTCTCTGTCGCAAGCATCTTTTCTGAAATTCATTTTTTCTAACTGAATTTTCTTTGTTGTTCTATCTTGCAGCCAACATTAGTGCAGTTGTGATGCCATTTTTATAGTTTGCAGGTGATATAAGCACAATCACAACCCTAGTCTCATACTCCAGTCAGTGGTTCTTCTTCTTCTTCTTGCCATCTTCTTATCCTTGTCGCAACCCTAGCTTGCTAATTCTTCGATTCTGCTAATTTGAAACCCATCTTGATGCTAATTTGATTTTGTTGCAATGCTAATTTGATTTCGTTGGGAGAGTCTATTTGATTCTGTGATCTTCCTTCCTTCATTAGATGGTTGTGTTCAACCGACGACCTAGAAAACTTGCTTATATAGGTAGATGGTTCTGCAGTTTGTACGTCAAGAAAATATAGGTGGTTGGAATGGAATTTAAATGAACTCAGGTTAAATCGAAATATGTTGCAGCTGCTGTTCCTCAAAGTAGTATAGGGGTTTGTCAAGTTTTCTGGGTTTAGGGTGTTGTTCTTGTGTTATAGCTTTACCCTGTTGAACTCCTTTTCAACTTATATTTATATAATTTTCATTCATCAAACAAAAACATTGTCATACTCTCATACTCTCATACTATACCTGCCAACTCCAAGTTGTTTCCTGTTTAGTTTAAAAATTGTAAGAAGGGCCAATAGTTAAAAGGGATAAGTGATTATAGTTTTGGGTTAGTTGTGAGGTTACCTAAACTGATGATGCATATGGACGGACTTCTTAACTTCAACATTATTGTTTCAATATGTGAGTTGTGCATGATGGAAATGGGAAGTTACATAATATTTATGAATGATAGCTCACGTATATATGGTAACTCATGTCTTGGTGAATGGTGAGCTTCTGTACTCTTTGAATGGTGAGTATTTTTGAATCTATTTGGCTATATAGTACTCGTACAATTAAAAGAAAACACTACTCTCATGTTCCTTTTATTGCTTACTTTAGTAATCAACTAATATGGTTAACAATGGCTAGTTTATTTATCATGTTTCCTATATGAATTTTATACTGGTAGCTGACATTGATTTTACATGCATTTCTATTCCATCAACTTGAATTTGGCGTGTAGTGTTAAATGATAATGCTATGGAGAATTGGAGATTGCCATGTACTGTACTTTTAATGATTATGGAGAATTGGTAGCTAACATTGATTTACATGCATTTCTATTCCATTGCCTTAAATTTGGCGTGTACTGTTAAATGAAAATGTTATGGAAATTGGAGATTGGCCTGTACTGTACTGATAATTCTATACGGTAATTGCAGATTGGCGTTTAGCCGTTTACAGTTGCTATAGGGTGATGATGGAGATGGCGTGTTGATTGCTGAATCAGAACAGATTGAGTCTGTGATGCCACAAACTTCAATCACAGCAGCAGCATTAGATTTATTCACTGACTTCATAATCGTTTTTTACAAGCTACTGCCTACTGCTATTTTGAATAATATTAGTTGGAGAATGTTTGTTATGAATTGTGATTTTTGATATTATGTATCACATATATCGTAGTTTTGGAGAATTTTTTAGTTTCTTATATATTTGATATTTCGTATCATGAGCTCGGCTCGTTTATAATGATAAATGAGCTCGACTCGAATTTGGCTCATTTGAGATTGTAAACGAGCCAAATTTGAGCCAGGCTCGTTTATCATCGTAAATGAGCCGAGCCCGAGCCGAGCTCGAGATGAGCCCGAGCTCAGCCAACTTATAAACGAGCCGAGCCCGAGCTGGCCCGTCCTAGCTCATCGAGCACCGAGCCCGAGCCAGGGAAAATTTGGACCGAGCCCGAGCTTGGTTACAGCTTGGCTCGGCTCGGCTCATATGCAGCCTACACATGTCTGTTCAACACTCAGAAAATACCTACCTTCTACATGATTCAACTCCCACAAAATATCTACTGGGACAAGGTCAGACACCCTGTCTTCCGCCGAATGAGGCAGCAAGCTGGTCAGCTAGGTCTCGTTGGCGGGCCTCTTGTTCCGCCATAGCTTTCTTGGCCTGAATGTCCTTGTATTTCTTGCGTTGTTTCATACGTGAAAGTTCACTTGCGGACTTAAACCGAGTATTGTTTTTACTCGGCTTCAGTACTATGGGTTTCTTAATGGCTATGCCCTTACCTCTGGTACGCTGGGCGGTTGCTACGTTTGGTGGACCGCCCTGAACAGGTTCGTCATCGACTATTCGCAGGGTCTCTTTCAGTATATTTGCCAATTCCATGGCCTTCATGTCAACTATGGGCCGCAGTCTGTCACACCTTACAGCCTTCCTCACAATTGAGCCAAATTCCGCACTGGATCGCACGTACCACTCATCGTCTTCTTCCACACGAGTTAGAGGCCTCTGAATAATGAGATCATCATATGCATCCCTTGCTTCTCGTGTCCACCGATACTTGATGTACTCTTTGGGCAAATCCTGGAATGGAACACAGCCAAACGTTCCTAAAGAGTGCATAACAGTTAGGGAATGGCGACACAGCAATCTCATTGTCCCCCACCACTTGCAGTCACATGACACCTTACCACGCTCCCGATCTGCTGTAACCACTCTCTCATCGAAACGTTGTCCTTGATGCATCTTGTAGGAGGTATAGGCAGCCCCATTGTCTATGACGATGCCTGGGATAAGCTCCAATTTGTATTCTAGTACCCTGACATATTGCTCCTGGAACATGGCGAATATCGTAGGAGTGTATCTCTTAGTGGCTGTGCATATTATAGGACTGTAAGGACAATAGTTAGTAACCACTGAATTCCTGGCCTGAAAGTCGGCTTCTCTCTCAGCGTTACGTCTACTCTGGACAATCCTATGGAACAGGAAACCTTAATTCAAAATCCGTAACACACCCGTAAAAGACCCATATCATAACCATCACACCCCCATAAAACACCCCTAAGAGTCATTTTTAAATGGACTACGTACCTTTCAAAGTGTGGGAAAAAGTCAATGACACTGATGTTAGGTTTGAGGAAGCCGCGCACAACTGCATTGCATGACTCCACCAATTGCGTTGACACCATTCATGCCGTGTAATGCATCCTAACCCAAGCAGAAGACCACTGTGTGCGGA
This sequence comes from Linum lewisii, assembly GCA_034768395.1. Taxonomy (NCBI): domain Eukaryota; kingdom Viridiplantae; phylum Streptophyta; class Magnoliopsida; order Malpighiales; family Linaceae; genus Linum; species Linum lewisii. The sequence continues at coordinate 14,842,394 of CM068299.1, forward strand.
AACAAAGGATATACGCACACCAGGGGTGGCCTTCGGGACCATACCCAGGGAAGCATTCCTTTATCATGTGAGTCCACACACAATTGAAATCTGCTTCAGTGTCGACGTTGCAAAACAGAAGCAGCAGCCTACGAACCAACTCATGGTTGAATAAAGAGGTACCGAGATTCCTACAGCATTTTGAAGTATATGAAACGTGCACAGACCATGGAAAACGTCAGACATTTCCTCTCTGATTGCAACAGCCATTGCTGCATCTTGATCAGTGAATATGGTTTCCGGCTTCTTACCCTTCATGCATCGTAGGAATGTACGAAACAACCATTGGAAAGACTCAGCTGTCTCGTCATACATTAGACATGCTCCAAAAATCACGCCCTGGTGGTGATTGTTGAACCCGACAAACAGAGCTGGAAGAAAACAACGGCTGGGTCAGAGTAATGCACACCACATATAGATGCCCGTCGGTGGTGATGTAGTAGTCAAATATCAGTATGTTATGACACTCATATGAGTATATTATACAACTTGTATGAGTTAATTATGAAACACTGACGGAACTTACCAAGAGGTCTACATTTCTCGTTAGTCCTGTAGGTCGTGTCGAAGGTGATGGAATCACCAAAACACGCATAGTCATCTCGCAACCTAGCATCTGCCCAGAAGATGTTTGCCATATGCTCGGTTAGGTCCATCTCAGTCGCATGGAAGAAACCAGCATGATTTTCCTTCTTCTCGCTGAAGTACTCGTTAATGGCCGCTTCCTCACCGTACATCAACGTCTTCTGCCGAATTTTGTTAAGGAAATTTTTCACATCTACCTTACTGCAACCTAAATTACCTGCCCCCCTGCATTTTTGCAAAGAATCTCATATGACGAACGTAACCCTATACCAGTGATGACACTCGATTTTACGTGATTATCAGCCTCATTTAAGCGACATTTCTTTGCTTAAGACATGGTTTTTAGGGTAGAATAACGAATATTCAATCGATTGCCCTATCTCGTACCATTTGTGTTACCTTGGCCCGTTTCGGGTCTATTTGATGGTTTTCCAGTGTTTTTATGTTAGCACAGGTTTTTTCCATCGAATACGGTAGTCGAGGACGTGTCTTAGACGTTGGAACCCCGAAGAATCACACATAAATCAACCGGAGAAATCGCTCAAGTCAAAGAAAACGCCTGCCTCATTTACACATGTATTTTCGGCAAAAATACCCTTGGGTTTTCGCCGAAAATGTAAAAAGGACTCCACTGCCCTGAGTATGAAGAAGTTTTCGCCAAAATTCCTCTACTATTTTCGGCAAAATCCCAGTTGAAATCAGAAAATTTCGGGTTGATATAAATAGAGAACTCGGCGGTAATCAAAAGATAGATATCACTTTTTACAACTGAACACACACACACCAACCACGATAGAGAGAGATAGGGGGAGTAGATAGAGTTCGAGGAGCAGGAACGGATCGTGACGCCATCCATCCACCTCGGAGAGCCAGTGCTAGGAGTTGAAAATCCAGCAGATTGGAGCTGCCAGGAAGCATCGAAATTAGGTTTTGCAGTTCTTCTCTGTCTTCCTATCTGAGATGTATTTCCTGTCTGTCTTCGATTCTTCTGTATTGAATATGAGTAGATAAACTCGTGTAGCTTAGATTAGATGAACCCTAAGTGACCCAGGGCTTAAAGCGGTCATGGATCGGCGGTGATTACATACGAAATTCATTCAGTTTCATCTTTCATGTTTGATTTGTTCTTCGTTTTCTGTGTTTCTTGTCTGGTTTGGCCACCTAGATTAGATTCTTGTTAAGCTAAGGATAGAAGCGAACGCTCGCCTTACTTTAAAATACCAAATCGAACAGTCAACCTTATAATTGGAGTGTGCCTTTCGTAGGAACCGATTAGGGTTGATCCATTGCTAGAGTAACTCATTAATCACTAGAATTTGCACCAGTTAAGTTAAGTCGTTGCGAGAGGCGACCGTAGCCGGGCGGCTAATTAATCGTGGTAGCTAGATCGGATAGAGCGAACTTCGCCAGTCTTAAACCTAAGGGTCAGGAGTTATGATGGTGTCTATGAAATGAATGAACTAGAATCGAAAATCGCTGGTCTGTGACTGCTGTTGCCTTGGTGATCTAAGGGGGATTCGAAGTCTAAGCTTGTCTGTCATCTTTCTAGTCAATTAATCAATCTTCAATCTTTCTTCGTTTTAATTTTCATTTCTTCTTATCTTTGCGTTTTAGTATAGAAGTCGTGGAACTCACACCACGCACAACTTGTGTTTAAGCTTGAATTAAATTGCCAACATCTTTGAGTAAGAAAGTAGAGGAAACCCCTGGAATACGATCTACCCTAGCTTTTGTAGCTTTGTTAGTTATTTGTTTGAACCCGAACAACGATCTTAGGTTCATCAAATTGGCGCCGTTGCCGGGGACGGTCTTCTATTTCGTTGAAAGAAGAGTTGGCAATTTTATTTTTCTACCCTTCCATCTTTCATTTTCCATTACACTTCGATTTTACACCGGTTGTGTTTGTTTTTGTCTCGTGCAGATCATAGCAGGCACAGAAGCGATCACTTCCGTTCCATCTTCCTTCACCACAATGGTTACTCTTAAGAGTGTTGCGGACTATAGTAAGCCGCGCGCATCTAATCTCTGATCACCCATCACCGTGCTTACTAATGACAATGATCCTGACTATGAGATTCAGATTCCTCTCCTGGAGCTAATCTCTAGGGACATACAATTTGAGGGAAGACCAGATGATAATCCCTGCACACACATAACCAACTTTTTGTCTGTCTGCGACACCTTCAAGTCTGGGAATCTCAATAAGAATGCATTATATCTCCGAGCTTTCCCGTTTTCTATCAGAGGTGCTGCTAAGCAGTGGCTCAGCAGTAAACCGCCAGGTCACTACACTGACTGGGATACATTGGCTCAAGATTTTGTTGAGGAATACTTTCCTCTCGCGAGGACAACTGCTTATAAAGACTGCATCTCTAGATTTACTCAGAGAGAGGATGCAAGCCTGTATGACACTTGGCATGAATTCCAATCCCTTCTCTTTGACTGTCCTCACCATGGGTATGAACAAAGACAGCTGGCTGAATTCTTTGCTCTGGTATGCGCAAAGAATCTGCAAACTGGGTCAACACCCTAGCTGGCGGAGATTGCACCGCTCTCACTCCTCAGGATGCTCTTCTGCATTTTGCTGACTGTACTTCAAAATCTAGAAACTGGGAGAGGCAAATAGAAGGAACCAAGAGTCAGAGCCAGAGTCAGATAAATGTTGCAGAGCAGATCAAGGCAGAAGTTCAGAAGCATCTACAAGCAGCTGGTATTCCTCTCGACTCTCCGTCAGCTACCGTCTTTTCGGTTGACTGTGGATGGTGTGGATCATGTGCTCACAACGGTGGAAGCTGCCTCAATTTTGGTACAGCAGAAGTCTGGTCCACGGAAGAGATAAACTTCGTTGATCAGGGCTTCGCTAATAATCAGAAAGGCTACGCCGGTTACAGAAATTACGTGCCACGAAGCAGAGCAACCGGTTAGTAGATCCTTATTATAGACCTCCGGATTCGTTGGAGGACAACACCAGTCTCAGGCTAAGCCGTACTACAATAGGAACATGGATTATGAGAGGAAGTTTGATCAGATCATGAGCCGACTTGACGATCATGACATTTAGTTAAAAGCTCAAGCGGCACTTAATCAAGGACAAAGGGCTCAAAGTCAAAGAATAGAGGACGTTGTAAACACCATGGCTAGACTTTTTACTAGCAATCCTCTCCTTAATCCAGAAGCATTTCAAGCAGATTCCGATACAAGGAGCGAACACGCTCAAGCTATTACCACTAGGAGCGGCAAGCAAACAACTGATCCCAAGGCCCCAGAACCTGAAGTAATACCAGATACTAGTGCTGCCATGGATATGCCAGAAATAGAGGATATCACTAGAAGAGGAAGAAGAAGCATCTGCTCCTCCTCCTAATCCGCCCAGGACAGCTCCTGAGCCTGTGTTGGCGCCATATGTTCCTCGGATTCCCTTCCCGAAAGCTGCAAGGAGCAAGGCTAAGGATCACGACACTCAGTACAAGAAGTGGTAAAATGTGCTTAAGACTTCAGAGATCAAGATACCAGTGACTGAAGCTGTGGAAATCATACCACCACTTGCGAAATTCTTTAAGGATCTCGTGAAGAAAGTGAAGAACGGGGAGGCGTTACTCTATCACGCTCACTAATGAATGCGCGTCTATTCTAGGTGCGCCATCTCCCATTCGACAGCCGCCACCACCCCCAGCTAAGTGTCCTGATCCCGGTTCTTTTACATTACCGTGCATTATCAGTGGCATTAAAATTGATCGCAGTCTGGTTGATTCTGGTGCTTCTATTAATGTTATGCATGTTTATTTATATGAAAAGCTGAATCTAGGGCAATTAAAACCGATTACTCTGCATCTCGTCTTAGCCGATAGGTCTGTCAAACGACCTAGAGGTATAATAGAAGATGTAACTGTTTGTTGTGGTCTGTTTACTATACTGGAGATTTTGTTGTTTTAGATACTCGTGAGTTAGACGGAACACTCATCCTAGGTTGACCTTTCTTAGCAACTGCTGGTGTGAATATAAATTGCAAACAAGGCCTGTTAACTTTAAGCGTAGGACAAGAGAGTGTTGCATTCTGCATTAAAGATAGCATGAGATATTCTGTTGCCCAAGATGATAAATGTTATGCTGTTGATCCCCTAGAGTTGGCCGCGGCCAACTCCCTTACTAATGCTTTATCTAGTGATCCGCTAGAGTTGTGTTTGATTTCAGGGATTGATAATGCGTTAGATGATCCAGAACAGTGCCTATGGCAAGATGAGCTAGACGAACAGAAGGCGACATTCACACCTAATACTGCACCTACACATATTGAGCCAGCTTCGAGTCGGATTACCACTTCATATGAGAATCCGCCAGAACTTACTTTGAAGGAGCTGCCTGACCACTTAGAATACGCATTTCTGGGAAAGGACTGCCAGTTACCTGTCATCATCAGTTCGAATCTATCTCCCGAGCAGAAAGTGCAACTGATCAGACTACTCAAGAAGCATGTCCGAGCTATTGCCTGGCAGTTGGCAGACATCAGAGGCATCTCTGAAACCTTCTGCAAACATCAGACAGTTGTTGATGAAGAATTCAAACCAGTTAGACAACCCCAACGCCGACTTAACCCTCTAATGCAGGAAGTTGTAAAGAAAGAAGTGCTCAAGCTTCTAGATGCCGGTATCATCTATCCTATTGCCGACAGTCCTTGGGTCAGTCCGACTCAAGTCGTTCCGAAGAAAGGAGGAAGTACAGTCATCCCTAATCCAAAGGGTGAGCTCATTCCTACCCGAACAGTTACCGGATGGAGAGTCTGTATCGATTATCGACGATTAAATGATGCCACCAAGAAGGATCACTTTCCACTGCCGTTCATTGATCAAATGCTTGAACGATTGGCTGGGCATGAATACTACTGCTTCCTGGACGGGATGTCCGGTTACTTTCAGATCCCCATCAAGCTTGCCGATCAAGAGAAGACGACCTTCACATGCCCGTTCGGTACGTTTGCTTATCGTCGTATTCCTTTTGGTTTATGTAACGCACCTGCTACCTTTCAGAGATGCATGCTTGCAATATTTGGAGATCTGGTAGAGAATGTAGTAGAGGTGTTCATGGATGACTTCTCCGTCTATGGAGATTCATTTTCTAAGTGCCTGGCTAATCTGGATAAGGTGCTAGCTCGTTGTGAGGAGACCAACCTGGCACTTAGTTGGGAGAAGTGTCACTTCATGGTTACAGAAGGTATTGTTCTTGGCCATAGAATATCTAAGACAGGTATAGAAGTCGATCGTGCCAAGCTTGAGACCATTGCCAGCTTACCACCGTCGACCTCAGTTAAGACAGTGCGAAGTTTCCTTGGTCATGCCGGCTTTTACCGAAGATTCATCAGAGATTTCTCCAAGATCACTCTTCCGATGACGAAGCTACTTGAGAAAGATGTTCCTTTCGTCTTTGATAAAGCTTGTCTTGAAGCTTTTGAGACCTTGAAGACTCAACTCACCACTGCACCGATTCTTACAGCACCAGATTGGGATCTTCCATTCGAGATCATGTGCGATGCTAGCGACTTCGCCGTGGGCGCGGTTCTTGGTCAAAGAAAGGAGAAGAGGTTTCATCCTATCTACTTTGCGAGCAAGACGCTCAATGATGCTCAAAGGAACTACACTACTACGGAGAAAGAGCTTCTGGCTATCGTTTTCTCCTTTGATAAGTTTAGACAGTATCTGGTTCTTTCACATACTATTGTCTACACAGATCATGCTGCTCTGCACCATTTATTAGCCAAGCAGGACTCGAAGCCACGTCTCATCCGATGGATCCTTCTACTCCAAGAGTTCGACATTGAAATTAAAGACAAAAAGGGAGCAGAAAATCTAGCAGCGGATCATCTTTCCCGATTGGAGGAATCACAAACAGGTAAGTCTACTACCCCTATCAATGACTCTTTCCCTGACGAGCTGTTGCGTGTTGAAACGTATGAACAGGTTAACAGCATAGCTATCGAGCCCTGGGCAATTCCTCACGCTCAAGATCTGAGTAATGCCGCCGATTCAGATGAGCCTTGGTATGCAACCCTGGCTAACTATCTCTCACACGGCATTGTACCTCCTGAACTGGATTTCAATGCACGCAAAAAGCTCTTTAAAGAAGCCAAGTCATACTTCTGGGATGAGCCTTTCTTATACCGCATCAGTCTTGACGGGATGATCCGGAGATGTGTCTCTTACACTGAAGCAGCGGACATCATGCGTAAGTGCCATGAAGGACAGTTCGGAGGACATTTTGGAGGAAACCGCACGGCAAGAAAGGTACTCAAAACAGGTTTTTATTGGCCTTCAATTTTTAGTGACTGCGACGTCTTTGCCCGACGTTGTGATGCATGCCAGCGATCAGGTAACACCTCAAACCGTAATGAGATGCCCCAAATTGTTTCTTTAACTGTTGAAATTTTTTATGTTTGGGGAATCATTTTATGGGACCGATTCACACCCTCCAACGGAAACAAGTACATTCTTGTAGCCGTTGATTACGTTTCTAAGTGGGCCGAGGCTGAAGCTTTACCCACTAATGATTCTAGAGTGGTGGGTCAGTTCATTACTCGTCTCTTCACGCGTTTTGGTTCACCGCGCTTCATCATAAGCGATAGGGGTACCCACTTCCACGGACAATTTGACCGGGTGTGCAAACGCTTTGGCGTCACCCACCGAATGTCCACGGCTTATCATCCTCAAGCGAATGGTCAAGCGGAAGTGACGAATCGTGAGCTCAAGTGGATTCTTGATAGGACAGTTGGCCGGTCTCGCAAGGACTGGTCATCTAAGCTCAATGATGCCATATGGGCATATCGAACTGCCTACAAGACTCCTATCGGTACCTCACCGTATCAGCTGGTCTATGGCAAGTCATTTACCAGTTGAGCTTGAGCACAAGGCATTCTGGGCGAACAAAGAGTTGAATATGAGCTATGCAGTAGCAGGTAATAACCGCCATGACCAGATCGCTGAGCTTGAGGAGCACCGTCTACACGCTTATGAGAGCACAAAGCTATACAAAGAGCGCACGAAGAGAATTCATGACTCTCAGTTGAAGACGATCAAGCAGTTCTACCCTGGAGAAGAAGTGCTCTTATATAATTCTCGATTAAAGCTCTTCCCGGGCAAGTTGAAATCTCGATGGTCTGGCCCTTATACCGTGGTCCGACAGACACCCTTAGGCAACGTCTACATTAAATTGCACGATCAAGAGCCGTTTGTGGTCAACGGGCATAGGCTTAAGAAGTATCTGCAAGGGTTAGCTGTCTCTTCAATCGACGTACACTACTTCACGTCGGAACCGTGACACGATTCCAGGTATCGTCTGGCTCACGGACGTCAAACAAGAGCGCTTCGTGGGAGGCAACCCACGGCTGGAGTCAGTTATTTTTATTTTGAGTCGTTTTGTTTTTAAAACCCCTTTTAAAAAAAAAACTACCGCCGTCTTCAAATAAGTTTTTGGCGAAACTGTGTCATTATTTTCGCCGAAAACGTGTTTTCAAACTCAACCTGATCACTGTATCTCCTGTTCAGCATTTTCGTACCGAAAACCACCAAGCCTTTCGCCGAAACAATTTCCTCCATTTTCACTAAGGTTTTCGCCAAAATATTTCTGCCGATTCGCCGAAATTTCTGGTTTACATTCACCGGTTTCTCCTGCTTATAGTTTCACCGAAAACCCCTACGTTTCTTCGCCGAAAATAATGCCACACTCAGCACCTATTTAAGCAGCCCCACCCCTCTTGTTTTCGGTCCAGCATCCGAAACTTTGAAACACGTTTAGCTCCCTTCCCTGCTTTGAAATCCACTGCCGCCCGAACGCTCAACCCGACAGCCACCGATTGCCTCGCCACCGCCGCCACCTCATTCCCCAGAAGTAGCCGTCCTTCCACCTTGCCCAGCCCCTGATTCAAAACCCTAGAACCAGTGTTTTTCAGCTCTGGTTCTGGCCGACCTAGTTTTCAAGTTTTTCTTCGTTTTTGTGGATTTCCGATCATTTTCTCGAATCATGTCTTCACGGTTAGTTGTTCAGCCTTTGATTGTGCATCTTTTGGCTTTTTGACTTTCAGGTTTTCGGCATGGTTGACTATGGTTGACTTTAGGTTCTCCCTCATTCTTCTTGATTGCTTTGTCGGTATCAATTGGCTAGGTTCTGGTATTGTTTTTGTGGCCTTTTAGGAATCGTGCCTTGTTGTCTGTGAGATCGTGTTCATGACTAAATCCATTATTCCTGCTTGCCTAATGAATTGCCAGTTATTCAATGATATATCTTGATTCTATGATCACTCGTTTACTTAGTTTACCCCAACTTGTCGACTTAGGTGTGGGGTAAGAGTCTTGTCATCTAATGCTGGTCATCTCTGAGTTGTGTTTTACAGGGCTCCCAAGCGTTTTAAGACTACCAGTGCAGATAGAGCGCAACGATCCTCAGCTCGCCAGAGCAAGACACCACCTTCCCGACGACCCGCACCAGCTGCATAGAAATCGACGGCTGTGGCCATCATTCCCGAGGATGCACCGACCCCTGCGACTCCTATTTCATCCATCCCTACGCCTGCCAATGGGGCGTGCATCCTTTCATCGCCGCCCTGGAGCCGCACCAGCTCGAGGTCTTTCAGAAGATCAAAGATATCCCTCCGGCTAAGGTGGCAGTTCTTTCTCTTGACAGTCTCAAAGCGCACAATCCGGCTTGGCACTCGACAATTGACACCGCTCTTCATAAAGCCAGATTGCGAGTGCTGACCACTGATGGCTCCCCCTACCCGCTCGTCGCCCTCCAGGAGTTCTGGAGTTCATTTCGGCGCCTCACCCCGAAGCCCTTTCGTGAGCAGAAATTCGTTTCCTTTCGCCTCGGTGGTGTTCTTCATGAGAAATCCCTTCGGGAGTTCGGCCGCTTGCTGGATCCGCACGTCAATTTGATACCGCATTAGCTGGCTTCAAGGACACATACGCCATCACAAGTGCCCCTTACTCGGATGTGTGGAAATGGGCCTGCTGCGAGGATGAGAGCTCACCTATCGTCCACCCCATGGTCGGTGACATCTTTCACCCTGTTCTTAAATTCTTGCATTATGTTTGGGTGCAATCTCTGTGTTTTTGCAGCAAGACGAGCCGCCACCACGTTTCTTTGGAGGAGCTCGTATTATTCCGTGCTTTAGAGGAGGATGCCAACCTGCACCCCGGCTGGTGGCTTGCACGATTCTTTCACAAGCGCACTACCGCCAAGAAGCTTCCTCCTGAGATTCCAGGAGGCCCTTTCATTTCAATTCTGATCGACAACCTCCAGCTCGGTGACAAATGGGGCCCCGATATTCCTCATATCCCGATTGAGCATATAGGCGCTGAACTTGCCATAGCACGACACATCGACCTTTCAGAGACTATTGAGCATTGCACATCGCTCCTTCACCGCACGCACCAGTCAGTTGACCGCCCGCCGTCGCGAGCGCAACTCACTGCAGAGATGAATGAAAGGCTGGCGCGTATTGAGAAGTGGCAGCTAGACTACTCGGCTGGTTTGTTGCAATGGCAGAAGGACCGAGTAGCACATGAAGAGACTCAGAACGAGCATTGGTTCACTCTACAGCACTTCATGGCCGACCAGTCAGCCAGACACAAGGACGAGCTCGCATGGCGACAGTAGATGGAGCAGCGTTTCGCCACAACCTCCATTTCCACCCCACCTCCACCCCCTCCCGCGGAACAGTGATCAGGATTTTGAGTAGCTCCGCTCCGGACTCTCCGTGTTCATCCACTACACCGACCATCACCTTCCAGGTTCTTCGTATCTCTCTACTCTAGTTTAGTCCTGTGAGGACACAGAACAGTTTAAGTGTGGGGTAGGGTGTTAGATAACCATGCATGATCTTGATTGCCTATCCTCGTGTGCCTCGTGATTCCTGTCCAGTCTCTCTAGCATAGAATTACTCAATTCTTGACTTTTGATGTGAAATTGGCTTCAATTTTGAACAATGACGTCTCGACTGTTCCACTTAGAACCTGTAACCAACGTGTTGGAACTGATATTAAATGAGTCTAGGTCAGAACAGATCATAAATCACTTCAGTAGTTGAAACTTGAATTAATTGAATTGATTGGTTTGTTAATAACAAAGCTCGATAACACCATTCTAAGATGATAGATGCTAGCTTCTCCCATGTTTTTCACTTCATATTTGTTCACCTGTGATTGTGGCTTGAGATTAAATGGAAATCCAATTCGAAATCTCGTGTAAAAAGTTATAACTAGCTAGGATCAAGTGGTTAAATCGATAAATCAAGTGTTTGAGTGGTGAAATTCGAGTTGTGCAAATCAATGTAAAGTTCTTTAAAGTGCTGAAAAAAAGCTAGGCAAGCCCGACACCTAAGTGAAGTGTTCGGGTTGAGCACTAGCATAAGCACAAATACTGTGAGCTAGGCAGGTCCAACACCTAAGTGAAGTGTTTGGTATCGAGCACTAGTATGCAGTAAATCAATTGAAGGAAGAAATTGAACTTGAAATAAATCATTGTTTAAATCGGTCCTAGCTAGAACATGTAACGTACGGATCTAGAAACGGATGAAATCGAGTCGATAGCCACGTCACTTTTCCTACCTCCGCATCCACATCATGGCTAGAGCTTAAAGTCTTTTCTCATTAGAATTGGTGTTATCGTAGTCGGTTAATCATGATTATTTGTTTCGCTGAGAAACAATCTTTGTTAAAACCACTACTTGAAGTGTGCAGAAATTAGTGTGATCAAAAACTTGTTTGGTTGATGTTCTTGCATGTGTAGGTCACTCCTTCTACGTGGAACAGTCTAAACTAAATTATTAGAATTGAATCTCAGTTTAATCTCATGTCATTTATGAATTTGAGTATGTTCTAGTTCAGTTTGCTTGAGGACAAGCAAAAGCTTAAGTGTGGGGTATTTTATGACACTCGATTTTACGTGATTATCAGCCTCATTTAAGCAACATTTCTTTGCTTAAGACATGGTTTTTAGGGTAGAATAACGAATATTCAATCGATTGCCCTATCTCGTACCATTTGTGTTACCTTGGCCCGTTTCGGGTCTATTTGATGGTTTTCCAGTATTTTTATGTTAGCACAGGTTTTTGCCATCGAATACGATAGCCGAGGACGTGTCTTAGACGTTGGAACCCCGAAGAATCACACATAAATCAACCAGAGAAATCGCTCAAGTCAAAGAAACGCCTGCCTCATTTACACATGTATTTTCGGCGAAAATACCCTTGGGTTTTCGCCAAAAATGTAAGAAGGACTCCACTGCCCCGAGTATGAAGAAGTTTTCGCCAAAATTCCTCTACTATTTTCGGCGAAAATCCCAGTTGAAATCAGAAAATTTCGGGTTGATATAAATAGAGAACTCGGCGGTAATCAAAAGATAGATATCACTTTTTACAACTGAACACACACACACACCAACCACGACAGAGAGAGAGATAGGGGGAGTAGATAGAGTTCGAGGAGCAGGAACGGATCGTGACGCCATCCATCCACCTCGGAGAGCCAGTGCTAGGAGTTGAAAATCCAGCAGATTGGAGCTGCCAGGAAGCATCGAAATTAGGTTTTGCAGTTCTTCTCTGTCTTCCTATCTGAGATGTATTTCCTGTCTGTCTTCGATTCTTCTGTATTGAATATGAGTAGATAAACTCGTGTAGCTTAGATTAGATGAACCCTAAGTGACCCAGGGCTTAAAGCGGTCATGGATCGTCGGTGATTAGATTCGAAATTCATTCAGTTTCATCTTTCATGTTTGATTTGTTCTTCGTTTTCTGTGTTTCTTGTCTGGTTTGGCCACCTAGATTAGATTCTTGTTAAGCTAAGGATAGAAGCGAACGCTCGCCTTACTTTAAAACACCAAATCGAACAGTCAACCTTATAAATGGAGTGTGCCTTTCGTAGGAACCGATTACTGTTGATCCATTGCTAGAGTAACTCATTAATCACTAGAATTTGCACCAGTTAAGTTAAGTCGTTGCGAGAGGCGACCGTACCCGGGCGGCTAATTAATCGTGGTAGCTAGATCGGATAGAGCGAACGTTCGCCAGTCTTAAACCTAAGGGTCAGGAGTTATGATGGTGTCTATGAAATGAATGAACTAGAATCGAAAATCGATGGTCTGTGACTGCTGTTGCCTTGGTGATCTAAGGGGGATTCGAAGTCTAAGCTTGTCTGTCATCTTTCTAGTCAATTAATCAATCTTCAATCTTTCTTGGTTTTAATTTTCATTTCTTCTTATCTTTGCGTTTTAGTATAGAAGTCGTGGAACTCACACCACGCACAACTTGTGTTTAAGCTTGAATTAAATTGCCAACATCTTTGAGTAAGGAAGTAGAGGAAACCCCTGGAATACGATCTACCCTAGCTTTTGTAGCTTTGTTAGTTATTTGTTTGAACCCGAACAACGATCTTAGGTTCATCAACCAGCTTCCTTATTGATCGAAGCCATGTGCCCAATGGCATCATCCATGTGCCTTGATCCTCCCATCATATGTCGGTCACGTGACAGGTTCATGGGGTGATTGTGGTCTCCAACCCACTGAGTTATCTTGTACATACCGGTTGTCTCATTCATACGAAAACGAATTTTGGCCAAGCAACCAATATGTTTCTCGTTATGGACTCGTTCAGGCTGCACTTGCGGCTCAGGATCCATCACAGCTTCTCCAATTTGCACTTTGGGCTTCAACAGGCTCCCTTTCTTTAAACCTTGCCTACGACAAGCTAAGGTCACGTATATCAACTTCCCACTGTTGTCACCCTTCCTTCCTGAATGACTCCGATAATGAATCTTTATGGCGAAGCCTTGAAGTGTAGCATAATCAAAGTAACTGTTGAACGCATGTTTGAAGTCGTGAAACCACAACTTCTTCCATGCCTCCACGTCAGCCGGTCCACTCAGTGCCCCTGTAATAACACCGACGTTATATTGTGTTATCATATACGGGCTTTACAGAAATGCTACACCACTGCTACAGCAAATAGATATCTCTTCCTCACAACTACATAACATGTACGTCTGCATTACGACACTGCTACAGCAACGCCAGCCTTACGCCGACGTTACATTTCTAAAACAACACGTGTTATACATGTATGCTACACGACATGTACATCTAAATTACGACACTGATACAGCTTATGAGGAAAGTACGACAGTGATACAACTTAATTATTAAAGCGCTTACAGAGCAACTACATATCCTCTACGACAATTTTAACAGGATTATTAAAGCGAGGTGGGGATATTAAATGCAAAAATGAACTGCTAGAGATGGGAATATTCATTCAATGTAAAGCCAAATAACAACTTTTGCCTTAAAAGCTTTGGGAATCAGAATATTCAATGTGCACTGTTTGTTTGTTTGTTTGTTTGTATCTGTAAAAACCCTAAAACAATTGAAGAATGAAGACAAACCTTCATGCACGAGTGGGACAGAGGTGTCATTACGTGGATCTTCATGACGGGAGGTGGGTCTTCGTAGACTATCTCTTCCTCTTCCTCGTCTCGTCATCATCTTCTTCATCAGCCTCGTCGGTGTCTTCTTCATCAAGGCTCCTAGCACGCATTTGCCGGTCCTCTTCTTCCCACCGGAGAAGCATATCGTCCTCCAAAGAAGCGCGATGGGAGTTAGACGGCCCACAACCATTACTGTTCTTCGCCATCGGAAAACCCTTTTCGAAGAAGAGCTCTCCGGCGGAAAATGCCTATCCGGCGTAAAAGAGGGATGACATAACACTAAAAGGAATGGGTAGAGAGAGAAAAATGCAAGGCCGGCGACGTGACAATTGTCAGATGGGGCCCGCATGTTCCATCAACAAGTACACATTTTCCCGCCCAAAGCACGTGAGATGGACCTGCGATGCGGGGACCACACTTTCCGAGTACCAAAAATGCCCTTTCTAACATATTCACTCCCCTCTCTCCTCCAACGGACGGATTTATCGAAATCCCATCGGATGGTCAGGGCCGCAGCTGCAGCAGAGATATTAGCCTCTCTGCCCATTAGCCGCACTGAACAACCCCTACTAGATAGTGGTCACAAGGCTACAAATACTGGTTATAAGGTCGATAAGACCATGGATGTCATATGCTTGTTAAACCTAGTAGGTTGAGAAACTCATGGGTGGGCCACCAACACTACAAACATGAACTAGCCTATTAGTTACTAATGGTTATAATTTATGGTGTCTGATCTCGTTGCGCAGTATTGAGGGAATTGGAATTTTGTAGCACAATATAAAAAAATATGTACCGTCAGTAGCCAAATGCGTAAAAATGTCCAGAAATAGCACAATCTGACTGGAGCCAGCACTGCGCCAGCCAGATAGCGCTGCGCTACCCAGCCAGCGCAGCGCTGGCTGCCAAATAAAATTCAGTCCGTTGCAGCGCTGCGCCATGTGGCAAAAGAGCGTTACTATTTATCCGTTACTTAACGGTAATATTGAGCCTAGGCAGCGCTGCGCTGGCTGGGTGGCGCAGCGCTATCTAGAATCAATATTACTTTTTTTTTGTATAAATACCCCCTACCCCCATACCATCTTCACACCTCCTCTCCTCTCATACTTTCTGAAATACAATTCTCTCTAAGGTATTTTTGATAGTTTGTGTTTGGCATAAGTTTTTTGTTATTGTTATTGTACGCTAATGACGTCTTTTATTTGTAGGTTCATAGCAATTGTCCGGCGCGGAAATTTCGTTTCAAGAAGGCCTGAACCCTCCCTCAAAAGGTATCATGCTACAAATTATATCCAAATGAATTGTGTGATTTTATATGTACTTAACATTGCTTGTGAATATTAAATTGTAGATGGATTACATGTTTGGAGAGGTGCCGGTTGGGGTACGAAGTGGTAGTCCCAAGGACCCGTCGATTTTATGGGTGATGCTGACCGACATCGAGCGGCGGGAATTTTTGAAGCTCAGGTTGGTACATTTGAAATGTTATTTATTTTTACAAGGTATTTATGTTTGAATGTTGCATTTATTTTAATAATATTCATAATTTAATTACTTATATTGTAATATTAGGATCAAATTTGAGCGAACATTAATTAGTATTAATTAGTATAATATTATATTGTACTATTAGGATCAAATACAAATTAGGAGCAAATTTGAATATTATATTGTAATATTAGGTTCAAATACAAATTAACTACTAGTTGACTACTAATATTAATTAGTAGCGAACATTATGTACCTTAAAATTTTACTAATAATAGTAATTAGTAACGAATATTAGTTCCGAATATTAGTAACGAATATTAGTTACGTTAAAAAAGTTAAAAAGTAACAAATAATAGTAATTATATTAAAAAATTTAAATAGAATTAGTAATTCACTACTAATGATAATTAGTAGTACCTAATATTAATAATTATAATACTAATTGATATAATTACAAATAATGTAAGTCCTAATTCATATTACTATATAGTAATAATTGAAATGTTACTTCAATTTGAAATGTTAGTTATGTATAAATGTTTGTTATATGTAAATGTTAGTTATATTTGAATGTTAATTATATTTGAATGTTAATTACATTTAAATGTTTAGGGTGCACTCAGAAATTGAGTACTAGTTATTAATTTTGTTAATCTTCTTCCCCCAACTATTAGGACCCACATATGACGCTTAATTGTCGCTTCTCTAAGAAGATCGTGAAGTACGATCCTAGGTTCGAGGCATACCTTGCCCCCATAGGTCTAGGTCAGTTGCGTGACTGCTTGGATTTTACCCCTAATTCTGAGCTGATCACCGCATTGGTCGAGAGATGGCGTCCCGAGACGAGCACTTTTCACTTGTACCACGGTGAGGCAACCATAACACTCGAGGACATGTACTTTCTCACTGGTCTGAGCATCGATGGTGTGCTTGTGGAGTCGCAGAGGCGCATTCCGACTGTGGATTCTGATCTGCAGATTTACGTTGAGCAGCTTCTGGGGAAGAAACCATCTACCGCTGACCTGTCTGCTGGCAGAGTGAAGATGTCGTGGTTGCGTAACCACTTTGGCACCATCAGGGATGACGCCGACCAGGATACTATCGAGCAGCACTGTCGCGCATACATTCTGGACTTCTTCGGCAACTGCATCTTTGCTGATCGGTCAGGATCACACGCCTCACTCTTCTTCCTTCCACTGCTCGAGGACATGAGCCAGATAGACGAGTACGCTTGGGGGGCTGCCGCACTTTCATGGCTATATAGGGAGCTTGGCGGTGTGCTTTCCGCATAGAGAGCAACCCGTCCCGCGACCACGTAGGTACATTGGAGGTTGGATGGCACTGGTTCAGGCGTGGGCCCTGGAGAGATTTATCCATTGCGCGTCGAGTCCACAAGAGTCGACAGATTGCACCGACGCACTCCCCCATTCCACGTATGACTAGGTTCGGGCTACGACTTCTTCTTCATTTTCATGGTTTATTCCATCTTATCAAGTTGTATGAATGACGTGGTTCATTCCGCAATTTTGTAGCTGGAAAGAATGGTATCACGCGAAGACCAGATACATCCTTGTTGGGGGGTACCGCCAGCTGTTTGACGATGGGACTCCATTCGTGGTATTGTATTCTAACAAGAAGATCGTGTTTTTTTCCCTTACAGTTTAGGTTTCGTAGTTGTCTAACTTTCCACTTTGTTTCATATAGTGGTGTCCCTACTCGGCAGATCGTGAGCATTACAGTCCAGGGACTTTCCCCATCCATCGCGTCGTCGCACCTCTTATCTGCTTCTTCAGCGCTATGTGGCATAGGCCTGATAGAGTGCTGCGTCAGTTTGGGATGGACCAGCCTGTCCCTACATGGATCAGCCAGTAGGTGAGGTCATCAGTAACCTGGAGCTGACACAGCGTGGATGGCATCGTACTGATGTGGTAGCTAGATTTGCTGGATATCGAGACCTGTGGTCCACTCGTGCTGACCACATCGCCTCAAGCCCGTGGCTGCGGAGCGAGGAGAGGGAGTCCTATCACTTCTACGACGAGATCAACCAGTGGTATCATGGCATCACTAGACGTACAGTTTCTCGCCGAGGAGCCGTGGACCAGTCTTTGGTACGTAGGTTCTGTCATAATTATTACAACTACTTCTAGTTACATGTTTAACCATTCTAATTATGTGTTGTAGCTTGATGGCATGGAGAGGCTATACGTGACTACTGGCCAGTCACATATCACGCCTCAGAGCAGCAGGAGATGCATGCTACATTGAGGTCAATGATGCATGCTTCAGGCGGGATCCATAGGACGTCTGAGTCTAGGAGGGCACCCCGGCAGGCCACCCATCCACGACATGCTGACTACCCAGTGCCTGACCCGCCAGCCGCCAGGATTCCTTCTACACGTAGAGTCCGACAGCATGTAGATGTCCCCCCTGTCCTGCGATTGTGGGAGCCGACATTGCCTCAGTGGGATCCACATCACCAGCAGACCCGATACTCTGAGCACTATCCATTCGACACTACAGGCGACGCGACTTTCGATTATATGGGGAGTCAGGACTACACCCATCCGGAGGACTACACACAGCATCAGGATTACACACAGCATCCGGACCCGACCCAGCCATACCCCACTCCTACAGTCCCCACTGGAGGCTATACATCTTACGCCCCTCCATCCGGGTCTCAGTGGGGTCCTTCCTTATCGTACGCCGGTCCATCCGGGTCTCAGTATGTCACACCACCCGTAGTGACATATGAGGCATCTTTCGATGATGATGATACTCCACCCGCCGACGGGCAACATCGATATGGACTGAGGCGAGAGCCTACGCAGAGGATGTGCGCTACTGGAGGCCATGAGCTGGGGGCACATTGGAGGGGACAGGGTCGGCGTAGGGGTCGAGAGGGTAGGGGTCGAGAGGGTGGGGGTCGGGAAGGGAGGGGTCGTGATGGGAGGGGTCGTGAGTAGTTATAGTATCTTATGAGTATATTTCATTGTATTTCGTATTTCAGAGTACTTCATAGTAGACGTTTGTTTCATGGTATTCGACTTTATAATTGATCACAACATTTCATCTTATGAGTTCACAACACCCTAGAAATGCAACATATAATTGATCACACATTTGATCTTATGAGTTGACAACACCCTAAAAATGGGTCATCTGTTCACATAATAGGTATAATTTCTGCAAGCAATAATTGCCAACCCACGTGAAAAAAGTTGCAGCTTCTCATTAAGTCAACCACTTATGGACGACACAATAATTTGTAACGTATAATTGACATCACGCGTGAAAAAAAGTTGGAGTTGTTCTGCAATTCTGGCATCCACTAACTGACACAGAGAGAATAATTGAATTCTGTCTTCCTTACATTATATAGAGGCGTGAGTCCATAAACAATTTCTTACTAACTCTTCCAAACTACTCGAAACCTACTACAACTCTCAATATCTTGTAACCATAGAAAATGAATTTCGCGTTTTGGCTCCGATGGGATGGCGAAATAGTACACGGCCAACACGGTGGGGTGTGCTACAGCAGGGGGAAATTATGTCACCTCAAAATGACGAGGCAACCTTCACTACAACAGGCATGTCCAGTGTTCTTGCGAAAGATGGGGGTAGGATCTTCGGCGGTGTTGCGGACTGTCATGTATCGATGTCCAGTTTTTGGGAATGACCAAATTGTGGCACACTACCCACTCATTCTTAATGACGTTACTGGGTTAGAGGTTATCTACAACATCATGGCAACCCAATCGGACTACCGAGTGGCAGAGCTATACTTTGAGTTCGACCACCGTGGGACGCCAGGCCAGGGAGACTCTATATTCATGGGCGATGGAGCGAGTGCCTGTTATAGTGGTCCGAGCAGTCAGAGCAATCACACACAATTACGTGGCGATAGCAGGCAAGAAAGTACGGTAGCGCACTTAGGAAATGAGATAGAAGGAGACTCATCAGAAAGCGACGTCAACTCGGAGCAGGACGCAGCACATGTCTCTGAGCCAGACATTGAAACTCAACCCTTTGTGAATGCGCAACCACCGAGAGAATACACCCCCAAGCCATTTCACACATTTACCAGACGATATCGGTGACCTAATGACTACAAACAACAACGAGTACGGCGTTCATAATGTTCCACGGTGGCACATTGATGGGCCAGGGTTTGGGGTTGGGCAACAATTCGAAAGCAAGCTTGTGGCTCAAACTAGTCTGAAGTAATATGCACTCAGGAATAACCGCATGTTATGCACGACACGGTCTAGCAAATGGTTGCTTGAGCAACGATGTCATGGATATCAACGCAATGGATGCCCGTGGAGGATAAGGCTAACTACAGATGAGAGCGATGTGTGGACGGTAAAACAATTCAATCCGGCCCATACGTGTTTGGGCAGTCAGAACAACATCAGTCCGACCCAGCTGGACGTTGATGTCATAGCCGATGCAGTCACGCCCTTTGTCCAGGCACGCCCCCATATTCGTATCAAACTTCTTCAGACAGAGATACATACTATGTACGGACGACAAATTTCGTACAAGAAGGCATGGAAGGCAACAGCGCGCCATGGACGGATATATGGTAATTGGGAGGAATCATACAACGAGTTACCTACCCTAATGAAGGCAATACAAGATCGGAACTATGGGACGGAAGTTGAATTCGTCACGAAAGAATGGACAACGGTTGATGGAGATACAATCATCCAATTCGACCGTGTGTTTTGGAGTTTTGCCCCGTCCATTGAAGGTTTCAAACATTGTCCTCCTGTGCTCATCATCGACGGTACCTTCATGACCGGAAAATACAAGCACACACTACTCATGGCTAGTTCGTTCGATGGTAATAAGAACATCTTCACTGTGGCTTTCGCAATCGTGGATGTTGAGAGCAAGGAGACTTGGGAATGGTTCTTTGATTGCATACAACGACGAGTGACACAGAGACGCGGAGTATGTGTCATATCCGACCGACATGTGGGCATCGTGAGTGCAATGGAGAAAATCCATTTTGGATGGCATTGGCGATGGTGCGCCAGACACTATGTAAGCAATTACAACAAAGCCGCCAAGAACCCAAAAATGAAAAACCCCTTATGAATTTAGGTCAGTATCATGACACTCCACCAAGTACTTAACAATTTCAGCGTATATCATTTGTAATCCATTCTTTTTTACCTGCAGCTAAACGCCGGTCCTTCAGAAAGTTCACAAAGGGGGCAACAAGATTCGCAAGGGACGACCCCGTAAATAAAAAATGGGCGCTTGAAGATCAATTATATTGGTCAAGAGCCGTAGACGCTCAACACGACGGGGCACGATGGAACCAATTGACATCAAACATGGCGGAGAGCGTGAATGGGGCATTCAAGTCAATCCGGGCTCTCCCTGTTGCAGCTTTGGTGGAATCCACTTTCTACAGGCTGCAAACGTATTTTGAAGATCGACGAAAGAGGGTTCGAGAAGAACAGGCGGCCGGTGAAATCTGGACGAAGAAGTGTCTTAAGCGCCTCAGAAAAGAGTGAATAAGGCCACTTCCCACACAGTGAGGCAATTCGATTACGATGCTGGGATATTTGAAATACAGACGGCGATAAATCGCAGCAACGGGAAGGGAAACAATAGGCAAGAAGTTCGTTTGGACTACGAGGAGGGGGACGGTCATTGCTCTTGCGGCAAGTTCCAACAGTGGAAGATGCCTTGTTCGCATGCTGTGGCCGCATGTAACGCCGCCAATCAAGATCCCTTATACTACGCCAACGACCATTACAGGCTGGAAACAGTAAAACAAATATACGGACGGAGTTTCCTCCCTATCAGCTCGAAAGACGACTGGGTGCCTCATGGAGGGCCTAAGTTAATGCCTGACCCAGGAAGGGTCAGGGAGATGGGGCGACCACGACATTCTCGCATACGCAACGAGATGGATTGGGTTGAAGATATTGAGCCTCACTGCAGTTACTGCCATCAAGAAGGGCACAATAGGAGGACGTGCCGACGTGCGAGGCGAAGCAGCAGAAATCCAAACCCTACAAGGAACGGTTAATTGCACTATGAAATGTTTTAGTATTATGGGTTTGGTAGTTTGTGTTTGGTAATCTGTATTTCAAATGTGTGGTTGTCAATTTCATGTTTCAGTTTCAATGTAACCTAATGTTTTGTAGTTGTACTATAAAGTTACTTTTATTAGTCAATCCTTCAACTGAGAAAGACTGCAACTATGTCATAACAACAAATGAAATTTGACAACACAATGAAGAAAGACTGCAACTACAAACCAGTCATTTTATTAACTTTTATAATGACGCGAACAACGACAACAACAACAACGACGACAACAACAACAACAACAACACAACAACAACAACAGAAATAACAAACACACTAGGCCCAACATGGATGTCAATTGTAAGGACAAGGTCCGGGTGGTGGTGGGGAGGCCCTTCCCTGAGCAACCTATTGATTGAAACGTGCAACCATGAAATTTCTTCCCTCAGTTCTCGAATAATGTTGTCCTTCTCCTCAACGATGTCATCCTTCTCCCTATTCGCTCGAACAAGTAGTTCGTCCTTCGCCCGAATGATTTGGTCCTTCTCCTTAATAGCAGCATCCACGGCCTCCCGCACCTCCAGTTTTTCATAATAACCACACCCCTTCTCCTACAGATCAGAAATCAAACGTAGAGGGTTTTGATAACTAGGAAAATGAATAAAATTAAATTCGAACCTTTTTTTTACCTCTCTCTCACGAGGGCAGCCAAAATAGCATTTCAGATCACTCGGTCGAACGGATCTAGTCGCCCTTAAGTCACACCAGCAGTTAACCACACTGGCCTCATAAACGAACAAGTCCTCCTCCACCGGCTTCTTCAACTTGTGCATTACCCTCTCAGTATCTGTCACTACAGAACAACAGTACACAAGATTAATTCGTTAAACGCAAAAATGAGATAAGTACAAAGCACCCAAACGAATTTCACTTACGCTTACTCTTCCGAGACCTAGAGCCAGAGTTGAAGAACGACATATTCTAAGCTTGGTGACGGCTGCCTACTTCAAATTCTAAGTTTAGGGCAAGGGAGGTGAGTGGTCCAAAACTGCATCATAGAGGGGGTATTTATACTGAAAATTGAGGCCTTAGGGTTTCTTCAGTCCCAGGCAGCGCTGCGCCACCTAGCCAGCGCATTGCTGGCTGGGTTTGAGGAAACCCTAACGGAGATTTGACGGTATCTAATCTGATTAGGCAGCCAGCGCTGCGCCTGCTGGGTAGCGATGCGCTGGCTGGGTGGCGCAGCGCTATCTGGCTGGCGCAGCGCTGGCTACCAGTCAGATTGTGCAATTTCTGGACATTTTTATGCATTTGGCTACTGACGGTACATATTTTTTTATATTGTGCTACAAAATTCCAATTCCCCAGTATTGACATCTATTAACTACTTTACATTTCTAGTCAATTCATTCACTCATACTACCTTCTACTTGATCAATAATTTAGACAATAAAAAGGTGAAAAAGTAACATTCAAACTAGGTGAGTGGGGAAAACCCTCACAATTAACAGTAAAATTCTAGTCATGAGATTGATTTCTAACAGTTGCTCCAATCCGAAAACAAATTCTATGTAGCCTAATTTGGATTGGAATTGGAATTTTGTAGCCTAATTTAAAATTTTATGTACCGTCAGTAGCCAATTGCGTAACTATGTTCAAAACTAGCACAATCTGACCCGCAGCCAGCGCGTAGCTGGCCAGCTAGCGCAGCGCTGGCCAGCAAGTGAAGCGCTTGTTAGAAGAAGTAAGTTTCTGCAACACAATTGTAAAATATAGGAAAATAGCAAATTGGTCACTTTTATTTACCATTTTTTACGGATAGATTATTATTATTATTATTAATTTGATAATATAAGTCATCAATCATAAAATGATAATATATAAACTAAGATTAATTAAGAAAATTGTATATTAGCCGTCACAATCTTTTGAATTACGGATCCCGATGTTACGTTTATTGGAGGCACAACAATCAAGGAGAGAACAAATTGCAATAATTTTTTAAACATGGAATCAATCAGCGCATAGCCAGACCAGCAGGACACGACCTCGGGTCACGGTTATTTTAACTTTGAATTACGGATCCCGAAGTCACGTTTGTCGTTTCTCTCCTTCATTGTTGTGTCTCCAACAAACGTGACCTCGTGATCCGTAATTCAAGAGATTGTGGCGGTTAATAAATTTTTTTGTAATTAATCCTAGTTTATATATATTATCATTTTATCAAGGCCGACTTATATTATCAAAATAATAATAATAATAATAATAATAATAATAAACTAATCTATCTATAAAAAAGGTAAAGAAAAGTGACCAATTTGCTATTTTCCTATATTTTACAATTATGTTGCAGAAACTTACTTCTTCTAACAAGCGCTTCACTTGCTGGCCAGCGCTGCGCTAGCTGGCCAGCTACGCGCTGGCTGGACAGCAATGCGCTGGTTGGCTGGCTACGCGTTGGCTGCGGGTCAGATTGTGCTAATTTTGGACATAGTTACGCAATTGGCTACTGACGGTACATAAAATTTTAAATTAGGCTACAAAATTCCAATTCCCCCTAAAGGAAGGTGAATCACACTTGCCTATCTTGGCATAGCGGAGTAGTATTTGTATTAGGATTTGTTACATATTGTTGAGGAGAATAAGGTAACTAAATCAAAGATGAGATCCTACAAGATTATATGAATATATACAATTAAAAGAGGATAATATCAAATATTCTCATTACCCTCCCGCAAGCCAAAGGGTAGTTGCACTTTGAGCTTGGACCGTAAGACTGAGAACCGTGTCGTGGCTAGCGGTTTGGTGAGCGCGTCAGCGATTTGATCTTTTGAGGAGATGTAAGCCACATGAAGAGTCTTGGCTGCAACGCGCTCGCGAACGAAATGGAAGTCTATCTCCAGATGTTTAGATCGGGAATGGAAGACTGGATTTGCGGATAGGTAA
Source organism: Linum lewisii (assembly GCA_034768395.1). Taxonomy (NCBI): domain Eukaryota; kingdom Viridiplantae; phylum Streptophyta; class Magnoliopsida; order Malpighiales; family Linaceae; genus Linum; species Linum lewisii. Next base: position 14,866,975 of record CM068299.1, read on the forward strand.
GTAGCCGAGATATTATCACACCAAAGAGTCGGGGCTGCGCGGAGAGGACGTCCAATTTCTTGAAGCACCGAAGCTAGCCAGGTGGTTTCAGAGGCGACCGTTGCAAGTGCTCGATATTCAGCTTCTGTGGATGAACGAGAGACTGTTCGCTGCTTCTTACTAGACCAGGATATGATGTTCGGACCATAGTATGAGACGTACCCACTTGTTGACTTTCGGTCGACTGAGTCGCTTCCCCAATCGGCATCAGAAAACCCTTAAAGAGATGTCGATGAAGAGGTTTGAATGAAGATGCCAAGCTCGGCCGTTCCTCTTAGATAGCGAAGTGCTCATTTGAGAAGAATCCAATGATGACTTGTTGGTGAGTGCATGAACTGTGATAGCTTGGCTGTTGTGTAAGCCATGTCGGGGCGTGTCATGGATAGGTATTGAAGGCCTCCCACAAGTTGGCGAAAGAGAGTTGGATCGTGGAATGGATCGTCAGCAGCTGGTGGTGGTGTAGTCGAGATTGGTGTAGTGAGGGGTTTGGCCATGGACATGCCTGCTCGGTGTGGTAGCTCCGTGATGTACTTCGTCTGACGGAGGTGAAGGCCATATGAAGTTGAGGAGACCTCTATGCCAAGAAGTAATGTAGGGGTCCCAGGTCCTTTATCTTGAATTTTTCCGCTAGGTATGTAAACAGCTTGGTGATGAGTGTGGAATCCGATCATGTGACAATTATGTCATCCACATAGACAAGCACAAACAAAGTGATGTTGTCAGAGTTGTAATAGAAAAGAGAATGATCTGTTTTAGATCCTTGGAATCCAAAATGTAGTAGCGCATCCCGGAGGCAAGAAAACCAAGCCCGGGGGGTTTGTTTGAGACCATATAATGATTGTCGGAGAAGACAGACATGATCTGGGTGTTGCGATCCCGAAAGCCAGATGGTTGATCCATATATACTGTTTCCTCAAGTGTTCCATGCAAGAATGCGTTAGAGACGTCAAGCTGCTTAATCGGCCAATTTTCAGACACAACAATAGATAGGATAAGGCGAACACAGGCTGGGTTAATAACCGGACTGAAAGTTTCTAGATAATCCACACCTTCGGTTTGATGATATCCCTTGGCAACCAATCGAGCTTTGTATCGTGCTATTGAGCCATCCGATTTTTCTTGATCCGAAAAACCCATTTATTTCCAAGGATCCGGTTGGAGTTGGGTCGTGGGACTAGTTGCCACGTTCCATTATCCAGCAGGGCCCGAAATTCATCCGCCATAGTTGACCTCCAGTGCGGAATTTTATTTGCGACTGAAAAACAGGTGGGCTCAAGTTCACCCGGACCTGTTTGAGTAGCCAGCCAGGCCCGTGGTTTGAGAGACCCGGTTCACTGACGAGTCAACATTGGATGAGTTGATGAAGAAGGCCGAGCATCGGCTGGAGCTTGTGGATTCGCCGGGACCATCTGAAGTGGCATTGGTATGTCAGATTGGGCCGCCAACGCAAGATCTGCTGGGCCGGCGGTGGATGTCGATGCCAAGGACTCATCCGAGGTGGAGGGCTCAGCAACCGGTGCCTGTGCAGGAGATGATGGCAGGACCACCGGTTGGGCCAGCGGCTGGGCCTGATCATGGGCCGGAGGAATGGGCAGCAGAGGCGGCTGGAGTGAAGGCCTGCAGAAGATTGGTGATTGGTCGGTCCTCATAGCCTGAACCTGGAACGGGAAAACTGACTCGTCAAATAGTACGTGGTGAGATATATAAATTCGCTTGGTGTCAATATCCTAGCAGTAATAGCCTTTGTGGTGGGTACTGTAACCAAGAAATACACTTGGTGTGGACTTTGGAGATAGCTTGTGGGCCGCATATGGTTTGAGCCAAGGGAAGCATAAACAGCCAAAAACCTGCAAAACTGTATAATCTGGTGTGACGCCAAATAATCGGGCATAAGGAGTGTCAAAATTAATAACCGGAGAAGGCAGACGATTAATAATATGCACTGCAGCTTGAAAAGCATATGGCCAATAGGATAGAGGTAGCTTAGCTTGATGAATAAGAGTGCGACCTGTTTCCACAATATGTCTATGTTTCCGCTCAGCACAACCATTTTGCTCCGGGGTATGTGGGCATGAGGTTTGCTCCATGATTCCTTGCTCCTTTAAATAGGACGATAATTTCTGGTACTCACCACCCCAGTCAGCTCGAAAAGATCGGATGGGGCGACCGAAATATCTTTCCACCAAAACCTGAAACTGTTTGAATATACCCAGAAGATCCAACCTGAATTGAGCAAAATAAATCCACGAGTACTTGCTATAGTGATCATAAAACAATATATAATATCTCTGATTCGAAGTAGAGGTGACCGGAGATGGACCCCAAACATAACTACAGATTAAATCCAATGGGCCGGAGGCCTGAAAATTCGAAATTGGAAAAGGTAACTTGTGCATCTTCCCAAGGCAGGAATCAGGACATATAACAGAAAGTCTTTTATTAGAAAAAGAAAGATTATTCTGTCGTAATACTCGCTTCACATTCTCCAAATGCGCATGACCAAGCCTTTGATGCCACACCAGTAAGGACGCTGAATGAATCTCAGGATGGGTGACCTCTCTCAGGATAGCCAGCGGGATCGGATACAACCCATTTCTACTCTGGCCGCGAAACAGTTTGCAATGAGTTACCAAGTCCTGAATAACAACCAAGTTACGGTAGAAGACAACAGCCAGATTATTATCACAGGTGAGAGCACTGATCGAGAGTAAATTTTGACAGGACCGTGGCACATATAACATCTGATCCAAAATAACCGGAGAAGTAGATAATTTCATAGTGGAGCGACTAGAGTGAGAGATAGGGACACATTTACCATCACTGAGCTGGACTTGTTCAGTTCCTTGGTATTCCGAGTGCATAGAGAGGTTCACCAAATCATTCGTGAGGTGGTGATTGGCTCCCGAGTCAAGTGTCCATAGCTCCTGTGGCGACTGCAATGGTGATGTGGCATAGTTCACGGCCGGTGGCAACGTGGACCCCAGCTGTCGGGGAGACGGACAGAAACGGAAGTGATGACCAATACCATGACAATTATAGCACACCAATTGTCGTGACTGCTGAGGCCTTGGATTTGGGCCTCTATGAAGAGGCGGCCCAAAACTCTGTTGTGGAGGCGCAGGTGAGCCAGGCGTAGGTAAGAGAGGCGGGCCCTGACGAGATCCATGGCCCATCTGCTGCTGGCGGCCCATGCCAAACCTCCTGGAGCGCTGACGCGGCTGGGCCTGACTAGCATAGTGAGCCTGCGGCAGCCCAGGAGAGAGAGTAGTGTCGTCGACGCCAAGATCCACCTCTTCAGCAAGCAGCTGACCATGTACCTCCACAAAGGACGCCGGTATCGCCCTATTCCGGAGGTTGCGGGTAAAGTCGCGGTAGGAAGGGTTCAACCCTTTAAGCATGAAGTCGACAAAGTCAGATTCGTCAACAGTAGCACCAAGCGATTTCAATCGATCAAAGATTGACTTCGAACGATGAAGGTACACGGTCAAGTTGTCGGATCCTTGATTGAGAGCATACATCCTGGCCTTGAGAGCCCGGACCTGCGAGAGACTCCCGGCACCAAAGGCAAGCAGCAAGCGCCTTCCACGCATCATGAGTTGTGGTCACGCCTACAAGCGTATGAAGCGCCGGTTCTGTGACAGAGCTTATTATCCACCCGAGGACGAACTTGTCCCGGCGTCTCCAATGAGCAAACGCCAGATTCTCCACTCCACCTTCAAGTAACGCAGCAGGCGGGGAGAGAGTTCCATCGATGTGGCCGTACAAATCATGACTGGCTAGGAGGGGCTCAAACTGGAGCTTCCACACCAGGTAGTTCTCGGCTGTGAGTTTTACAGAAAAAGAAGTGGGTAGTGAGGGCAGAGAATCGGTAGAAGCCATAGTGAGAGAGAGATGATGAACAACAGAAAGAGAGGAAAGAGAGATTTGGAAGGGAGAACCAGAGTTTCGATCAAACTGGATCGAAAGGAGATGCTCTGATACCATAAAGGAAGGTGAATCACATTTGCCTATCTTGGCATAGCGGAGTAGTATTTGTATTAGGATTTGTTACATATTGTTGAGGAGAATAAGGTAACTAAATCAAAGATGAGATCCTACAAGATTATATGAATATATACAATTAAAAGAGGATAATATCAAATAACCCCTATCATAGATTTCAGGTGTAATATGATCTGATTCTGATTAACCTTTCAAAATTTATATTTTTTGTTTCTCACCTCGTTGGCTAAAAACATAAAGGATTTTAATTCGAATTAAATTATTAATTCCCTAATTTAATTTACCCAATTATTAGAGGTTGGACTTTTTTTGGATGAATAGATTTTATTTCATCCAAAAAAAGGTAAGAGGATGATCAATTATTAGAGTTTGTAGCAACATCCAGACTGAGCAAAACAAGAAACTATAAGATTGATTTACACTTGTAAAAGAAAACTAGATGAAGCTATGGCTGCTGAAAAAACAGAGCTACCCAAATCTTGGTAAGCAACCTCGTGTATATTTAACTTGATTACTAGAGGTTGGACCTTTCGAGTTAAAGACTTCTAAGTTAATTATCGGGTCGAGGTACTAAATTAATTGGTCAGACCGAATAGACCCTACCCAAGACTCAAGCCACTTGACCAATGGTTTGGAAAAGGGCTTAAGGCCAAATTAAAATTTAAGAGGATGAGGGGCCAGCTTGGTTCAACTTACACCAAACGGCCCAGATCATAGCTGATTCGGCCCAGCTTAGTCCACCGTCCGGCCTGGTCAGCCACCATTTCATCTCTCTCTCGGGCGGCCTAATCGAGAGGCCATACGGCCCAAAGTCCTGTGGCCCAATATTCCGTTTTCTATATCTACTCAACTGTATGAGGGCCCACACCTTGGGAATGGAGGGCTTTTTCCGTTGCCGTGATTGAGGGATAGAGAGTTAGCTAGCGGCGGGGGTACGAATCATGAAGCAGAGTGAGGTCAAGGTTCTGGGTTTTGGCTGTGCTGTTTGGATTTAGATAAAGGAGGTCTGTTGGAGGACCGACGACGCAGCCGGAGGGAGAAGGTACAGGAGTGGTGACCGACGACGATGAATGAGGAGGAAGGGAGTGGCTGCAATTCTGGACTGACCAGAGCTTACCTTGGCTTGTCGAAGGTTGAGACGAGAGAGAGAAGGAGAGCGAAGTGCTCGACGGTTTGATCGGCGATGGAAGAGAGAGAAAGAAAGTGTCGGAAGCTTTCGGCGGAGGCCTCGCCGGAGCTTCGCCAGAATCTGAGAAGCCTGGCGGCGATGAGGCCCATCGGAGAAGAAGGGCGAGTGATGGGTTTAAACCGAAAGCTAAGTGACTAGATCGTCATAATATAACGTCGGGTGATCAGTTTGTGACCCGTTATAAGTTAAGTTACCCTATTTCCTAGTCTAAAACTTGAGGTACTGTTTGAAAACTTTGAATAAATTACTGGTTCGGTCACTAGTTGTACAAGGTACAGTTGAGGACCTGGAGGAGTTAACTTCAGGAGCTTTTGTTAAATTCTTAAGTTCCTTGACTAAAGTGCATAACAGAGAAACTGGGAGGAGTGTTGCTTCCAATTGGTTCAGAGGTTGAGAAAATGGCAGTTTGATCCCTTAAGGATTCTTGAAGAGTCTTCCTGAATATTAAGAGAAAGACCATGTTCCCCTTTGTTTATGCAAGTGGGGTGGCCAGCGCGGTTAGCATTCACATGTGATCCAAATGGAAGGCTTATACTTAGCATGCATTAAATGCTCAACAACAGCTTCATTTGACCTCCAACACATCCTCCTTCGACTCTCCTAGGAGGCATGATCTTCTAGAAGAGTTTGTGATTCACATGCACAAGAAAAAAATGACGTCAGTGTTAATCACTAAGCAACTAAAGAGAATATTCACTATATATTATTATTCACAATGTTGAAGTTTGGTGATCCAATTCGCTAACTGGTGCGCAAATTAATGCACACTAGTTTTAACTTAACGGATTTCTCCAAAGAGATCGTTTTTTCCCTAGGGTCTTTCTTTTTCTATTACTCATAAATGTGTGTTGAAGCTAATCGAGGTTTCGTTTTGGGTTTAAATTGGTTTAAGAATGAACTAAGTAAACTAAGAATGCAAATTGAACAAGCAAACAAGTGAAGCAGATTGGATATTTGAATATAGACTAAGGCGTTTGTCCAGACTCGAATCCGCTCTAGCTCGATTAAGACGGATGATGCAATGCAATTTCAGTTTATCAGACTTGATGACTCGACACTTTCTTGGGTAATCTCTACTCCATGGTCAAGACGTAGAGAAACTATCCTATCAAACCTACAAGTTCCTGTGGTCAAGATAACTCGCAAATCGTCAAGAACGCACGAAGAACAGTGAAATGCCACACAGATATGCAAGGAGACTAGTTTCACCGGCCCTATGGTCAAGACACCGGCAACCCTAACGACCTCCTAAACTCTAGAATGATCTACGTCCATGGTCAGAACCGCAAATCAAAGATGAAGCAAAACCCTACGATATGGTCAATCAACAGATTCTTAGAGCTTCAAATTAGGGTTTAAGAGAAAACTCATCACATGCCTGAATAAACCTCAATTAACATTAACGGGTTAGAAACCCGACATCATCCATACAAAATCTCACTAGAGTTTCATCTAATATGAACAAACTAAAGAGTTTAGCTCGACATCGCTAAGAAGAAATCGCAGAAACAAAGAAGAAGAAAACCAGAGAAGAAGACATCTTACTCCGAGAAAACCTAATCTTGATGAATCCTAGAATCTCCTGAGTTGATCATCGCTTCCTCTCGCTCAATCGTCACTTCAAAGCTTCAAAATCCTCCTCCGAGAGTGTCTGGTTCGTCGAAATCAGAATGAAGTATGAAGTCCCTCTCCCTGTCCCTTGAAAACCCTTTTTTCTTCTCCGAAAAATCCGTCCTGGGAAAAAGTGCCCCGGCGGCACTAAAAGTGGCGGCGCACTTTTCCATGAAAATGGCGCACTTTTCGAAACAGACGAAAAGTTTACAGGGCGTTAAAAATAAAGTACGCCTGGCAGCACCATAAAAGTGCGCCGCGCACTTTTCAAAGGTTTAGGCGCACTTTTGCCACTGGTCACGACCTTCAACTCCTTCGATGATTCCCGCTCCGTTTGAACTCCAAATTGATCCCCGTTTGAAGTGCCGAGCTCGTAGAAAAGTCATCCACAACGTGGTAACCTGAAATCTCAACAAATACAACTCGAAACAACATCAAATCGCCCAAAAGAGGGCCAACGGGAGATAAAACATATTTTTCATAAAAGTCATTCAAGTTCATCACAATTCAGAGTCAAACAAGGGGAATGTCGTTCAAATGTGGCGAGATAAACGCGGTAAATCTAACGTCATCAAATCACCCCACACTAAAACTTTTGTTTGTCCTCAAACAAATAGAATTTTTGAATCTCTCCCTAATTCACAAATGACAAGATCAACTACACCGAAGTTCAATCTCTAACAATTTAACCTAAACTGTATCGTTCAGAAAATGCAACCCACGCATGAAAGAAAATCTACCAAACAAATCCAAGTCTCACTATCATATGCACACATCAAGTAACAAACACCAATCAAGCACGAATCCGACCTAACCGACCAGACTTCCTTACACAGAAAATATAGTAATAGGGAACTGTCACACTCTGTGTTTTTGGACGTGTTTAAGCTCTCAATCACTTTCTTTGACCGAATTATGTCATAGGCTTGCATTTCAACCACCAAATCAACCACTGTGACAACACGAGTAACTAGTCAAGAAGGTCTTCCCTGCTAGGGACTGTAATGATTCTATACTACAAGGGCTTATGATGAATGGATGAAGGGATGAATGATGATGTAAGGTAAGGTGCGGTGCAGCAATCGACTAACTTCCCTAGAATCAAAATCTAAGGATTGCCTACCGTCTAACCAGATACGGGTGGAATAATGTACGCTCGTCCTATGATACCCTCAAACAACTTAGCACTAAATTTATTTATTTTTTCTCTTTTTTTCTCTTTTTTTTCTTTTTTTTTTCACTTATTGCTTTCGTTCTTCCTTATGTAGGGAGAAGAACGTTTTGAACTAAAAACTACTAACAATTGAAACTTTATTTGAACTTTTCTTTTTTTTCTTTTTTTTTAGAGTGCTAAATTTTTAAGTTGCTAGAGGGGTTTACACGTCTTGACATACTAGCTAAGACCACTGGTTTACTGGCTAGAGGCAAGTCACCTCAGACCGACTTCCGGTTAGCTAATCTCATGCCACTACCACAAGGGATCAACGGGGTGAACAAAAACATGGGAATAAGCTGTAACGTAATATCAAACCGAAAGAACAGGCCAAGCTCAAAGGTTTACACCTAGGGGAATTAATAGCGGGACGACTTCTGGTTTAGGTGGTTATTCTAGGTGCCCTTTTCATTCTAGTACTCGTGTCATCGTGTGGTTTCAAATAGGTCTCATGCAAATTCTAACGCATTCAAGTACAAGAAAGCCACTAAAAAAGAAACAGGTTGCAAGTTTACGCGCAACGGATCAAAAGCTCACCAATAGCTGCTAGTCGGGTTCGAATCATTTTCGTGCATTTCAAAGTGAAGCTACAAGAGTGATTCTAAAATTTGTTCTGACCGAATTCATTTAATTTCAATTCAAACATGCTGGTTACAGATTCTAGATAAGACAGTCTAAGCATTTGCGAAAGATTTTAAATCAGTTAAGCATAATAAGTCAAGAACAAAACAAGATTTAATCACGGAAGACATACCGAAATCACAGCAAAGCAACCCTCAAAAATAAACACCCCACCCACACTTAAATTCGGACATTGTCCTCAATGTACAACACAAAACAATGTAGAAAAGTGAAAAGGGGTACCGGGAGACAGAGCATGAGGGTGCAAGATACGACATGAGTGAGCAATCAGAGCACATTTCTTGATCAGAGCCAGAGTCACAGAAAGTGGAACAATAAACCTGAAGATAGGGGAAAGAGAAAAACATAACACGATTAGAGCATTTAGAATACAAGGGTTTAACTGACTCGACCCACAAAACAGTTTAACAAACACTCAAACTTAAACCCACTCAAAGTTCAACACAAATGAAAAGAAAATACAAGTCTGAAAGTGGAAAATAAAGAAGTCCTGAAGTCAAATCCTGATTCCTAGCCCCGTCGTCCACGGCCTCGCTGAGCCCGCTGTCGAGCCGTAAGGGGTGGCTGGCAATCCAGAAGCTGTTGTAGTAACGCCATCTGCTCCTCGTGCTGCTCCTGGGACAAGATGACGAGCATCCTACTGCGCTCTCCACTCAGTCTCCCTAGTGTGCCAGGTACGCTGCTCATCCGGAATGCGGATCACCTCCTGCTGCCAAGCAAGAGATCCCTGACCAAAATCTGCATGCCACGCGTCCCAACTCGCCAACCTGTCATCGATGCGTTGCTGCCATGGGTGTCCTCCCTCGTTGAATGTGGCCTACCACTGCTCTAACCGCAAGACAGATCTCTGCAACTCAAAAGGCTGCGAGGAATCGCCAAAGACAGGAGTCTGGGTGGATCAGCAGCTGACGAATGAGGTGGCTCGGCGGCCTGGGGAGCGGACAAAGCTCCATCAACCGGACGGGCACGCCTAGCTCTCCTGGGTATCACTGGTCTCGGTACTAAACCATGTGAGATCAAGTAGTGAGTGCCGAAATCCTTGGGGGGAACGACATCTATAAAAACCTCAGCTGGCCAGCGATAAGCTAATCCAGCTGATGCAATGATCCTCGAAACATACCACCCACCAGGAAAGACGTGGAATGGTAGCTCTCCCGACTCGTCTCCCAAAGAAAGAAGCGATCACATAAACTGGATGGAGTCCCATGTCAAAGCTCATGGCTCTGAATAACTACAGCTCTTCATTATAAAAATGGTGGCCCCCGTACTCCTGTGACAAAATGTGCGCCGGAGTACCATATGCAGAAACTTCCACACCGGACACTTAATGGAGCGATAGGTGGACAAACTGGTAGTCAACCCATCTTCTATCCCAGTTAACTCAAACCACATATCAGTGGAGTATGGCTGCCTGTACTCTGGTGACTCCTGAAGTCCCGCTAGTCCCACATTGCTCTGAGGGGGAAACCCGAGGAGATGTCCAAATGAATCGTACGACTCGGTAAACCATTGCCCCCCAACGAGAAACAGATATGCTGCCTAGTGAGATTTACGACCTTAGCGTCCCAACTGAAAGTCGACCAAAACTCTTGAAGTGGAAGAAGAGGTGCAGCATCTGTAACCTGGGCAATAACGAGGAGGTGTCCTCGTCGCAACCTGAACATCAACCTGTTGTAGAACTCAGGAAAAGCTTCCCGAATTCCTTGAAATCGATGAGGGCTCCAACAGTGGGGGTAAGATGGTGAATCTTCTGAAAGCGCGTCCAATGCTCCTCAGAAAGCTGGAGAATGAGCCGGTGAAGGTTGTCCGTCTGCCGCCAGCAGCAGGAATAAATGGTTGTATAGGCAAAGCTTCCTCCCTATCCGAATCTCGCTCATTCGCAGCCGGTTGAGGGTCAGTGTGTGGTGGTGCAGAAGACGAACCCCTGTCTTCATAATTTGATTGCATTGCTGCCTTGCCCTTGTCCATAATCTGCAACTTAGCAGCAACTCAGTTCACTACAAGAAAATGACATCCTAACAGCGGATTTTTAGTGATTCTAACAGCGGATAGGCCGCTGTTAGAAATCCTAACGACGGTTGCATATCCGCTGTTAGGTTGACTAACGTAAGGTGAGCTAACAGCGGATATTCTGACCACCGTTAAACCTAACAGCGGTTATTTCTAACAGCACTTAAAATCCGCCGTTAGAATTCCGATCAGATTTAAAAAAATTGCAGAAACCTGCATAGCAGGTTCTGCTTTTTCTTCTTCCTCCGATCTTCTTCTTCTTCTTCTTCCTCCGATCTTCTCCTTCTTCTTCTTCTTCTTCCTCCGATCTTCTCTTCTTCTTCTTCTTCTTCTTCCTCCTCCTCCGAGCTTCTTTCTTCTTCTGCTTCTTCTTCTACTTTCTTCTCTTCTTTCTTCCTTTTCTTCTTCTTCTTTCTTCAACATAGTACCTGCAATCAAACATAAAATTTAAACCCCTAATCTCATATCAAAACTCTAGATTCAACCAAAACCAAAAATTAAATGGAGATGAATAACCTTTTCGACACATGTTCTTCTTCTGCCACCGCTGCTGGCCGGAGTCTGAGTGGATTCAGCAGAGGCGGAGGAGGAGTTAAAAGAAGGAAGAAGAAGGGATTTGTTTTTGGGGAAAGAAGGAAGAAGAGGGGATTTGTTTTTGGGGAAAGAAGGAAGAAGAGGGGATTTATTTTTGGGGAAAGAAGAAGAAGAGGGATTCTTTTGGATCTGAAAAAGAAGGAAATAAGGATTGCCCACAAGTCATTGGCTAGGGATGGGCACACGGATCGCCACATCAGCAAAAACCTAACAGTGGATTACCTAACAGCGGTTATATCCGCCGCTAGGTTTCCCCCCCAAAAATTTTGATTTCCCGCTAAGGCGAGATATTTTGGCGCCCCTTGAATTAAACGGCTAACAGCGGATTTTAACAACACTTTTTTTCCGCTGTTATTTAACAACGGATTTTTAAAAATTCGCCGTTAGACTTTTATTCTAACAGCACTTTTTTGTCCGCCGTTAGAAAATTGATGTTAAAATGCAATTTTCTTGTAGTGGTTAGACGCATGAAAGCCTCACCCCACACTTAAAGCTTGAAGTAAGGGCAATGGGGCGAAAACAGAGCAAATTCTGGCACCATAACAGCAGATAAAGGGCGTTCAGGCAAAGCAAACACGCTGAAATATTCAAGCCACCATTCAACATAGCACATAAGTCCACCCAATCATTGGAATCAATTCATGCTTAAAACGGTTCAAACAAATAGCCACGATATCAAGTTGAACAATTTACCAAAGGGACAAAGAAACAATGCTACTGAATCAAAGAGATAATCTCAAAGAAAGCAATAGTCATGTATAAGTCAGCCAACTAATCAAACATGGAGCATCAAACACTTAAACCGGCACAAATGCACAAAGAGAGGTAAAATCCTCAATTTAGCGTAATCAAGCTACAATCAGTCCAAATCAATCTCTCCAATATGCCAAGGCACACCCTAAGATCCTTCAAAACACCTTAAATCATCAGAATACAACCACAATAAAAAAAACCCCAATTTGCAGAAAATCAGTATAGGAAAGTGACCTATATCATGCAATTCGCCAAGCAAACGGAGTCCAAACAACCCACGATTCAAAATGTAGCTATCCCAGATGATCAATTTCAATAATCCAAACTCAATTCAACCAAACCACAAATTTCGAAAATTAGGGTTCTTAGCTCGAAAATCACTAATCCGAAAATTTCAACTAATCTGAACAAAAATTGGTGCAATAGATTCGTGGTGATGTGTAGAGTAACATACCTCAAAGTGGTGATAGCAAATTCCTCAAGAAAATCGACGAATGATGACACTCGATTTGATGTGATTATCAGCCTCATTTAAGCGACATTTCCTTGCTTAAGACATGGTTTTTAGGGTAGAATGACGAATATTCAATCGATTGCCCTATCTCGTGCCATCTGTGTTACTTTGGCCCGTTTCGGGTCTATTTGATGGTTTTCTAGTGTTTTTGTGTTAGCACAGGTTTTTGCCGTCAAATAAAGTAGCCAATGTCATGTCTAAGGCGTTGGAACCTCGAGGAATTGCACCAGAATCGATCAAAGGAGCCAATCAAGTTCAGAAAATTCCTACCCGGTTTACAAAGGAATTTTCGCCGAAAATACCCTAGTATTTTCGGCGAAAATATCAGCACAAATCAACTGATGCTCAGTCAAGGAAGTTTTCGGCGAAAACCCAAAGTTTTCGCCGAGAACCATCAGTCCGAAAATCACAGGAGATACCAGCCAGAGGACCGTCCATTTACACCATCCTTTTCGGCGAAAATAATCCTTTATTTTCGGCAAAAATATCAGAAGAATCCGGATTAATTAGGGTTAAGTATAAATACTTAACCGGCGGCCCAACAAAAATATACATCATAATATACTTTTCGTAATCAGAATTCGAGGAATTCTCTGAAGTTCTGGAGCGAAGAGTTAGAGTCGAAGAGCCGGAAAGAGATCGTGACGCCATCCCTTCCATCTCGGAGCTAGGATTGCGGTTTACCGAAGATCGAAGTCTGTTAGAGTCGTCTTGATTAGGTTTTTCAGATTCTATTATGTTCTTCCTCTGGATGATGAACTCTTTCTTTGTTTTTGATTCTTTTGTGATAAGCATGAGTAGCTAAACTCGTTAGAACTTAGACTAGATGAACCCTAAGTGACCCAGGGCTTTAAAGCGGTCACTGATCGGCGGTAATTATATTCGAAATTCAATCAGTTTCTCTTTCATGTTTGATTTGTTCTTCATTGTTCATGTTTCTTGTCTGGATTGATCACCTAGATTAGATTCTTGTTAAGCTAAGGATAGAAGCAATCGCTCTCCTTACTTTAGAACATCGAATTGAACAATTAACCTTATAATTGGAGCGTGCCTTTCGTAGGAACCGGTTAGGGTTAATCCACTGCAAGAGTAACTCATAAATCGTTAGTAATTGCACCAATTAAGTTAAGTCGTTGCGAGAGGCGACCGTACCCGGGCGACTAATTAATCTTGGTAGCTAGAATGGATAGAGCGAACGTTCGCCGGTCTTAAACCTAGGGTAAGGAGTTATGGTGGTGTCTTAGTAATTGATTGAATGAGAATCGAAATCCGCTGATCTGTTGATTGCCAGTGCTCTGAGGAACGAAGGGGGATTCAAAGTCTAAGTTCGTCTGTCATCTTTGTTTTCAACCCTAATTTCCAATCTGGTTTAGTTTAATTTTTTAATTTCTCTGCATTTCTTAGAATTAGAAGTCGTGGAACTCACACCACGCACGAAGTGCTTACATTCGAGTATTTTGCTAGTTTTTGGAGTAGTCAATCATAGAAGGCCCGTGGAATACGATCTACCCTAGCTTGTTAGCTTTGTTAGTTATTTGGTTGAATCGTCAACGACAGGTTCACCAAATTGGCGCCGTTGCCGGTGACTTCTTTGATTGTTTGAAAGAAGAACTGGCAATTTATTCTTCTACTTTCCATCTTTCATTTTTCCACCCACTTCGATTTTACGCCGGTATGTTTGCTTTTGTTGCTTGTAGGTTGTTCTACAGGTTTATGAACCGCTCGATCGCTCATTCTCAGTTTAAGCCGGGTAATTCTACTCCACCGAAGAAATCGCGAGCTCAGAAGCAAGTCATAATCATTCCGCTTACACCACCTATCCCTAATAAGATTGAGGAGTTGAAGGAGAACTCCTCATCTTCATCCGTTCCATCCACTACTTCAGATTCACCACCACCTTCTCCTCCCGCAGAGGCTGCTCAACGCACCATGGCGGAATACTGTAGACCAATTGCGACTAACTTTCGAGCTAGCGTCGTTGTGCCGCACAACGATGACGACCCTGACTATGAGATCACAATTTCCTTCCTGAACATGGTCTCTAGGGATCTTCGATTCGAAGGGAAGCCGCAAGAAAACCCCTGCACACATTTGGCGAACTTCCTAGCCATGTGAGAGACGTTTAAGAGCGGGAATCTCGGTAGGAACAATCTTTGCTTACGAGTATTCCCATTCTCTCTTAAAGGCAACGCCAAGATATGGCTCAGCTCGAAACCACCTGGCTACTACACTAACTGGGATAATCTAGCTCAGGACTTCATAGAGGAATACTATCCCCCTTCAAGAACAACATTCTACAAGGATAGCATCGCTAGATTCTCTCAGAAGGAAGGAGTAAGCTTATACAATGCTTGGAACGAATTCCAAGAGCTTCTCTCTGAATGCCCTCATCATGGATTCAACCAGGGACAGCTAGCCGAAATCTTTGCCCAAAGTATTAATGAAGAAACGGCTGAATGGGTCAACACTTTAGCTAATGGCAACTGCACAGCACTTGAACCAGAAGTTGCTCTTCTTCATTTTTCAGACTGCGCATCTAAGTCCAGAAATTGGGAGAGACAGTTTGAAGCAGCCAAGAGTCAACCAAGCAGTGAAGATCAGATTAAGATTGAGGTACAGAAACATATGAAGGAGATCTTCGGTACAGCTAATAACTGGTCTAAAGAGGAAGTGAATTTCATTGATCAAGGTTTCACCAATGATCAAAGAGGCTACCCCAACTACCGTCAGTTCAGAACACCTCCTCAACAACAGGGAAGGTTCCCTGAGCGTCCTCCTTCCAACTTTGGATTCAACCGGAGTCAGAATCAATGCTGGGAAAATAGTTATCAAGATCCTCCCAGATTCGCCGGAGCACAGCAACCTCAGAATTTTACGTCTGATAACACTTGGGAGAGGAGAATGGCCCATAAGTTTGATCTGATTGCAGCACGGCTTAATGATCACGAAGAGAAGTTTAAAGCCCAAGAAGCTTTTAACCAAGGACAGATCGCACAAGGACAGAGAATAGAGAGCATGGTAAATAAAGTTGCTAGCTTGTTAGCCAACCTTCCTCTCTTCAATCAGGCGCCATCTCAAAACAACTCCTCCATGAAGAACGAGCAAGCTAAAGTCATCACAACCAGGAGCAGTGAGCAGAATAGCCTGGAGAAGAAGAAGGAAGCATTATCCATTCTCTCTACGGGAGAGTGTTCGGCTATCGTCTCGCAATCACCACCCATACCTATCCCAGCTAAGTGCTCTGATCCTGGTCCTTTTACGTTACCTTTAATCATTAACGGCATTGAAATTGAGCGTAGTTTGGTTGATCTAGGTGCGTCTATAAATGTCATGCCTATGTGTTTATATAAGAAATTGAACCTAGGTGAATTACAACCTGCTAGCATGCATGTAGTGTTCGCCGACAGAACTCTAAAAGAACCTAGAGGCATAATCAAGGATGTAATCACTTGTTGTGGCCCTTTCCAATTTTTCGCTGACTATGTAGTAATGGATACTCAAGAGACATATTCTACCCTTCTCTTAGGCCGGCCATTTATGGCGACAGCCGGCATTAACATTAATGTTCCAAATGGTTCGTTAACATTAAGGGTTGGGAAGGATAATGCAACATTCCATCTCAAGGATGGTATGAAATACACTCCTAAGGGAGAATCACATTGTTTATCCGTAGAAACTGTGGAGTTGGCCTCGGTCAATTCATTACTGACGTCTCTTCTAGTGTTCCTAGATCAATTGCTGTTGCAGGTGCTGGACAGGTTAGCAAGCAGAAACAAAAACCTGTCCCTCAAAAGCCGCCAAAGAAGAAGGAACTGCAAGCCTCTTCTAAACCGCCAAGCAAGGAGTCTGGCAAGTCAAGAAGGAAGAATCATAAGAAGAAGCAGACTCAGATGGTCTGGAGACCAGTTGTTCGACCACCGTCTACCGATCCAGCTGCCGGAACAAGTATGGAGGGAGAAGCCAAAAGCATCTCCTAAGGAAATACTGACGATCACCGATCCTGGTGATATCAAGCCGGAGATTAAAGTAAAGAAGGAGCTGATCGTTCTCGTTCCATCCACGGTCTTCCTTGTGGAAGACGACCTATTTTTGCCACCGCCGCCGTTTTCCTCCGCCGCCGCCGTCTCCGACCACCGCGCCCCCTTCCCCTCTCTTTTCCGATCCCGTTGAGCCCTAGAACGTTCGAATCGGAGCTCTACAGCTCTAGTTCACCCAAACCCTTATTTTCAGAGTTTTCACCGATTTCTCCCAAACCGTTCGTTTTTAGCATCCATGGCTTCAAGGTAAGTTGTAGAACTTTTCATTACGAATCTTTTGACATATTGATTGCTGAATTTCGTCGGGTTGACTTTCGGTTGACTTTTTAGTTTGCCTTGATTTGCGTGCCAACTGATTTCGTGTGAACTAGGTTAGCTGAACTTGTTGAACTGTTCTAGCATGCTTAGGAGTTTCGTGCTTAATTTTCATATCATTTGATCATGTGTTGCTATGCATACGATTGATTCTTTGTGATGTTGACTTGTGAGAAATGTCGGTTTGACCATGAACTGTTTTTGATCAATTGGCTGCCGTATGTGTTCATTCTCATTCAGATTATTGTGTTTTCCATCTGAGATCATATTTTACCGTCGTTCTCCGCTTTGTGATAGTCTTGCCATGATTAGGGTTCATTATGTTATAGTGTTGACTTTCTGAATGTCGGTTTGACTCTTTGAACTCTGATTGTGATTATCCAATTATGGCTGTTCCTAAGCATATTTTTTTATTGTCTATGATTACCGTTACTCCGCTTTGCTTACCCCCACTCGGTTTTCCTCATTTCTTTGTGAAACTGAGTTTTTCTACTAAGTGTGGGGTAGGGTTTTAAGTTTGACTGATCTGGTTTCGTTCTGGTTTTAGGAACACCACTTATGAGCGCAGGACCAAGGCACGACTTGATGCCGCCTCGAGCTCCAGAGCCCCCAGCTCCCGTCACACCCGCCGTTCAGGGCCCTCCTCCAACATTACCTCGTCGGGCTGGGTACCATCGCACTATCGCTCGTCTACCCGACTTCTACTTCGAGTGCTTCCAGAAGATCGAACATGTTCGGGGAGCTAAAGTACGCCCTCTTTCCATGGAGTCCCTCAGCGAGCACGACAAGGACTACCACCGGGAAAAGTGCATGACGCCCTAGCACCGGCCGACCTCCTAAAGCTGACCACCATAGCTGCCGACTTCCCAGACATCGCCCTTCAGGAGTTCTGGGCGACCTTTGATCTGGATGAGCACAAGAGGAGGCAAGGCCAGAAGGTTGTTACCTTATATCTGGGTGGAGTATACAGGACGCTCACCTATGATGAGTTTGCTGCTCATCTAGGTATCCCCTACGAGCACTATCATGGACATCACCTCGGCTGGGCGACGATGATGACGAGGAGGCATACCATGCACTCTGGAGCCACATGACTGGAGTGCCTGGCGATCGCCTTGGGGAGCATAACTCAGTTAAGTCGCTCTCTCATCCTCTCTTTAAATTTATTCATATGGTTTGGCGTAGATCGCTTTTATATGTTCCAGATAAGGATCGCCACCATATCCTCAAGGAGGAGCTTATGCTTCTCCGAGCCATCCGAGAGAGCTACCCTCTTCACCCCTGATGGGTGCTTGCTCGCATCTTCCGCCAGAAGACCAAGAGGCGGACGCCACCTCGTGCACTCCTGGGAGGTAACTTCATAGGTCAGCTCATCATCTCCTTTGGCATCAGCCATGAATATGGCCGAACATTCCCCGACACCAAGTTAGGACCGTTGGAGGAGACTTAGCGGTCGAGTACGACCTAGAGCTGGACCTCAGTCCCTAGGTGGCGGCAGATCCTCCCCTCCAGCATGTAGCCGAGTCGGAGGAAGATGATGATACTGAGCAGCAGCAGCCCCAGCCGCAGCCAGAATTCCATGACCATATACCCTCGCCCCATCATCAGGCAGGGTATGCTCACAAGTCGCCGCCGCATTTCCCAGATCCGTACCAGGCACCTCACCCTCAGCACCGACCGCACCCCGCGGACATTGGTGAGCTGTATGAGCAACTGCAGGAGTGGCGCATCACCCACAACGCCACTCAAGAGGCGAGATGGACTATTATGCAGCAGCATATGCACGCGCCGACAGGCGGTATGAGGCACAGCTGGCGTGGCAACGTCAGCTCGGCGAGCACCTCCACTTTCCACCCCCCGACGCCCCTGACCAGCCATGATCATGTGGTGTCATTTTCCTTGTCCTTTCTTTTTATTCATTCTTTTCGGATTTCGATCCACCTTTTTTCCGAGTGGATCCGGGACACTTGTCCCGGTTTCCTTTTTATGTTTCATTTGTTTTTGTTTTGTAGGCAGTAGGGAGATTCCCTTTGCTTCGCTTTGGTAGATCGCCTCCGCTCCGAGGACCCGTGCTCATCCCCTACGCCAATCATCTCGGTCCAGGTTCTTCTACTTCACTATGAACTCTAGAATTAGTCCTCTGAGGACACAGTCCAATTTAAGTGTGGGGTAGGATGCTAGAGAACCTTGCATGAACTTGATTGCCCTTGATTGTGTTTTGTGTGTGCCTCGTGATTCCATTCCAGTCTCTATAGCATTAGAATGGCTCAGTTCTTGATTTTTCATGTTAAGTTGTTGTTCAAACCTTCATAATGATGCTTAGACTGCTTAACCTAGAACTTGATAACCAACTTGTGTACTTTGATGCTAAACTGCCTGGTCAGAACAGAATTTTTTAAATCACACTTGTAGTTTGTAGCCTTGATTGCATGAAAATGACCGAATCCGACTAGCAAACCAAATGTGAGCTTTTGATCCATTGCACGTAACTTGCAATTTTAATTCTTTCTGAGTGATTTTCTGTTTACTTGAATGAGTTAGAATTTGCATGAGACCTACTTGAGACCACACGATGACACAAGTTCTAGAAGGATAGGGGCACCTAGATTCAGCTACTAAGCCAGATAGCTGATGACACTCAATTTGACGTGATTATCAGCCTCATTTAAGCGACATTTCTTTGCTTAAGACATTGTTTTTAGGGTAGAATAACGAATATTCAATCGATTGCCCTATCTCGTGCCATTTGTGTTACCTTCGCCCATTTCGGATCTATTTGATGGTTTTCTAGTGTTTTTGTGTTAGCACAGGTTTTTGCCGTCAAATAGCGTAGCCATGGACGTGTCGTAGGAACCTCGAGGAATCAAACCGGAACCGATCAAAGGAGTCAATCAAGTCAAACCAAAAATCTGCCATTCACACTTACAGTTTCGGCGAAACCAGGCCCCCAGATTCGGCGAAACTAGCAGTTCAAATCAGCTGATGCCAAGTGAAGACTGATTTCGGCGAAACCATTAAGCTCTTCGGACCGAAAATGCAAGGCAGAGAAATCATGGCCATTTACACAAGAATTTTCGTCGAAACTATCCCTATGGTTTCGGCGAAAACATCAGCTCAGCCCGGCCCAACTAGGGATAAGTATTTATACTTAATCCGGCGGTCCGGAGAGGGATATACAATATACGATTCATAATTAATCATAATACAACTTTTCGAGATCAGAATTCTCTGAAGTTCTGGAGCGAAGAGTTGGAGTTCGAAGAGCCGGATAGAGATCGTGACGCCATCCCTTCCTTCTCGGAGAACCGGAGCTAGGAGTGCAACTTACCGAAGATCGGAGTCTGTCAGAGTCGTCTGAATTAGGTTTTTCAGATCCTTTTCTGTTCTTCCTCTGAATGATGAACTCTTTCCTTGTCTTTGTGTCTTTTGTAATGATCATGAGTAGCTAAACCCTTTAGAGCTTAGACTAGATGAACCCTAAGTGACCCAGGGCTTTAAAGCGGTCACGGATCGGCGGTGATTAGATTCGAAATTCAATCAGTTCTTTTTCATGTTTGATTCGTTCTTCATTGTTCATGTTTCTTGTCTGGATTGATCACCTAGATTAGATTCTTGTTAAGCTAAGGATAGAAGCGAACGCTCGCCTTACTTTAGAACATCGAATTAAACAATTAACCTTATAATTGGAGTGTGCCTTTCGTAGGAACCGGTTAGGGTTAATTCACTACAAGAGTAACTCATAAATCACTAGTAATCTCACCAATTAATTAAGTCGTTGCGAGAGGCGACCGTACCCGGGCGGCTAGTTAATCTTGGTAGTTAGAACGGATAGAGCGAACGTTCGCCGGTCTTAAACCTAAGGGTAAGGAGTTATGGTGGTGTCTTAGTAATTGATTGAATGAGAATCGAAATCCGCTGATCTGTTGATTGCCAATGCTCTGGGGAACGAAGGGGGATTCAAAGTCTAAGTTGTCTGTCATTCTTGTTTTCAAACCCTAAATTCCCAATCTACTTTAGCTTAATTTGTTTTAATTTCTCTGCATTCCTTAGAATTAGAAGTCGTGGAACTCACACCACGCACAACATGTTTTTCCTTGAGTAATTTGTTAGTTCTGAAGTAGCCAATCATTCGAAGGCCCGTGGAATACGATCTATCCTAGCTCTTGAGCTTGATAGTTATTTGATTGAACCTGCTCAGTTGCCGGGGACTTCTTTTGATTGTTGAAAGAAGATCTGGCAATTTATTCTTCTATTTTCCATCTTTCATTTTTCCATTCACTTCGATTTTACACTGGTTTTGTTTGTCTTTGTTATCTGTAGGTTTACAGGTGTATGCCTCACCGTCCTTGGACTCGCTCTCAGACCGAACATGCCAAGATTGCAGGAAATCCAGGCAGTTCTGCTACACCTCTACGATCACAGATTCTGAAGGAAGGCAGATCCAATCCATTCATCACTCCGATCAAGATCGAGGAACCGAAGGAGAGTTCCTCATCTCCGTCTTCACCGCACTCTTCATCCGCTTCATACACCGAGTCACTTTCACCCCCTCCATCTCCCACCATGACCGATAGATTACCACCTAACGGCGATCAACCGCCGCCACCCCCACCTGCACAGAAGAGTCTAGCAGACTATAACAAGCCGAGCGCGACTAGCGTTCGATCTGCCATTGCCGTTCCGCGCATTGAAGGAGATCCTGACTATGAGATCAAGATTCCATTCTTGACCATGATCTCTAGGGATTTACAGTTTGAAGGCAGGCCCCTAGACAATCCGTGCACTCATCTTGCAGACTTCCTTGATCTCTGCAATACTTTTAAAAACGGAAACCTCGACAAAAACACTCTTTGTCTGAGGGCTTTCCCGTTCTCTTTGAAAGGCGCTGCTAAGAGGTGGCTTACTGGCAAACCACCTGGCTACTACACTAACTGGGATACTCTGGCTCAGGACTTTGTTGAAGAATACTTCCTTCCGCCAGAACAACCGCCATCAAGGACAGCATCGCCAGATTCTCCCAGAAAGAAGGAGAAAGTTTATATGATACTTGGAATCGATTCCAAGAACTTCTCTACACCTGCCCTCATCATGGATTCGAGCAGAGGCAGTTAGCTGAAATCTTCTCTCGAGGACTTCGAGAAGAATCTGCCAAGTGGGTCAATTCTCTAGCTGAAGGGGATTGCACTACACTCACTCCTGAAGCTGCTCTTCTGCACTTCGCAAACTGTGCCTCCAAGTCAAGGAACTGGGAGTGACAATATGAAGGATCGAGGAGCAAGCTAGATTTCGAAGCAGCTATCAAAGCAGAGGTAGAGAAGCATTTGAAGAAGTCTACCACACCAATAAGCCACCGACAGCTTCTGTCTATGTTGCCGATTGCGAGTGGTGTGGAGCTTGCTCACATAACGGAGCCGTTGTCAGAATTTTGGTAAGGCAGAAGTCTGGTCTGCCGAAGAGGTAAATTTCATCCAACAAGGCTTCGTTAATAATCAGAATGGTTATGTCGGTTATCGTAACTTCAGACAGCAAGGGAACTATCACGACAGACCTCCCTATAATGCTGGCGCCAATCATAACCAGAACCAGAATAACCGCCCGGCTGGTCAAGTTCAGGATCAGAAGCCTAACCATCCGCCGGCAGGTGTTTACCAGCCGCCGCATCGCAATCCGAGTAATTATGGAACTGCTCCTGGCAATCGCCAGAATCAATATCTTAACAATACCTATCCAGGACAGCAGCATCAAAGAGATAATAATGTCAGTGACCTGGATAAGAAGCTCAGCCAGATCATCACAAGACTCGATGATCATGACAGTCAGTTCAAGGCTCAAGCTCTTCTCAATCAAGAACAAATAGCATCTGGACAAAGAATTGAGCAAGTCGTGAACAACATCTCGAGCATGCTAGCATCTGGTCGACCATTTGGCCAGCTTCCAAGCCAGACAGAGCCAAACCCGAGAAAAGAACAGGCTAAAATGGTAACTGCTCGAAACTTCCAAACTTAATTGCTGATGCCTTTTCTGTTTTACGCAGGATCGCTGAAACTCCGGAAAAAGAGGAAGAAGAGGAACAGAAACCAGCGCCTAAGGATGATCCTCCTCTTGCACCATACGTCGTGAAGCCTCCTTTTCCTAGAGCACTGCTGCCAAACGCAAGGATCGAGACTGGCATGAAGGGGAACAAGGAAGGATACCCTGACATTCGTATTAAGAAACCTGTCTCTCCATATCCAGCTAAGTTATCTGATCCTGGTTCTTTTACCTTGCCTTTGGTCATCAATGATGTTGAAATTGAACGTTGCTTAGTTGATCTAGGAGCATCTGTTAATGTCATGCCTGTGAGTCTATATGAAAAGTTAAACCTAGGGGAACTTGAACCGCCTAGTATGCAACTCGTCTTTGCTGGTAGATCGCTTAAAACCCCTAAGGGAGAAATTAAAGACGTTGTCACTAAATGTGGTCCGTTCACGTTCTTAGCTGATTATGTGATTATGGATACTAGTACAGATGACGCTACTATTATCATAGGTCGACCTTTCATGGCTACTACTGGAATGAATATTAACGTCCCTAATGGTTGTTTGACTTTAAGAGTTGGTAAAGAAACGAAAACGTTCCGTCTTAAAGATGGCATGAAATATGACTCTAGGAATGAAGAATCTCACTGCTTAGCTGTTGAAACTGTGGAGTTGACTCCGGTCAACTCCGTTACTAATGCTTCTTTCCAGTGTCTCTAGATCAGTTGTTGCTACAGGTATTAAACAGGTCACTATGAAAAAACCAGAAATTTCGGTTCAGAAGCCGCTTAAGAAGAAGAAAAGGAACTGCAAGCCTCTTCTAAACCACCGAGCAAACCTCGAGGAAAGAACAAGAAGACAAAGACCCAAATGGTCTGGAGACCAAAAATTTCGTCGTCTTCCACCGAGCCAGCTGCACCACCAATTCGTTCCGAGAAACCGGCGCCGGACAAGTATGGAGGGAGAAGCCGAAAGCATCTCCTAAGGAAGTACTAACGATCACCGATCCTGGTGATAACAAGCCGAAGAAGAAAGAAAAAGAGAAGCCGACAGTCCTCATTCCTTCCATCGTCACACTCAAGAAGGATGATCTCTCTAGAGAGCTGTTCGGACCATTCAAGTTCGTTGATCATCTTCCCGACGGACGTACCAAACTACTACATGCAAACGGGGAGAGATTCACGCTTATCGGAGAAGTCTCGAAGCTGTACTTTATGAACTCCAGACGCGAGCGCGAAGGAGAATCTAAGTTGGGATGTCTCCTAATACCGTCCAGGTATCGTCCAGCTCAAGGACGTTAATAAAAGAGCGCTTCGTGGGAGGCAACCCACGGCTGGAGTCAGTTTTGTTTTGTTTCAACCTTGGTATTTTAGAGTCGGTTCGGGAGAGCCAAGAGTGTCATTTTGTTTGATTTATTATTTTCGTGTAGAGTCTGCATGTCATAGAGTCAGTCGCAAGTTGATTGAGGTCGTTCCGATTTTTCTGGATTTAACTGTGATTTTCTGAAGTTGGCCTGATTTACGAAAATATTTTAAACCCGAACAGTTCAAAATTTTCGGCGAAACCACCCTTGTTTTCGGCGAAACCGATTTTCAAATTCGGACCTGTTTCTCCTGTTCCTCATTTTCGGTTCGAAAATTTTCTGATTTCGGCGAAACCATCCCAACTAAAATTTTCGGCGACACCGAGCTTCCATTTTCGGCGAAACCGCCTGTTCAAATCGGTCAGTCCATTTTAACTAGTAGTTTCGGCGAAACCATCCCCCTACTTTCGCCGAAACTCATTTGCAAAATCACTTAATTTATCCTTTAAAAATCCGGTCCACTTCCTCTCTCCTTCTCTTATTTTCGCTCAGCCTACCCGAAACCCCCCTCTCCTTTTGAAATTGCCGAACGCCCCACTTTCAACACTCCGCCGTCGCCGCCGTTTCACTCGCCGCCGCCATCGCCGACCGCCGCCGCACCTCTCCCCTCCTCATTCCGATCCCAACAAGCCCTAGATCGTCCAAATCGGAGCTTTGCAGCTCCAGTTCACCGAAAACCTAGTTTTCAATGTTTTTCACCGATTCCTCCCAACCCGTTCAGTTTTTGCTTCCATGGCTTCAAGGTAAAGTGCACACCTTTTCAATAGAATCTTTTGACATATGGATTGCTGAATTTCGACCGGGGTTGACTTTCAGTTGACTTTTCGGTTTACCTCGTTTTGCGTGCCGACTGTTTCGTGTGAACTAGGATTGACTGAACTTATAGAACTGTTCTAGGATGCTTAGGGAGTTCCGTGCTTAATTTCCATATCATTTGGTCATGTGTTGCTATGCATACGATTGATTCTTTGTTATGTTGACTTGTGAGATATGTCGGTTTGACGTTGACTTGTTGTTGATCGTTTGGCTGCCCCAAGTGTTCATTCTTGCTCATATTATCGTGCTGCCAATTGAAATAATATTTTATCGTCATTCTCCGAGTTGTGACAGTCTCGCCATGATTAGGGTCCAATATGCTTGAATGTTGACTTTCTAAATGTCGGTTTGACTTTTTGAACTCTGATTGTAATTATCCGATTCTGGCTGTTCCGAAATATGTATTTTAATGTCTATGATTACCGGTTGCTCCGCTTTACTTACCCCACTTAGTTTCCCTCGTTTCTTTGTGAAATTGAGTTTTTCTACTAAGTGTGGGGTAAGGTTTTGGTCGACTAATTTGGTTTCATTCTGGTTTAGGAACACCTTTGAGCGCAGGACTAAGGCGCGACTCGATGGCGCCTCGAGCTCAGGAGCTGCCGCTCCCGTCACACCCGCCATTCTGGGTCCTCCACCAGCACTCCCTCGCCATGTTGGATACCATCCCACCATCGCCCGTCTACCGGACTTCTACTTTGAGAGTTCCAGAAGATCGAGCACATCCGGGGAGCTGACATGCGTCCTTTATCCATAGAGTCGCTCCAAGAGCATAATGAGGATTACTACCGGAACGTGCATGACGCCCTAGCACCGGCCGGTCTCCTAGAGCTGACCACCATAGCCGCCGAGTTCCCAGACATTGCTCTCCAGGAGTTCTGGGCGACATTTGACTTGGACGAGCATAAGAGGAGACGGGGCCAGAAGGTGATCACCTTCTTTCTTGGTGGGGTGTACAGGCAGCTCACCTACGATGAGTTTGCCGCTTATCTGGCATCCCCTACGAGCACTATCACGATCACCACCTCGGCTGGGGCGATGATGATGACGACGAGGAGTTACACGCCCTCTGGAGCCACATGACAGGCGTGCCTGGCGATCGCCTCAGGAAGAGCAACTCAGTTAAGTCTCTCTCTCACCCGCTCTATAAGTTTATTCATATGGTTTGGCGAGAGGTCACTTTTATATGTCAGAGACAAGGATCGCCACCATATCCTTAAGGAGGAGCTCGTGCTTCACCGAGCCGTCCGAGAGAGCTACCCTCTCCACCCCGGCTGGGTGCTAGCTCACATCTTCAGCCAGCGGACCAAGAGGAAGAAGCTACCACGCAAACTCTTGGGAGGCAACTTCATAGGTCAGCTCATCCTCTCCTTCGGCATCAGCCATGAATATGGCCCTAACATTCCACGACACCCAATTATGACCGTTGGAGGAGACTTGGCGGTCGAGTACAACTTAGAACTCGACCTCATCCCCATGTAGCAGAGATCCTCCACTCCAACCTGCGGTCGAGTCGGAGGACGAAGATGATGCTGAAGAGCAGCAGCCACAGCCGCCGCCTGAGTTTCAAGATTATATACCCTCGCCACACCATCAGGCAGGGTACATCCACCAGTCGCCGCCGCGCATTCCAGATCCATTTCCGGCGCATACTCACCAGCCGCAACACCACCCCGCGGACATTGGTGAGCTGTACGAGCGACTGCAGGAGTGGCGCATCACCGCAACGCCACTCAAGAGACGAGATGGACTATTATGCAGCAACACATGCACCGCGCCGACAGGCGATACGAGCGACAACTCGGCGATTACTTCCACTTCCCCACCCTGACACCTCTGACCAGTGATGATCAGGTGGTGTCCTTTTCCTTGTCCTTTCTTTTTATTTATTCTTTTCTGACTTCGGTCCAACTTTTTTCTGTGTGGATCCGGGGCACTTGTCCCGGTTTCCTTTTTATGTTTCATTTGTTTTTGTTTTGTAGGCAGTTGGGAGATTCCCTTTGCTTCAGGTTCTGTTACACTTCCCTCCGCTCTCTGGACCCGTGCTCATCCCCTACACCAATCATCTCGGTCTAGGTTCTTCCATTCCACTTTGAACTCTAGAATTAGTCCTGTGAGGACACAGTCCGATTTAAGTGTGGGGTAGGATGCTAGAGAACCTTGCATGAACTTGATTGCCCTTGATTGGTTTTTGTGTGCCTCGTGATTCCATTCCAGTCTCTCTAGCATTAGAATAGCTCAGTTCTTGATTTTTTGATGTTAAGTTGTTGTTCAACCTTTCATAATGATGCTTAGACTGCTTAACCTAGAACTTGAGAACCAACTTGTATGCTTTGATGCTAAATTGCCTGGTCAGAACAGAATTTTAAAATCACACTTGTAGTTTGTAGCCTTGATTGCATGAAAATGACCGAATCCAACTAGCAAACCAACTGTGAGCTTTTGATCCATTGCACGTAACTTGCAATTTAAATTCTTTCTAAAGTGGTTTGCTGTTTACTTGAATGAGTTAGAATTTGCATGAGACCTACTCGAGACCACACGATGACACGAGTTCTAGAAGGATAGGGGAACCTAGATTCAGCTACTAAGCCAGATAGCCTACCTTAACGATAAATCCACTAGGTTTAGACCCTTGAGCTTGGCCTGTTCTTTCGGTTCGATAATACATTACAGCCATTTCCCGTTTCTTTCATTCCCCGTTGATCCCCTGTGGTTGTAGTCCTAGATTGACCTACCGGAAGTCGGTTTGTGGTAACCTGCCTATAGCCATTAAACAGGTGGTCTTAGCTAATATGCCCAGACGTGTAAATCCCTCTAGCAACTAAGAGAAAAATCGGCACAAAAAGAAAAAAAAGTAAAGTAAGAGAAGAAGCAAGCTTCAGACAAAAAAAAAAAAAGAGAAGTAAAAAATCAGAAAAATACGAAAAAGTTCAAAGTGTAGTTCAATAAAACGTTCTTCTCCCTACAAATGGAAGAACGAAGTCAAAAGAAAAGTTCAAAAGAAAGCAAATGAAGAAAAATCGTGTAAAGAAAAAGAATAAGTGCTAGGTTGCTTGAGGGTATCATAGGACGAGCGTTCATTATTCCACCAGTGTTTGGTTAGACGGTAGGAAGCCATAGATTAGATTCGAGGGAAGTTAGTCGAAAGCTACACAGCACCAAAGTCATCATCATTCATCCCCATCATCCATCTCATTATAAACCCGAGTAGTGTAGTATTCATTACGGTCCTAGCAGGGAAGTCCTTCTTGACTAGATACTCGTGTTGTCACAGTGGTGGAGATGTGGTCGAAATGCAAACCTATGACAGAATTCGGTAACAGAAAATGATCGAGAGCAGAAACACGTCCTTAAACACAGAGAGTGAGAGTTCCCATTGTACTAAATACATCCTGTGTGAGAAGTCTGGTCGGATCAGGTCAAATTCGTGCATGATTGATTGCTAATTACTTGTCGTGTGCAGTTTATTAGTGAGACCAGGTAGTTTGGCTGATCAGTATGCATGTTAGGTTTCTTGTTCTAGGATCGATCTGTCTAATAATTCATTGTGTTTGATTGAGCTCCAATTTAATCGATCTTATCATTTATGAACATGAGCGTTTCTATTCAGTTTGCTTGAGGACAAGCTGGTGAACGTGTCGTTGTGATGCGTTCAACCAAATAACTACTAATGCTAAGAAAAAGGTATAGCAGATCGTATTCGACTCGAGGTTTCTTCTAATCGACTACTTTGAAGAAGCTGGCAAATTACTCAGGTTAAAACACTTTGTGCGTGGTGTGAGTTCCACGACTTCTAATCTATTAAGCAAAGGAAAACAAAAGACAGAAAGATTAAAAGATTGACTAACGGGAAGATAGACGAACTTAGATTTCGAATCCCCCTTAGATCACCAGAGCAACGACAATCACAAGATCAGTGGTTTTCAATTCTAATTCAATCGGTTTCTATACACCACCATAACTCCTTACCCTTAGGTTTAAGACCGGCGAACGTTCGCTCTATCCGTTCTAACTACCAAGATTAACTAGCCGCCCGGGTACGGTCGCCTCTCGCAACGACTTAATTAACTGGTGCAATTACTAATGATTTATGAGTTACTCTTGCAGTGGATTAACCCTAACAGTTCCTACGAAAGGCACGCTCCAATTATAAGGTTAATTGTTCAATTCGATGTTCTAAAGTAAGGCGAGCATTCGCTTCTATCCTTAGCTTAACAAGAATCTAATCTAGGGGATCAATCCAGACAAGAAACATGAACAATGAAGAACGAACCAAACATGCAAAGAGAAACTGATTGAACTTCGAATCTAATTACCGCCGATCCATGACCGCTTTAAGGCCCTGGGTCACTTAGGGTTCATCTAATCTAAGCTCTACAAGTTCAGTTACTCATATCAGAAACAAGAGAATCAAAGGCAACAATGAAGATCATCATACAGAGGAAGAACAAATAAGAACTGAAAAACCTAATTCTGACGACTCCCCCGAAGCTTCAATCTCATGGATCTTCAACTTTAAGCTCCGAGTTCTCCGAGGTGGAAGGATGGCGTCACGATCTCTTCACGGATCTTCGAACTCTCTAAACTCTATCTATCGACCCTAGAGTCGGCTGACTCTCAAAAGTCTGATTTGAGAAAATAAGAATAATGAATTGTTGTGTTCTGTTAATTATTATTCTTCTGGCTGCCGACTCCTGCTTTAAATAGGGTTGATTAGGGTTTTCTGATTCTGTACTTAACCCTAGTTGGGCCGGGCTGAGCTGATGTTTTCGCCGAAACCATAGGGCAGTTTCGGCGAAACTGGCTTTGAGTTCAGGGGGTCCGTCGGCTGTTCATTATTTTCGGTCCGAGCAGTTGAATGGTTTCGCCGAAAATACCTTCTGTTGGCGCCAGTGATTTTCCCTTTCATTTTCGCCGAAAACCCTGGGCTCTTTTCGCCGAAACCATCCTTCTGTTGGCATCAGTTGATTTACACTGTTATCTTCGCCGAAGATGTGGGCTTGGTTTCGCCGAAACTGTAAGTGTGAATGGGCAGATTTTCGGTTTGACTTTGATTGGCTCCTTTGATCGATTCCGGTTCAGTTCCTCGATGTTCCTATGCCTTAGACACGTCCATGGCTACTTTATTTGACGGCAAAAACCTGTGCTTACGCAAAAAACACTAGAAAACCATCAAATAGACCCGAAAAGGGCCAAGGTAACACAAATGGCACGAGATAGGGCAATTGATTGAATATTCGTTATTCTACCCTAAAAACCATGTCTTAAGCAAAGAAATGTCGCTTAAATGAGGCTGATAATCACGTCAAATCGAGTGTCATCAAATACCCCACACTTAAGCTTTTGCTTGTCCTCAAGCAAACTGAACTAGAACACACTCAAAATCACAAATGACACGAGATTAAACCGAGATTCAATTCTAACAATTTGGTTTAGACTGTTCCACGTAGAAAGAGTGACCTACACATGCAAGAACATCAACGAAACAAGTTTTCGATCTCACTAATTTATGCACACTTCAAGTAGTGGTTTTAACAAAGCTCGTTTCTTGGTAAAACAATTAATCATAATTAACCGACTACGATAACACCAATTCTAATCAAAAAGACTTTAAGCTCTAGCCATGATGTGGATGCGGAGGTAGGAAAAGTGACGTGGCTATCGACTCGACTTCATCCGTTTCTAGATCTGTGCGTTACATGTTCTAGCTAGGACCGATTTAAACAACAATTTATTTCAAGTTTCAACTTCTTCGTTCAATTTATTTACTGCATACTAGTGCTCGATACCAAACACTTCACTTAGGTGTTGGACCTGCCTAGCTCACAGTATTTGTGCTTATGCTAGTGCTCAACCCGAACACTTCACTTAGGTGTCGGGCTTGCCTAGCTTTATTTTTAGCACTTTAAAGAACTGTACATTGATTTGCACAACTTAATTACTTGATTTAACCATTTAGCCACTTAATCCTAGCTAGTTATAACTTTTTACACAAGATTTCGAATTGGATTTCCGTCTAATCTCAAGCCACAATCACAGGTGAACAAATATGAAGTGAAAACATGGAAGAAGCTAGCATTTATCATCTTAGAACAGTGTTATCGAGCTTTGTTATTAACAAACCAATCAATTCAATTTATTCAAGTTTCAGCTACTGAAGTGATTTATGATCTGTTCTGACCTAGACTCATTTAATATCAGTTCCAACACGTTAGTTACAGGTTCTAAGTGGAACAGTCTAGACGTCATTGTTCAAAATTAAAGTCAATTTAACATCACAAGTCAAGAATTGAGCAATTCTATGCAAGTGAAATTTTCAAATTTAAACCACAGAATCATAGATAGCAAGCAAGATCATGTAGAATCCTAGACTCCCACCCCACACTTAAACGGTTCTGTGTCCTCACGAATTAATCTAGAGTAGAGAGATACGAAGAACCTGGATGGTGATGGTCGGTGTAGGGGATGAACACGGAGCGTCCGGAGCAGAGCGGAGTAGCTACTCAAGCTCCTACAAAACAAAAACAACAAAAAGATCAAAAGGATACGGGACAAGTGTCCCGGATCCACACAGAATAAAAGTCGAACAAAGAAGGTTAAGGGAAATTTTAAAAATATTTTTTTTTGACGATTGAGAAACTGAAAGAAGGAAGAGAGAGGGTGAATCCGG
This sequence comes from Linum lewisii, assembly GCA_034768395.1. Classification (NCBI taxonomy): domain Eukaryota; kingdom Viridiplantae; phylum Streptophyta; class Magnoliopsida; order Malpighiales; family Linaceae; genus Linum; species Linum lewisii. The sequence continues at coordinate 14,898,760 of CM068299.1, forward strand.
ATTTTAAAGGAATAGTTGGGTGATTTTCAAAATTATTTTCGGCGAAATTAAAAGGGTGTTTCACCGAAAATTTTAGTTCAAATGCACTGCCGTATTTTCGAAGGCGTTTTCGCCGAAAATAACCATATGGTTTCGCCGAAAACTTTAGTTCAAATCACTGCTTGGTTTTCAAAATCAATTTCGGCGAAAACATTATACACTTCGGACCGAAAATATGAAACAGGGAGACTCAGTTGAAAATCCAAAAGGTGATTTCGCCGAAAATGGTAGGGTGATTTCGCCGAAAATGGTAGTTCGGTTTCGCCGAAAATTTAGTTGGGATGGTTTCGCCGAAATCAAAAAATTTTCGAACCCAAAATAGGAAACAGGAAGAATGAGTTCGAAAATCAAGAATCAGTTTCGCCAAAAATGGTAGTGGCTTCGTCGAAAATTTTGAACTGTTCGGGTGAAAATATTTTCGTAAATCAGGCCAACTTCAGAAAATCACAGTTAAATCCAGAAAAATCGGAACGACCTCAATCAACTTGCGACTGACTCTATGACATGCAGACTCTACACGAAAAATATGAAATCAAACAAACTGACACTTTTGGCTTCCCGAAACCGACTCGAACGACGAAAAAGACTGACTCAATAATTAAAAAAAAAGGACTCCAGCCGTGGGTTGCCTCCCACGAAGACTCTCTTTTAACGTCCTTGAGCCGGACGGTACCTGTTAGGGACCCCAACTTAGGAGTTCCTTGAAGTCAATCGTCTTCTTCAAGGTGTGCGGTTGAGTGCCATGTAGCACTCCAGAAGGGTGATGTAACCGGTAGTGTTCCAGTAGATCGTGGTTCTGGTTGGATGACCAGTTCTTCTTGAATTCTCCTTCTGGGGAGGAAAGAGGTAGTACGGCGTGGCATGTTCAATGAGCTCCATCTTCTCCACCTGATGCTCATCAAGAGGTCTCTCAGGATTGAGTGTGTATACTTCCAAATCCTTGACGTCTTCGATTCCCACGTGCTCATCTCTGGCTTGATCTATAGGTTGACTTGGCGGAAACTCAATTGAGGACATCTCCTCGATTTCTTCGTGCTCCTCTTCAGCTTCAACTTCAAGATGGATTGGCTCTATGTCTTCATCAACCACCACCGCCAAGGATTCTTCTAGCTCATAATAGTCATGGATAGGATCATCATCTTCTTCTTCGAACAGCTCTTAAGCGTCTTCTTCATTAACTGCTTTGGTTGCTCGAGCTTGATGTCCGTCGCGAGATGAGCTTGTAGCATTGAAGAGATATTATCCAAGGCAGATTGGGTTCTCGACGAGCATTGTTGATGTTCATGAAGCATCTCTTGGTTATCTCTAGCGCCTTTTTGATGCTCTTGTTGGTGTGTCTCTTGGTAACCTTGTAGCATTGAAGAGATTTTATCAAAGAGGGAGTCAAATCTCGCCGTTTGTTGTTGTTGTTGATGTAGCATTTCTCGATAATGATCGGGATATGGTGCTTCATTGATGTACCGCTCTCGGTATTGGTCATCCCACCTGTTACCCTGCATAATCAAAACTAAGAAGCACTACCCAGTAAATCATGAAAATATGGAGGAAAATAAATGGTAAGGCGGAAAGGTAGAAGAATAATTTGCCAACTCTTCTTTCAACGAAGTAGAAGAGTTCCCCGGCAACGGCGCCAATTTGGTGAACGTGTCATTGTGATGCGTTCAACCAAATAACTACTAATGCTAAGAAAAAGCGTATAGCAGATCGTATTCGACTCGAGGTTTCTTTAATCGACTACTTTGAAGAAGCTGGCAAATTACTCAGGTTAAAACACTTTGTGCGTGGTGTGAGTTCCACGACTTCTAATCTATTAAGCAAAGGAAAACAAAAGACAAAAGATTAAAAGATTGACTAACGGGAAGATAGACGAACTTAGATTTCGAATCCCCCTTAGATCACCAGAGCAACGGCAATCACAAGATCACGGTTTTCAATTCTAATTCAATCGTGTTACTATACACACCATAACTCCTTACCCTTAGGTTTAAGACCGGCGAACGTTCGCTTATCCGTTCAACTACCAAGATTACTAGCCGCCCGGTACGGTCGCTTCTCGCAACGACTTAATTAACTGTGCAATTACTAGTGATTTATGAGTTACTCTTGCAGTGGATTAACCCTAATCGGTTCCTACGAAAGGCACGCTCCAATTATAAGGTTAATTGTTCAATTCGATGTTCTAAAGTAAGGCGAGCGTTCGCTTCTATCCTTAGCTTAACAAGAATCTAATCTAGGGATCAATCCAGACAAGAAACATGAACAATGAAGAACGAACCAAACATGCAAAGAGAAACTGATTGAACTTCGAATCTAATTACCGCCGATCCATGACCGCTTTAAAGCCCTGGTACTTAGGGTTCATCTAATCTAAGCTCTACAAGTTCAGTTACTCATATCAGAAACAAGAGAATCAAAGGCAACAATGAAGATCATCATACAGAGGAAGAACAGATAAGAACTGAAAAACCTAATTCTGACGACTCCCCAGAAGCTTCAATCTCTGGATCTTCAACTTTAAGCTCCGAGTTCTCCGAGGTGGAAGGATGGCGTCACGATCTCTTCACGGATCTTGAACTCTCTAAACTCTATCTATCGACCCTAGAGTCGGCTGACTCTCAAAAGTCTGATTTGAGAAAATAAGAATAATGAATTGTTGTGTTCTGTTAATTATTATTCTTCTGGCTGCCGACTCCTGCTTTAAATAGGGTTGATTAGGGTTTTCTGATTCTGTACTTAACCCTAGTTGGGCCGGGCTGAGCTGATGTTTTCGCCGAAACCATAGGGGCAGTTTCGGCGAAACTGGCTTTGAGTTCAGGGGGTCCGTCGGCTGTTCATTATTTTCGGTCCGAGCAGTTGAATGGTTTTGCCGAAAATACCTTCTGTTGGCACCAGTGATTTTCCCTTTCATTTTCGCCGAAAACCTGGGCTCTTTTCGCCGAAACCATCCTTCTGTTGGCATCAGTTGATTTACACTGTTATCTTCGCCGAAGATGTGGGCTTGGTTTCGCCGAAACTGTAAGTGTGAATGGGCAGATTTTCGGTTTGACTTTGATTGGCTCCTTTGATCGAATTCCGGTTCAGTTCCTCGATGTTCCTATGCCTTAGACACGTCCATGGCTACTTTATTGACGGCAAAAACCTGTGCTTACGCAAAAACACTAGAAAACCATCAAATAGACCGAAAAGGGCCAAGGTAACACAAATGGCACGAGATAGGGCAATTGATTGAATATTCGTTATTCTACCCTAAAAACCATGTCTTAAGCAAAGAAATGTCGCTTAAATGAGGCTGATAATCACGTCAAATCGAGTGTCATCACAAGCAAAAGCTTAAGTGTGGGGTATTTGATGACACTCGATTTGACGTGATTATCAGCCTCATTTAAGCGAAATTTCTTTGCTTAAGACATTGTTTTTAGGGTAGAATAATGAATATTCAATCGATTGCCCTATCTCGTGCCATTTGTGTTACCTTGGCCCGTTTCGGGTCTATTTGATGGTTTTCTAGTGTTTTTGTGTTAGCACAGGTTTTTGCCGTCAAATAGCGTAGCCATGGACGTGTCTAAGGCGTAGGAACCTCGAGGAATCAAACCGGAACCGATCAAAGGAGTCAATCAAGTCAAACCGAAAATCTACCATTCACACTTACAGTTTCGGCGAAACCAGGCCCCCAGATTCGGCGAAACCAGCAGTTCAAATCAGCTGATGCCAAGTGAAGACTGATTTCGGCGAAACCATTAAGCTCTTCGGACCGAAAATGCAAGGCAGAGAAATCATGGCCATTTACACAAGAATTTTTGCCGAAACTATCCCTATGGTTTCGGCGAAAACATCAGCTCAGCCCGGCCCAACTAGGGTTAAGTATTTATACTTAATCCGCGGTCTGGAGAGGGGATATACAATATACGATTCCTAATTAATCATAATACAACTTTTCGAGATCAGAATTCTCTGAAGTTCTGGAGCGAAGAGTTGGAGTTCGAAGAGCCGGATAGAGATCGTGACGCCATCCCTTCCTTCTCGGAGAACCGGAGCTCGGAGTGCAACTTACCGAAGATCGGAGTCTGTCAGAGTCGTCTGAATTAGGTTTTTCAGATCCTTTTCTGTTCTTCCTCTGAATGATGAACTCTTTCCTTGTCTTTGTGTCTTTTGTAATGATCATGAGTAGCTAAACCCTTTAAAGCTTAGACTAGATGAACCCTAAGTGACCCAGGGCTTTAAAGCGGTCACGGATCGGCGGTGATTAGATTCGAAATTCAATCAGTTCTTTTTCATGTTTGATTCGTTCTTCATTGTTCATGTTTCTTGTCTGGATTGATCACCTAGATTAGATTCTTGTTAAGCTAAGGATAGAAACGAACGCTCGCCTTACTTTAGAACATCAATTAAACAATTAACCTTATAATTGGAGTGTGCCTTTCGTAGGAACCAGTTAGGGTTAATTCACTACAAGAGTAACTCATAAATCACTAGTAATCTCACCAATTAATTAAGTCGTTGCGAGAGGCGACCGTACCCGGGCGGCTAGTTAATCTTGGTAGTTAGAACGAATAGAGCGAACGTTCGCCGGTCTTAAACCTAAGGGTAAGGAGTTATGGTGGTGTCTTAGTAATTGATTGAATGAGAATCGAAATCCGCTGATCTGTTGATTGCCAATGCTCTGGGGAACGAAGGGGGATTCAAAGTCTAAGTTCGTCTGTCATTCTTGTTTTCAAACCCTAAATTCCCAATCTGCTTTAGCTTAATTTGTTTTAATTTCTCTGCATTCCTTAGAATTAGAAGTCGTGGAACTCACACCACGCACAACATGTTTTTCCTTGAGTAATTTTGTTAGTTCTGAAGTAGCCAATCATTCGAAGGCCCGTGGAATACGATCTATCCTAGCTCTTGAGCTTGATAGTTATTTGATTGAACCTTCTCAGCACAACAACGGTTCATCAATAGCCTACCAAACGATAAATCCATTAGGTTTAAACCCTTGAGCTTGGTCTGTTCTTTCGGTTCGATAATACATTACAACCATTTCCCATTTCTTTCATTCCCCATTGATCCCCTGTGGTTGTAGTTCTAGATTGACCTACCGGAAGTCGGTTTGTGGTAACCTGCCTATAGCCATTAAACATGTGGTCTTAGCTAATATGTCCAGACGTGTAAATCCCTCTAGCAACTAAAAGAAAGAATCGGCACAAAAGAAAAAAAAAGTCAAGTAAGAAAAGAAAGAAAAATTTTCGGAAAAAGTGAAAAAAGAAAAATAAGAAAAAAAAGAGAAAAGTTTCAAGTTTCTAGTTCAACAAAACGTTCTTCTCCCTACAAATGGAAGAACGAAGTCAAAAGAAAAGTTGAAAAGAAAAAAATCGTGTAAAGAAAAAGAATAAGTGCTAGGTTGCTTGAGGGTATCATAGGACGAGCGTTCACTATTCCACCCGTGTCTGGTTAGACGGTAGGGAGCCATTGATTAGATTCGAGGGAAGTTAGTCGAAAGCTACACCGCACAAAGCCATCATCATACATTCCCATCATCCATCGCATCATAAACCCAAGTAGTGTAGAATTCAGTACGGTCCTAGCAGGGATGTCCTTCTTGACTAGATACTAGTGTTGTCACAGTGGTGGAGATGTGGTCGAATTGCAAACCTATGACAGAATTCAGTAACAGAAAATGATCGAGAGCAGAAACACGTCCTTAAACACAGAGAATGAGAGTTCCCGTTGTACTATATTTATCCTGTGTGAGGAGTCTGGTCGGTTAGGTCAAATTCGTGCATAATTGATTGCTAATTACTTGTCGTGTGCAGTTTACTAGTGAGACCAGGTTGTTTGGCTGATCTGTATACATGTCAGGTTTCTTGCTCTAGGAATTAGCTGTCTAATAATTCATTGTGTTTGATTGAGCTCCAATTTAATCGATCTTATCATTTATGAACATGAGCGTTTCTATTCAGTTTGCTTGAGGACAAGCAAAAGCTTAAGTGTTGGGTATTTTGATGACACTCGATTTGACGTGACTATCAGCCTCATTTAAGCGACATTTCCTTGCTTAAGACATGGTTTTTAGGGTAGAATGACGAATATTCAATCGATTGCCCTATCTCGTGCCATCTGTGTTACTTTGGCCCGTTTCGGGTCTATTTGATGGTTTTCTAGTGTTTTTGTATTAGCACAGGTTTTTGCCGTCAAATAAAGTAGCCAAGGTCATGTCTAAGGCGTTGGAACCTCGAGGAATTACACCGGAATCGATCAAAGGAGCCAATCAAGTTCAGAAAATTCCTGCCCGGTTTACAAAGGAATTTTCGCCGAAAATACCCTAGTATTTTCGGCAAAAATATCAGCACAAATCTACTGATGCTCAGTCAAGGAAGTTTTCGGCGAAAACCCAAAGTTTTCGCCGAGAACCATCAGTCCGAAAATCACAGGAGATACCAGCCAGAGGACCGTCCATTTACACCATCCTTTTCGGCGAAAATAATCCTTTATTTTCGGCGAAAATATCAGAAGAATCTGGATTAATTAGGGTTAAGTATAAATACTTAACCGGCGGCCCAACAAAAATATACATCATAATATACTTTTCGTAATCAAAATTCGAGGAATTCTCTGAAGTTCTGGAGCGAAGAGTTAGAGTTCGAAGAGCCGGAAAGAGATCGTGACGCCATCCCTTCCATCTCGGAGCTACGATTGCGGTTTACCGAAGATCGAAGTCTGTCAGAGTCGTCTTGATTAGGTTTTTCAGATTCTATTCTGTTCTTCCTCTGGATGATGAACTCTTTCTTTGTTTTTGATTCTTTTGTGATAAGCATGAGTAGCTAAACTCGTTAGAACTTAGACTAGATGAACCCTAAGTGACCCAGGGCTTTAAAGCGGTCACGGATCGGCGGTAATTATATTCGAAATTCAATCAGTTTCTCTTTCATGTTTGATTTGTTCTTCATTGTTCATGTTTCTTGTCTGGATTGATCACCTAGATTAGATTCTTGTTAAGCTAAGGATAGAAGCGATCGCTCGCCTTACTTTAGAACATCGAATTGAACAATTAACCTTATAATTGGAGCGTGCCTTTCGTAGGAACCGGTTAGGGTTAATCCACTGCAAGAGTAACTCATAAATCGTTAGTAATTGCACCAATTAAGTTAAGTCGTTGCGAGAGGCGACCGTACCCGGGCGACTAATTAATCTTGGTAGCTAGAATGGATAGAGCGAACGTTTGCCGGTCTTAAACCTAAGGGTAAGGAGTTATGGTGGTGTCTTAGTAATTGATTGAATGAGAATCGAAATCCGCTGATCTGTTGATTGCCAGTGCTCTGGGGAACGAAGGGGGATTCAAAGTCTAAGTTCGTCTGTCATCTTTGTTTTCAACCCTAATTTCCAATCTGCTTTAGTTTAATTTTTTAATTTCTCTGCATTTCTAAGAATTAGAAGTCGTGGAACTCACACCACGCACGAAGTGCTTACATTCGAGTATTTTGCTAGTTTTTGGAGTAGTCAATCATAGAAGGCCGTGGAATACGATCTACCCTAGCTTGTTAGCTTTGTTAGTTATTTGGTTGAATCGTCAACGACAGGTTCACCAACGAACGACCCAAAAACACCAAAACTAGGTTTTGGTTCGAACCTAGCTCAAATCTTGACCAAATCAGGAGAAAATCGGTTGGGGAGGGGCGAAAATGAGTGGGGAACTCGATTTTGTGAATGGGAATGGGCGGAACGGTGAAAATCGGATTGAAATCAAAGAGTTTGGTCCAAAAATTCTAAAAACCAAGTTTTCTCTCTCTATTTCGTTCTAATGAAGAAGATGAAGAAAATGAGTGTTTGATCTGAAATTTGGAGAGAGAGGGGGAAGATTGTGTTTGTGCACAAAAAAGTGAGCCTGGAATTTTCAAAATGTGCGTTAGCGCACTTTTATTAAGAAAAGGCGCACTTTTTTGAAGTTGGCCAAAATTTCCAGAGCGAGAAAAAATAAAGTGCGCCCGACGGCACTTGAAAAAGTGCGCCGGCGCACTTTTGGGGTAAAAAGGCGCACATTTTGACTTGCTACGAGACAAAAAAATTTTTTCTTAAAAATCCAAAATTCGTTTTAAAGACCAGGATCTCAAATTCGACGACGGTGACACAGAAAATAGCCACAAACACACCAAGACTGACGCACGACTCTACCACAGACTCGACTCAATAAAATTAAAAGACTCCAGACTCGGGTTGCCTCCCGAGAAGCGCTCTCGTTTAACGTCTTTGAGCTAGACGATACCTGGTTTACGGTGCCTCGAGACTAGCCTTCTTCGTTACACCAATGAATGCACCAGCCACATATAGCTTCAAACGATGGCCATTTACCTTAAAGGGTTCCTCTCCGGTCTTGAAAATTTCCACGGCCCCATGAGAAAGGGCTTTAGAAACCGTAAATTGACCCACCCAATGAGACTTAAGCTTGCCCGGGAAGAGATGCAGGCGTGAATTGTAGAGGATGACCTGATCTCCTTCTTTAAACTCCTTGCTTCCCTTCAAGCGTGAGTCAAGGAGCTTCTTAGTACGCTCCTTATATATCTTCGAGCTCTCATAAGCTCGGTTTCTCCATTCCTCAAGCTCCAATACCTGTAATTTCCTTTCTTCACCTGCAAGACTAGCATCCAGGTTCAGTAGCTTAAGGGCCCAGTAGGCTCTATGCTCGAGCTCTACTGGCAGTTGACACGCTTTCCCATATACCAGAAAATATGGGGAGGTCCCTATAGGTGTTTTAAACACCGTCCTATATGCCCAAAGCGCATCATCAAGCTTGGTGGACCAATCCTTAGAGGATTGATCGACGGTTTTCTCAAGAATCCGTTTTAATTCCCGATTTGACACCTCGACTTGACCACTCGTTTGAGGGTGGTAAGCCGTGGACAAACGATGGGTAACACCAAACTTCTAGCACACCTTATCAAATTGACCCTGAAAATGAGTTCCACGGTCGCTAATGATTGTCCTAGGTGCACCAAAACGAGAAAACAACTTCTTGAGGAACTTTCCAACAACTCGGGCATCGTTAGTGGGGAGAGCTTGTGCTTCCACCCACTTCGATACATAATCCACAGCCACGAGTATGTACTTGTTACCAGAAGATGGAGTGAAAGGATCCATAAAATTGATCCCCCACACATCAAAGATTTCAACAACCACATACACTTGTTGAGGCATTTCATCGCGTTTAGAGATCTTACCTGCCCGTTGGCATGCATCGCACGCCTTGATGAAATCCTGGCAATCCTTGAAGATGGTAGGCCAGAATAATCCAGAAGACAAGATCTTCCGAGCAGTTCGGTTTGCTCCATGATGGCCACCGACAGGTCCAGAATGGCAATGCCCCATTATGTCTCCAGCCTCCGCTAGAGTTACGCACCTTCGGATGATGTCGTCAAAGCCAATCCGAAACAAATAAGGATCATCCCAGAAGTACTTCTTAACCTCTGTAAAGAACTTCCTCCTTTCTTGACGGGAGAAGTCCGTCCTTACTTCACCAGTGGTTAGATAATTAGCGAGGTCTGCAAACCAAGGACCCTCTGCCTCTTTTATCATTATAGCAAATAGGTGTTCTTCCGGGAAAGTTTCCCGGATCACTAAATTATCACCAGAACTCTGCTCATGCTCCTCCAATCGTGACAAATGATCCGCAGCCACATTCTCCGACCCTTTCTTGTCTTGGATCTCAAAATCAAATTCTTGCAAGAGAAGAATCCAGCGGATTAACCTTGGCTTAGCATCCGCCTTGCTCATATGATGTCGGATAGCTGCGTGAGCTGTGAAGACAGTAATTTTAGCAAAAATAAGATAGGAGCGGAACTTATCAAAGGCAAAGACTACCGCTAACATCTCCTTCTCGGTAGTTGTATAATTCCGTTGAGCTTCATTCATTGTCTTGCTGGCATAATAGATAGGTCTAAACCTCTTCTCAATCCGCTGCCCCAAGATCGCTCCAACGGCATAATTGCTCGCATCACACATAAGCTCGAAGGGCAGTTCCCAATTCGGAGCTACAACTACAGTTGCTGAAACAAGCTTATTCCTCAAAGTCTCAAAAGCTTTCATGCACTTCTCGTCAAAGAGGAAATGAACCTCTTTCTCTAGTAATCGAGTCATAGGCAAGGTGATTTTAGAAAAATCCTTGATAAACCGCCTATAAAACCCTGCATGACCCAGAAAGCTTCTTACTGCTTTGACGAAAGAGGGAGGCGGTAGCTTGGCAATGGTGTCGATCTTCGCCGGATCAACCTCAATACCTTTCTTCGAAACTTTGTGCCCAAGCACAATGCCCTCCGTCACCATGAAATAGCTCTTCTCCCAGCTAAGAGCTAAATTTGTGGCTTCACATCTCTTAAGGACTCTCTCAAGGTTCTTCAAACCATGTTCAAAAGAATGTCCATAAACCGAGAAATCGTCCATAAATACCTCCACAGCATCTCCAATGAGCTCATCGAAGATACCCATCATGCATCTCTGAAACGTAGCTGGCGCGTTACAGAGTCCGAAAGGAATTATGCGGTAGGCAAAGGTACCGAACGGGCATGTGAAGGTGGTCTTCTCTTGATCATTCGGCGCGATGGGAATCTGAAAATATCCGGACATCCCATCCAGGAAACATTAATACTCATGACCCGCCAAGCGCTCCAACATCTGATCAATGAAAGGAAGGGGAAAATGGTTTTTCCTTGTAGCATCATTTAATCGTCTGTAATCAATACAGACTCTCCATCCGTTAACTGTCCTCATAGGGATGAGCTCCCCTGCTGCATTAGGAACCACGGTGATGCCTCACTTCTTAGGCACACAATGAACCGGACTCACCCAGTTACTATCAGAGATGGGATAAATAAGCCCAGCATCCAGAAGCTTGATCACCTCCTTCTTTACAACCTCCAACACGTTTGGATTAAGACGTCGTTGAGGTTGTCTAACAGGTCTCTGGTTCTCCTCGAGGAAGACCTGATGCATACAGTGAGAATGATGAATTCTCTTTATATTTGTCACCCTCCAAGCAATAGCATGCACATGCCTCCTGAGCAACCGTATGAGCTCATCCTTCTGCGGTTGAGTGAGGGTCGAATTAATTATGACCGGAAGCTTAGAGTCCTCTCCCAGATATACATACTCTAAGTTTGGAGGCAGATCCTTCAACTCAAGTTCCAGAGCTTCTTCATATGAAGTCAAGAGTCGACGTTCCGGTGGCGGTGTGAAAGCAGTTTGTGGAACCTGGTCCACTGATGACACTCAATTTGACGTGATTATCAGCCTCATTTAAGTGACATTTCTTTGCTTAAGACATGGTTTTTAGGGTAGAATAACGAATATTCAATCAATTGCCCTATCTCGTGCCATTTGTGTTACCTTGGCCCTTTTCGGGTCTATTTGATGGTTTTCTAGTGTTTTTCCATAAGCACAGGTTTTTGCCGTCAAATAAAGTAGCCATGGACGTGTCTAAGGCATAGGAACATCGAGGAACTGAACCGGAATCGATCAAAGGAGCCAATCAAAGTCAAACTGAAAATCTGCCATTCACACTTACAGTTTCGGCGAAACCACCCCTCCAGTTTCGGCGAAACCAGCAGTTCAAATCAACTGATGCCAAGAGAAGGATGGTTTCGGCGAAAAGAGCCCAGGGTTTTTGGCGAAAATGCAAGGGAAAATCAATGGCGCCAACAGAAGGATGGTTTCGGCGAAACCATCGGACCGAAAATAATGAACAGCCGGCGGAGCCCTGAACTCAAGCCAGTTTCGCCGAAACTGTCCCTATGGTTTCGGCGAAAATCCCTTCCAAATCTGGCGCTGTATTGGAAACCCTAAAACGTGCCTATTTAAAGAAGCAGCCGACAACAATAACAACAACACATAATTTACACGACACACAATTCATTCATCATATTTTCACAAATCAGACTTTTGAGAGTGCAGCCGACTCTAGGGTCGATAGATAGAGTTTAGAGAGTTCGAAGATCCATGGAGAGATCGTGACGCCATCCTTCCACCTCGGAGAACTCGGAGCTTAAAGTTGAAGATCCAGGAGATTGAAGCTTCGCGGGAGTCGTCAGAATTAGGTTTTTCAGTTCTTTTCTGTTCTTCCTCTGTATGATGATCTTCTTTGTTGCCTTTGATTCTCTTGTTTCTGATATGTGTAACTGAACTTGTAGAGCTTAGATTAGATGAACCCTAAGTGACCCAGGGCTTTAAAGCGGTCACGGATTGGCGGTGATTAGATTCGAAATTCAATCAGTTCTTTTTCATGTTTGATTCGTTCTTCATTGTTCATGTTTCTTGTTTGGATTGATCCCTTGATTAGATTCTTGTTAAGCTAAGGATAGAAGCGAACGCTCGCCTTACTTTAGAACATCGAATTGAACAATTAACCTTATAATTGGAGCGTGCCTTTCGTAGGAACCGGTTAGGGTTAATCCGCTGCAAGAGTAACTCATAAATCATTAATAATTACACCAGTTAATTAAGTCGTTGCGAGAGGCGACCGTACCCGGGCGGCTAGTTAATCTTGGTAGTTAGAACGGACAGAGTGAACGTTCGCCGGTCTTAAACCTAAGGGTAAGGAGTTATGGTGGTGTATAGAAATTGATTGAATTAGAATTGAAAACCGCTGATCTGTTGATTGCCAATGCTCTGGTGATCTAAGGGGGATTTAAAATCTAAGTTCGTCTATCTTCCCGTTAGTCAATCTTTTAATCTTTCTGTCTTTTGTTTTCCTTTGCTTAATAGATTAGAAGTCGTGGAACTCACACCACGCACAACGTGTTTTACCCTGAGTAATTTGCCAGCTTCTTCAAAGTAGTCGATTAGAAGAAACCTCGAGTCGAATACGATCTGCTATACGCTTTTTCTTAGCATTAGTAGTTATTTGGTTGAACGCATCACAACGACACGTTCACCAAATTGGCGCCGTTGCCGGGGACTCTTCTAATTGTTTGAAAGAAGAGTTGGCAAATTATTCTTCTACCTTTCCGCCTTACCATTTATTTTCCTCCATATTTTCATGATTTACCTGGGTAGTGTTTTTGAGTTTTAATTATGCAGGATTACAGGTGGGATGACCAGTACCAAGAGTGGTATGTCGATGAAGCACCAAATATTGAGGATAACCAACAGATGTATATACTAGCTCATCAGCATCGACAACAGACGACGAGAATAGAATCCTTCTTGGAGAATATCTCTACAGAGCTACAAGCTCACAAAGAGATAGACTCACAAGTTCATCAAAATCGACAACAGACGGCAAGAGTAAAATCTGCCTTGGATGATCTCATTTCGAAGCTGCAAGCTCGTCTCATGACAGACATCAAGCTCGAGCAACCAAATCAATTAATTGAAGAACACGCTCAGGAGATGTTCGAAGAAGAAGATGAGCCCATCCATGACTATCATGAGCTAGAAGAATCCTTGGCGGTGGTGGTTGATAAAGACAAAGAGCCAATCCATCGTGAAGTTGAAGCCGAAGAGGAGCATGAAGAAATCGAGGAGATATCCTCAATCGAGCTTCCGCCGAGCCAACCTATAGATCAAGCCAGAGACGAGCACGTGGGAATCAAAGACATCAAGGATTTGGAAGTATACACACTCGATCCCGAGAGACCTCTTGATGAGCATCATGTGGAGAAGATGGAGCTCATTGATCATGTCGCGCCGTACTACCTCCTTCCTCCTCCGGTTGGAGAATTCAAGAAGAACTGGTCATCCAAACAGAACCGCGATCTACTGGAGCACTACCGGTTACATCACCCTACTGGAGTGCTACATGGCACTCAACCGCTATCCTTGAAGAAGACGATTGACTTCAAGGAACTTCTGAGTTGGGGTCCCTAACAGGTACCGTCCGGCTCAAGGACGTTAAAAGAGAGCGCTTCGTGGGAGGCAACCCACGGCTGGAGTCTGTTTTTTTTGAATTTTTGAGTCAGTCTTTTCGTCGTTCGAGTCAGGTTCAGGGAGCCAAAGTGTCAGTTGTTTGATTTATTATTTTTAGTGTAGAGTCTGCGTGTCATAGAGTCAGTTGCAAGTTGATTGAGGTCGTTCCGATTTTTCTGGATTTAACTGTGATTTTCTGAAGTTGGTCGGATTTGCGAAAATATTTTAAACCCGAACAGTTTAAAATTTTTGGCGAAACCGAACTACCATTTTCGGCGAAACCACCTCTTGGATTTTCAACTGAGTCCCCCTGTTTCATATTTTCGGTCCGAAGTGTATACTGTTTTCGCCGAAATTGATTTTGAAAACCAAGCAGTGATTTGAACTAAAGTTTTCGGCGAAACCATATGGTTATTTTCGGCAAAAACGCCTTCGAAAATCCGGCAGTGCATTTTGAACTAAAGTTTTCGACGAAACCACCCTTTTAATTTCGCCGAAAATAATTTTGAAAATCACCCAACTATTCCTTTAAAATCCGGATTCACCCTCTCTCTTCCTTCTTTCAGTTTCTCATTCAATCGTCAAAATATTTTTAAAAATTTCCCTTAACCTTCTTTGTTCGACTTTTATTCTGTGTGGATCCGGGACACTTGTCCCGGTATCCTTTTGATCTTTTTTTTGTTTTTGGTTTGTAGGATCTCGAGTAGCTACTCCGCTCCGCTCCGGGCTATCCGTGTTCATCCCCTACACCGACCATCTCGTCACAGGTTCTTCGTATCTCTCTACTCTAGATTAGTTCTGTGAGGACACAGAACCGTTTAAGTGTGGGGTAGGAGTCTAGGATTCTACATGATCTTGCTTGCTATCTATGATTCTGTGATTCAAATTTAAAATTTCTCTTGCATAGAATTGCTCAATTCTTGACTTGTGATGTTAAATTGACTTTAATTTTGAACAATGACGTCTAGACTGTTCCACTTAGAACCTGTAACTAATGTGTTGGAACTGATATTAAATGAGTCTAGGTCAGAACAGATCATAAATCACTTCAGTAGTTGAAACTTGAATTAATTGAACTGATTGGTCTGTTAATAACAAAGCTCGATAACACCGTTCTAAGATGATAGATGCTAGCTTCTCCCATGTTTTTCACTTCATATTTGAACACCTGTGATTGTGGCTTGAGATTACACGGAAATCCAATTCGAAATCTTGTGTAAAAAGTTATAACTAGCTAGGACCAAGTGGCTAAATGGTTAAATCAAGTAATTGAGTTAATCGAATCAATGCTAAGTTCTTAAAAGTGCTAAAAATAAAGCTAGGCAAGCCCGACACCTAAGTGAAGTGTTCGGGTTGAGCACTAGTATGCAGTAAATAAATTGAACGAAGAAGTTGAAACTTGAAATAAATTGTTGTTTAAATCGGTCCTAGCTAGAACATGTAACGCACAGATCTAGAAACAGATGAAGTCGAGTCGATAGCCACGTCACTTTTCCTACCTCCTCGTCCACATCAAGGCTAGAGCTTAAAGTCTTTTCTCATTAGAATTGGTGTTATCGTAGTCGGTTAATTATGATTAATTGTTTTCCCAAGAAACGTGCTTTGTTAAAACTACTACTTGAAGTGTGCATAATTAGTAAGATCGAAAACTTGTTTGGTTGATGTTCTTGCATGTGTAGGTCACTTTTTCTACGTGGAACAGTCTAAACCAAATTGTTAGAATTGAATCTCGGTTTAATCTCGTGTCATTTGTGATTTTGAGTGTGTTCTAGTTCAGTTTGCTTGAGGACAAGCAAAAGCTTAAGTGTGGGGTATTTGATGACACTCGATTTGACGTGATTATCAACCTCATTTAAGCGACATTTCTTTGCTTAAGACATGGTTTTTAGGGTAGAATAACGAATATTCAATCAATTGCCCTATCTCGTGCCATTTGTGTTACCTTGGCCCTTTTCGGGTCTATTTGATGGTTTTCTAGTGTTTTTGCGTAAGCACAGGTTTTTGCCGTCAAATAAAGTAGCCATGGACGTGTCTAAGGCATAGGAACATTGAGGAACTGAACCGGAATCGATCAAAGGAGCCAATCAAAGTCAAACCGAAAATCTGCCATTCACACTTACAGTTTCGGCGAAACCACCCCTCCAGTTTTGGCGAAACCAGCAGTTCAAATCAACTGATGCCAAGAGAAGGATGGTTTCGGCGATAAGAGCCCAGGGTTTTTGGCGAAAATGCAAGGGAAAATCAATGGCGCCAACAGAAGGATGGTTTCGGCGAAAACATTCAACTGCTCGGACCGAAAATAATGAACAGCCGGCGGAGCCCTGAACTCAAGCCAGTTTCGCCGAAACTGTCCCTATGGTTTCGGCGAAAATCCCTTCCAAATCCGGCGCTGTATTGGAAACCCTAAAACGTGCCTATTTAAAGAAGCAGCCGGCAACAATAACAACAACACATAATTTACACGACACACAATTCATTCTTCATATTTTCACAAATCAGACTTTTGAGAGTCAGCCGACTCTAGGGTCGATAGATAGAGTTTAGAGAGTTCGAAGATCCGTGGAGAGATCGTGACGCCATCCTTCCACCTCGGAGAACTCGGAGCTTAAAGTTGAAGATCCATGAGATTGAAGCTTCGCGGGAGTCGTCAGAATTAGGTTTTTCAGTTCTTTTCTGTTCTTCCTCTGTATGATGATCTTCTTTGTTGCCTTTGATTCTCTTGTTTCTGATATGAGTAACTGAACTTGTAGAGCTTAGATTAGATGAACCCTAAGTGACCCAGGGCTTTAAAGCGGTCACGGATTGGCGGTGATTAGATTCAAAATTCAATCAGTTCTTCTTCATGTTTGATTCGTTCTTCATTGTTCATGTTTCTTGTCTGGATTGATCCCCTAGATTAGATTCTTGTTAAGCTAAGGATAGAAGCAAACGCTCGCCTTACTTTAGAACATCGAATTGAACAATTAACCTTATAATTGGAGTGTGCCTTTCGTAGGAACCGGTTAGGGTTAATCCGCTGCAAGAGTAACTCATAAATCATTAGTAATTACACCAGTTAATTAAGTCGTTGCAAGAGGCGACTGTACCCGGGCGGCTAGTTAATCTTGGTAGTTGGAACGGATAGAGCGAACGTTCGCCGGTCTTAAACCTAAGGGTAAGGAGTTATGGTGGTGTATAGAAATTGATTGAATTAGAATTGAAAACCGCTGATCTGTTGATTGCCAATGCTCTGGTGATCTAAGGGGGATTCGAAATCTAAGTTCGTCTATCTTCCCATTAGTCAATCTTTTAATCTTTCTGTCTTTTGTTTTCCTTTGCTTAATAGATTAGAAGTCGTGGAACTCACACCACGCACAACGTGTTTTAACCTGAGTAATTTGCCAGCTTCTTCAAAGTAGTCGATTAGAAGAAACCTCGAGTCGAATACGATCTGCTATACCTTTTTCTTAGCATTAATAGTTATTTGGTTGAACGCATCACAACGACACGTTCACCATCCACATATTCCTCTTCTTCATAAATGCTCATAGATGCTACCTGTTCATCCCGGATTGCTCCTGCATCAACAAACTGACCAGAAACAATACACTTCTCTAGCAAGTCTTCACTCACTAGGTTAGTAAAAACAGAGGTAGAAAGCACAGTCACAGTTTCTTCAGCAACACACAAATCATCATAGTGGTGAGGAAATTGAATGTTATTATCTAGACGAAATGTAGCATGATCTTTTCCTACCCTAAGAGTTATAGTACCTCCTAGCACATCTATGAGAGAACCGACTGAATACAAGAATGGATGACCAAGAATCAACGGCATATCAGCATGAGCATCAATCACGACAAAATCAGTAGGAAACTTGAATGGACCAACTTCAAGAATAACATCTTCTAAAATATCCCTAGGTACAGCAGAAGATTTATCAGCTAATCTTACGTTCATGCGAGTTGGTTTAAAATCAAGCATTCCTATATCAGTAGCTAAGCGATATGACATTACGTTAATGCTAGCTCCTAAATCTGCTAAACCACGACCAAGCCGAAAAGTACCAATGCGACAAGGGAGAGTGAAAGAACCTGGATCACGACGTTTAATAGGAAGCTTGTTCAGCACAATGGTAGATACCTCCTCATTAAGCTCTAGGTCTTCAAATAGCTCCGGGAAGTTCTCTTGCTCTTCCTCCGTGAGAGCTAAAAGTTCTTGCAACTTCATCTTGTTGGTGGCTAGCATCTTCATGTACTTGGCAAATTTGGCATTGTTACAATCATCTCCTTCATCGACATGTCAACGTGAACCCTGTTCAGCAACTTCAAGAATAGCTGGTATTTAACATCGTAGAGATCTTTATTAAGCCTTGCAGGATAAGGTGCCTTAGGCTTGTGAGGGTTAGCAACCGGTATAGGAGATGAGGGAATAACCAGTATCTTTTCTTTATCTGGCTGCTGAATTTGTTCCTCTTCCTCCACGTCCTTTTCTTCAATGAGATGAGGGGGAGGAATTAGAGTTGGCACCTGCTTCATGGGAATATTTGCCAGCTTCTTCCCGCTTCTTGTTTCCACAGCTCCCACATGTTCATTCTGGTTCGGATTAGGGAGAGTGGTGGTAGGTAGAGATCCAATACCCTTCTCCTTAAGAAGATTTGTGATTCCTGCCACTTGATTCGCAAGCTTCTGGAGAGAAGAGTCAGTGTGTGAGATGTCCTTCTTGTTTGATTGAGTTTCGGCAAGAATCTTTTCCAACATGATATCAGAATAGGACTTAGGCGCATAAGAGCTCGAACCACCGTTGTTGTTCTGATTCTGGTTCTGGTTTTGGTTATGATTGTTATTCCAGCCTCCTCTGTTCTGCCATTGGGAATTCTGATTTTGATTCCCATTATTCCTTTGGCAACCCCCTTGATTTCCTCCCTGAAACTGATTCTGATTCTGGTTGTTGATCAAGTTCCCTCTGCTCTGCCATTGGGAGTTTTGATTCTAGTAACCATTGGAATTTCTGAATTGTTGTTCTTGTTTTGGTAATTCCCCTGGTTCTGTCCACCAACATAATCAACCTCCTCTTGTTGTTGGTCTGGGTTACCTCAACTTCCAATTACAACTCTCTGCTGTATGATCTGGACCACCACAGTTTGAACACGGGGCGGTGACTGCTGCTACAGTCTCCACCATAAAAGCAGGGGAAGGAGTGGTTCTAGAAAGCATCTTGAAGTAGAGCTGTAGGAACACTCGGCGAGGGAGCTATCTGAGCTCTTCCCAACTCATGCTTCAGCCTCTGTACTTCCATCTCCAGAGTCGAGTTATCCAACTCCAACTGACTTCTAACAATATCCACTGGTGCAGGAACTGTGGGAACAGGGTATGATGAATCAATAGAGAACCTCTTAATATCTGAATGTCTGTTGTCCATCTTCAATGGGTTAGCGTGCATGAGAGATTTGATTTTCATGGCAAAACTCTTGCAAGCATCCAAGGCCGCGGTTGCGGTCATGTCGTTTAAATCCATAGTTAGCTGTAGAGAGAAATCCTTTTTCTTCTCATAGTCTAGGCCACAAAAGAATGTAGAGAACTTGTTATAGTCATCCCATCCATGGTGAGGACAAGCCCGGAGAAGCCCTAGAAATCTCTGCCAAGCCTCATAGAAGTTCTCCTCCGATCCACTCTCGAAACCTACGATCTGTGCTCTGAGTGCATCTGTTCTAGAAGGGGAGAAGAATTCTTCCAGGAATGCCTTAGCCAGACCATCCCACGTAGCGAAGTGATTCGTCGGGTGATCATACAACCACAGTTCTGCTTGACCCTTCAGAGTGAAGGGAAAAAGCTGAAGCTTGACTGCATTATGATCCACTTCATTGTTGGAGACTGTGTGAGCCAGCCTCAAGAAATTCCTTACATGAGCATTCGGGTCCTCATTAACACCTCCAGAGAAAGTGTTCCCGTTCGCTTGAATCATGTTGATCAAGTGAGATGGGATGTGCAGATTCCGAGTTCCCGTGTTGGGAATCTGAATGCACGAAGCTATCCCATCTATGGTCGGGCGATCATAATCCTTCAATGTCCTTTCCGCAGCCATAATTTCTATCTCAGGAGGAACAGGAGGATCTGTGGGAGGGTCTATCGTAGCAATGGTGGTTGGTGCAGGAGAAGATGTAGATGAAGATGTGAAGAGGTTCTTCCTAGCCTTAGGTGTCTTTGCAGGAGGAGGTACAGGAGTGCCGAACTGAGTGTAGAAATTCTGGCCTTGTTAGCTATGCGCTTACTCTGTCTTCTTTCTTCCGTACCTGCAATCTTGCCTGAAACATCAAAAACAAGAAATACCAAGTAGTATAAAAATGTGGGAGATAAGAAATGATAAAAGAGTGAATGAAAAGCTTAAACGCACAATGCCTTTCCTAAAAAAAGAAAAGTCCCCGGCAACGGCCCAAAAACTTGGTGCGCAAATTAATCACACTAGTTTTAACTCAATGGATTTCTCCAAAGAGATCGGTTTTCTCTAGGGTCTTTCTTTTTCTATTACTCAGAAATGTAGCTAATCGAGGTTTTGTTTTGGGGTTTAAATTGGTTTAAGAATGAACTAAGTAAACTAAGAATGCAAATTGAACAAGCAAACAAGTGAAGCAGATTGGAGATTTGAATATAGACTAAGGCGTTTGTCCAGACTCGAATCCGCTCTAGCTCGATTAAGACGGATGATGCAATGCAATTTCAGTTTATCAGACTTGATGACTCGACACTTCCTTGGGTAATCTCTACTCCATGGTCAGGACGTAGAGAAACTATCCTATCAAACCTACAAGTTCCTATGGTCAAGATAACTCGCAAATCGTCAAGAACGCACGAAGAACAGTGAAATGCCACACAGATATGCAAGGAGACTAGTTTCACCGGCCCTATGGTCAAGACACCGGCAACCCTAACGACCTCCTAAACTCTAGAATGATCTACGTCCATGGTCAGAACCGCAAATCAAAGATGAAGCAAAACCCTACGATATGGTCAATCAACGGATTCTTAGAGCTTCAAATTAGGGTTTAAGAGAAAACTCATCACATGCCTAAATAAACCTCAATTAACATTAACGGGTTAGAAACCCGACATCATCCATACAAAATCTCACTAGAGTTTCATCTAATCTGAACAAACTAAAGAGTTTAGCTCGAGATCGCTACAAAAGAAATCGCAGAAACAAAGAAGAAGAAAACCAGAGAAGAAGACATCTTACTCCGAGAAAACCTAATCTTGATGAATCCTAGAATCTCCTGAGTTGATCCTCGCTTCCTCTCGCTCAATCGTCACTTCAAAGCTTCAAAATCCTCCTCCGAGAGTGTCTGGTTCGTCGAAATTAGAATGAAGTATGAAGTCCCTCTCCCTGTCCCTTGAAAACCCTCTTTTCTTCTCCGAAAATCCGTCATGGGAAAAAGTGCGCCCGACGGCACTTAAAAAGTGCGCCGGCGCACTTTTCGAAACAGACAAAAAGTTTACAGGGCGTTAAAAATAAAGTGCGCCTGGCAGCACCATAAAAAGTGCGCCGGCGCACTTTTCAAAGGTTTAGGCGCACTTTTGCCACTGGTCACGACCTTCAGCTCCTTCGATGATTCCCGCTCCGTTTGAACCCCAAATTGATCCCCGATTGAAGTGCCGAGCTGGTAGAAAAGTCATCCACAATGTGGTAACCTGAAATATCAACAAAAATAACTCGAAACAACATCAAATTGCCCAACGGGAGATAAAACATATTTTCATAAAAGTCATTCAAGTTCATCACAAGTCAGAGTCAAACAAGGGGGATGTCGTTCAAATGTGGCGAGATAAACGCGGTAAGTCTAACATCATCACTAACTTATGGGCCTAGTCACTTTAGACACATTAGGTTATTAATAATATTATGGTTTTGTACCTCCATCCTATTTTTACCTCTTGTTGGTCGTAGGGAAATTCAAGCCGCACTTTGTAAAATCCCTACTTGTATTCTTTCATCATAGTGGAGTTTTTGTCACCATCGTGCATCCGTGGTTTTTTTCATAAGGGTTTTCCACGTAAATTCGTTGTGTCATCTCTCTTGATCCTATTTCTATTTCTGTTTCTTGCCGATTTCTAACAAGTGGTATCAGAGCTCTTGGTTTCTTAGTTCACCCCTTGCTCGACGGACCCTATATTATACTTCACGAGTTACATAATGACAATATGTTTTTGTTTTGCAGGGCTGAACCTTTAGCGTGGATTTCGGACGTTGGACCCGATGAGATTCAGGGGCCTTTCGACTTTCCACTGAACTACAACCCGAATCACTGCCCGCCAGGTCCGTGTGGGCTTCCAATGACTGCATGCATGTCAATAGTCGCCCCTTAAAATGCTGTGTAAGTAGACAATGACATAGTGACTGCAAATATTCATGTTTTATGTGCAGTTTGCCAACTCATGCGAGGGACAGAGCAACCTATTATAATGTTACATTTGCTGAAATTTTGGTCGGACGATAAAGATGATGACACCCTGGATGTAACTCACTCTCTTTGGCTGGATGCAGAAATACAAACCGTAATTCAAACATTGTTGACTATTACAGGTTTCTAATATTGCACGTGCCCACGACAACATTGGTACAGGGGAAACGCATCAAAGGGTCATTGATCCGAGGTATGTGTATTGCGCTACATTGTCGGAGGGAGAGTTGTATATGTTGCACAACATACCAGTAGTAGCAGTTAGAGAAAGGTATCGAACGTGCTCATGCACCGTCTCACTGCATCTGAAGGGCACCAGTGTGTATCGACTAATAATTAAAGAAGGGAGCGAGTTATAGTTCCCCCAGATAGAGTTCGAATCTCCGCATTCAGGGACCTTAATGCATTCGCCAATGGCAACTCCTAGTTTGTAGGTAAGTGACAATCCGATAGCGACACTTGTACTAGGGCTCGAAAAATAATTGAGTAAATATTAAAGTATTATGGGGTAGCCGTGTAGATGTCGTAGGCCGAATTGTGGTCGTAAAGGAGGGGCATAACACATTCTCTAATACATGCCCTGACTTCATTTTGATGGAAAGGATGAGGTATGTCAGCAACGAAATAAAATCTATGAAATGGATTGTATTGGACCCTATATTATTGTTTATGTTTGCATAGAGAAGCGCCCATCCGGATTGAAGCACCATGTCGGTTAATGGTGCATTGGAGTTGGATGAGCTTAGAGCGTTGGAGAAGAATGGCCCACTTGTCCTCGCATTCACAACAATGTCGGTCTTGTGGAACGCAGGTATGTGACGTGTGAATGAAATCTCGCGGATGACGGACCGTTAATCATATTCTTAGTTCATATCCCGCATGCAATGCTGCTCACATATGTCTTAAAGCCTACCAACTCGCCAGGCGTACTTATTGGGGAATACAACCTCCTCTTCCATGGGATTTACCATAGGTAACTTTATGTTGTGCATTGGATTTTGTCCTTCATATAGCACCGTCGAAAATACCAATTGGATGATCATTAAATGTGCAGTTTCGGATGCAGTCACCTGCTGGTACGAGTGACCACAAATGAGCTTGAAGTGATGTTGGAGATGCTGAGTGACATGTTGCCTCCTAGGAAGACTGTCACCGACGTCTATCAATTCGGTGTCCGCCGCCCATGTGCCAACTAGGTGTGTACGCTAACTCGTATGTGAATGCCTGCGTATGTGATGGAGTAATGATGGTTACACTGGTGTTTTTATAGTGTAATTGTAGTTCCTGGTCCGGTTGGTGGTTACCATATGGGATGTGTTCTGTCAAGCCACTGAACAACGAGACTAGTAAGTAATACACCTAGACTTGCAAAAGTTGAGCGTTACACTTACATCCATAATTTTATATAGTATACATGTTTATAACAAATTAATCAGATGTCTTACTAATAGTGTCATGTGTCCCATGACCAGGTGCTCCATACGGCTTACTTGTTATATGACCACACGAAGAAAGTTCACCTGCACGGGATGTCAGTGGTGGTAGCAATGTTGTTGGAGTGTTCGGCATAACAGTTCTTGCAACTAAATGTACTAGCAAATAATGCGTGGTTTGAGAAACCGCTGGGTAGGTGGGTGACTCTAATGCTGACTGGGCAACAAATGGTGCTTAATCGCAATGGTCTTCGACCAGTCAATGTATGAGTGGTAAGTAGGTTGGTGGATTTATTGTATTGGTTTGTAATATGACAAAAGTATGTTAGTAGTAAGTTTGGCTCGCGTAGTTGACTAATGGTAAACGTAAATTATGAACAAATTAAAGCTGCAATCACATAATCAACCGTCACTTAGCAAAATGAAATTGTTACCCGGGATGATAGAGGTCTACATGTCCTATTTTTATACAGATTACGTCCCCGTTTAGGGCCTTACAATGCAACTAGGTAGTATTTTGTAAGTTGGGCTGGTGGGAACATTATTTGCTAGTAACACATAGTCTTCTACGACCAATAATGTAAATTCCCAAAAAAAAATGCAACGGTGAAAATTTAAGTGATGAAATAGATAAACCGTACGATTTGATTTGCAATTACATTATAAAAGTAACACGGACATGGAAACTAAAACACTAGTACACACTAAATTCTACCAAATGAATTCTGCCATGGACTAAAAACACGGAAGATTTTGCCCTTGACATTATCACCATTCACGGGTCACCTTTACAGCAACTTCATGATCCCATGTAATCAATTCTTGGTCCAAAAATACATACTGCTCTAGCCTCTAGGTCGATAATTTTGGCAACTATTTCTTTGTTAGAAATCTGGCTTACATCTCTGTGACATCCTAGGTAAATCCACATGTGACTATATTTCATACGTTTTAAGCCCTCGATTAGCCTAAGGATTTCCCATGTTTTGATCTCCAAATGCCATGACTTATATGCTTTTATTGGAATTTTGTGCAAAGTGTCCATTTGTTTTCCAGAAGCCACTTTGGAGCCAAATTCGTGGTCTATTGGAGTTATCACTATGTGTTTTCAGGATTTGGCATTGTAGTACGGATGACAAGGAGCGCGTACGAGCAAACGGGAGGTCAATCAGAGCTAGGATGGAGGAGTTAAGGTCGTTGCAACTTTTGGATTTCTGTACTCAACTCTACTGAAGTTCTCGGCGAGAACTTCATAGTTATCGCCGAGGAGTTTGAGTAATGGCACTTACAGGCGGCTCAGAGTTGATTTCCAAAGAAGTTCACAGCGAGAACTTTCAATGTTCTCGCCAAGAACCTGTGAAGTAACTAAAGGCTCGCCGGCAGGTTCTCAAAGAAATTTTTGGCGAGAACTTTCATAGTTCTCGCCGAAAACTCTGGCCTTTCCGAGCAGATGTATTTAAGTAGAGCCACGATCGAAAACAGGCATCATTCATTATTTTCATTCGACGATCACCTTCCTCCCTCTCTCTCTCAATCAGCCTCATCCATCCTTCATCCCTAAGAGCTAATTAAAGATCAATTCGAGTGGACCTAGGTAAAAGTCATCTACTTTGGAGCAAGCTTGAAGTGCAAGGTAGGAAGAGCATCCATGGAAGCTAGGATGTCCTCCTCTCCTTAAATTCAGGTTTCTTCCATGGCTAGGCTAGGCTAGACTTAGGTTTAGCTTAGTGAGGGATGATCAAGCTAGGATAGAGAGATGATTGATTGACTTGAGTCTCCATTAATCTTTGTGTAATGAGTTGGAATCCTCATCTTGTGCTTATTTGCCATGTTAACTTGATTGCTTCTATGGTACCTTCTTAATGTCATTTGATGTATGAGAATTGTTGAATGATGTTGATCTAAGGTGTAGGGATTGTAATTGAATGATTTAAGAGATTAGATTATGCAATTACAACCATGTTTCATTTGATATCCTTGTTGACATTTTATCGAACACTTGGCGTGCATTTGGTTTTCATTCATTTAGTAGTTGAAAGACCTATTGAGTGGTAGCCCTATGTTCTATGATTGACATGAGAGTGTCTTGTATCATTATCAAGTGTGAGAGTGATAGCTGCAGTTTTAGCAGTATCAAATAACTAATCTACCAATGTAGACTAGATCGTATTCTACTCGAGGTCTCTTCTTCTTGTCTACTCAAATATGTTGGCAAATTACTCAGGTTTAAACAAGTTGTGCGTGGCGTGAGTTCCACGACTTCTAATCTAACAAACAAGGAAATAAAAGACAGAAAAAGTAAAAAGGTTGACTAAAAGGAAGATAGACGAGCTAGATTTCGAATCCCCCTAAGATTACCAGAACATTGGCGATCACAAGACCAGCGGTTTTCAATTCTAATTCATTCAGTTCTCAGACACCACCATAACTCCTTACCCTTACGTTTAAGACCGACGAATGTTCGCTCTATCCGTTCTAACTACCAAGTTAATTAGCTGCCCGAGTACGGTCGCTTCTTGCGACGACAAAACAAACTGGTGCAATTACTAATGATTAATGAGTTACTCTTGAAGCGGATTAACCCTAACTAGTTCCTACAAAAGGCACACTCCAATGAATAGGTTAATTGGTTGAATTGATGTTTTAAAGAGAGGCGAGCGTTCACTTCTATCCTCAGCTTAACAAGAATCTAATCTAGGTGATCAAGAAAGATAAGTTTATGCGCCAAAGCAAGGAAGCTGTCTGGCGAGTAATCCTAACTTGCACAAACCTAATCTAGGTGATCAACCAGAGAAGAAACATAAACAGTGAAGAACAAAACAACCATGCAAAGAGAAACTGATTGAATTTTCGAATCTAATTACCGCCAATCCATGACCGCTTTAAAGTCCTGGGTCACTTAGGGTCATCTAATCTAAGCTCTACAAGTTCAGCTACTCATAATGATAACAGAAGAATCAAAGCAACAAAGAAAATCATCATACAGAGGAAGAACAGATAAGAACTGAAAAACCTAATTCTGACGACTCCGGCGAAGCTTCAATCTCCTGGATCTTCAACTTTAAGCTCCGAGCTCTCCGAGGTGGAAGAATGACGTCACGATCTCTCCAGAGATCTTTGAACTCTCTAAACTCTATCTATCGACCCTAGAGTCGGCTGACTCTCAAAAGTCTAATGTGTGAATAGTTGTTGGAATGAATGAATGATTCCCTCCATTGTAGCCGCTGCTTCTGTTTAAATAGGGAAGATTAGGGTTTTCCAACCCAGCCACAAAAAAGGAAAGAGTTTTCGGCAAAACTTAAGAAGTTTTCACCGAAAACTTCAGTTGAATCCTCCTGTGTCTATTTCTTCAATAGTTTTTCAGCGAAGACTTTGACTTTTCACCGAAAACTTCTTAACGATCAACTGTGGGTTTCTGAAGGCATTTTCGCCAAAAACTTTATAGTATTTTCGGCGAAAACATTGTACTAGCCAGTTGGATCTTCGGTTCTGACTCGGTTTGATTTCTGGTTCGATTCGATTTACTCCTTGAGGTCTTGAACACTTCCGTGGCTACGTAAATGATGGCAAAAACCTGCGCTCTTACAAAAACGCTAGAAAACCATCAAATAGACCCAAAAATGGCCAAAGTAACCAAATCGTAGGAAATAGGGCAGTTGAGTGAATATTCGCTATTTTACCCCTAAAACCATGTTTCAAGCAAGGAAATGTCGCTTAAATGAGGCTGAAAATCACGTCAAATCTAGTGTCATCAAAATACCCCACACTTAAGTTTTTGCTTGTCCTCAAGCAAACTGAACTAGAACACACCCAAATTCACAAATGACACGAAAATAAACTGAGATTCAATTCTAACGATTTGGTTTAGACTGTTCCACGTAGAAACTTGACCTACACATGTAAGAACATCAACCAAACAAGTTTTGATCTCACTAATTTCTGCACACTTCAAGTAGTAGTTTTAACAAAGCACATTTCTTGGCAAAACAATTAATCTTAATTATCCGACTACGATAAGACCAATTCTAATAAAAAAGACTTTAAGCTCTAGCCATGATGTGGACATGGAGGTAGGAAAAGTGACAAGGCTATCGACTCGACTTCATCCGTTTCTAGATCTGTACGTTACATGTTCTAGCTAGGACCGATTTAAACAACAATTTATTCAAGATTCAACTTCTTCCATTTAATTTATTTACTGCATACTAGTGCTCGATACCAAACACTTCACTTAGGTGTTGGACCTGCCTAGCTCACAGTATTTGTGCCATGCCAGTGCTCAACCCGAACACTTCACTTAGGTGTCGGGCTTGCCTAGCTTTGAATTTCAGCAGTTTAAAGAACTTAACAATTAATTCGAACAACTCAATTACTTGATTTAACAATTTAGCCATTTGATCTTAGCTAGGTATAACTTTTTACACAAGATTTCGAATTGGATTTCCGTCTAATCTCAAGCCACAATCACAGGTGAACAAATATGGAGTGAAAACATGGGAGAAGCTAGCATTTATCATCTTAGAACGGTGTTATCGAGCTTTTTTTTTGGTAGTGATTTATGATCTGTTCTGACCTAGACTCATTTGATTTCAGTGCCAACATGTTGGTTACAGGTTCTAAGTGGAATAGTCTAGACGCCATTGTTGAAAATTGAAGTCAATTTAACATCAAAATCAAGAACTGAGCAATTATATGCTAGAGAAATTTTAAAATTGAACCATAGAATCACATAAAATCAAGCAAGAAATTTAAAATTGAACCATAGAATCACATAAAATCAAGCAAGATCATGTTATCGAGCTATGTTATTAACAAGTCAATTAATTCAAATAATTCAAGTTTCAACTACCGAAGTGATTTATGATCTGTTCTGACCTAGACTCATTTGATTTCAGTGCCAACATGTTGGTTACAGGTTCTAACTGGAATAGTCTAGACGTCATTGTTGAAAATTGAAGTCAATTTAACATCAAAAGTCAAGAACTGAGCAATTCTATGCTAGAGAAATTTTAAAATTGAACCATAGAATCACATAAAATCAAGCAAGAAATTTTAAAATTGAACCATAGAATCACATAAAATCAAGCAAGATCATGCATAATCCTAGAATCCTACCCCACACTTAATCCGTTATGTGTCATCACAGAACTAAACTAGAGTAGAGAGGTACGAACAACCTGGAAGGTGATGGTCAGTGTAGTGGATGAACACGGAGCGTTCGGAGTAGAGCGGAGTAGCTACTCAAGATCCTACAAAACAAAAACAACAAAAAGATCAAAAGGATACCGGGACAAGTGTCCCGGATCCACACAGAATAAAAGTCAAAACGAAGAAGGTTTAGGGGAATTTTGAAATTTTTTACTCTGACTCTTTTTTTTTTCAAATTCACGGCATGACACTCCTAGAGCAATCTATATAGTCAAAGTTCAATTAGTTCAGAAAATTTCACACCGAAACAGCAGACACATAAAACGAGGTAGACCGAGAGGTTAACCAAAATGAAACTCGTCGAAATTCAACAATCAACATGTCAAAAGATTTGAAATTGAAAACCCAACAACTAACCTTTAAGACATGACTCAAGAAAAAGGACGGAAAGTGACGGAGTTGGCCAAAAACGTGAAAAGCTTGTTTCGGGGATAACTGGAGCTACAAAGCTCTGATTTGGACGATCAAGTATGCGTTGGAATCGGGCCAAAAAAAGGAAACTGATTTTAAGAACAGACACAAGTTTTCGGCGAAAACTTAAGTTTTCGTCGAAAACTTCTTTGAAAACAGAAAAAATAAAAAAGACGTTAACTGTTCACAATTTAAGAAAAGTTTTCGGCGAGAACTTGTAGTTTTCGCCGAATACTTATTTTAAAACCCTTTTTTTCAAAAACCTAACAGAAAACAAATCAAAATGAAATGAAATTAAACTGACACTTTGGCTCCCCCGAACCTGATTCGAACGACGAAAAGACTGACTCAAAAATTTAAAACGGACTCCAGCCGTGGGTTGCCTCCCACGAAGCACTCTCTTTTAACGTCATTGAGCCGGACGATACCTGTTAGGGTCCCCAACTCAGAAGCTCCTTGAAGTCAATCTTCTTCTTCAAGGCCAGCGGTTGAGTGCCAGATAACACTCCAGAAGGGTGATGTAGCCGGTACTGCTCTAGTAGATCGTGATTATGTTTGGATGACCAGTTCTTCTTGAATTCTCCAACCGGAAGAGAAAAGAGGTAGTACGGCGCGGCATGGTCAATGAGCTCCATCTTCTCTACCTGATGATCATCCAGAGGTCTCTCGGGATCGAGTATGTAAACTTCTAAATCCATGACCTTATTGCTTTCCACGTGCTCGTATCTGGCTTGATCTACAGGTTGACTCGGCGGAAGTGTAGGTGAGGGTATCGCCTCAATCTCTATGTGCTCCTCTTCGGCTTCAACTTCAGGATGGATTGGCTCTATGTCTTCATCAACCACCACCACCAAGGGTTCTTCTAGCTCATAATAGTCATGGATAGGATCATCATCTTCTTCTTCGAACAGCTCTTGAGCGTCTTTTGTCATTAACAACTTTGGTTGCTCGAGCTTGATGTCCGTCGCGAGATGAGCTTGTAGCATTGAAGAGATATTATCCAAGGCAGATTGGGTTCTCGACGAGCATTGTTGATGTTCATGAAGCATCTCTTGGTTATCTCTAGCACCTCTTTGATGCTCTTGTTGGTGTATCTCTTGGTGACCTTGTAGCATTGAAAAGATATTATCAAAGAGGGAGTCAAATCTCGCCGTTTGTTGTTGTTGTTGATCTAACATCTCTTGGTAATCTTCGATATATGGTGCTTCATTGATGTACCGCTCTCAGTACCGATGATCCCACCTGTTATCCTGCATAATCAAAACTAAGAAGCACTACCCAGGTAAATCATGGAAATATATAGGAAAAATAAATGGTAGAGCGGAAAGGTAGAAGAATAAAATGTCAACTCTTCTTTCAAACAATTAGAAGAGTCCACGGCATCGGCGCCAATTTGATAGCTGCAGTTTTAGCGGTATCAAATAACTAATCTACCAAGGTAGACTAGATCGTATTCTACTCGAGGTCTCTTCTTTTTGTCTACTCAAATATGTTGGCAAATTACTCAGGTTTAAACAAGTTGTGCGTGGTGTGAGTTCCACGACTTCTAATCTAACAAACAAGGAAATAAAAGACAGAAAAAGTAAAAAGGTTGACTAACACGAAAAAAGACGAGCTAGATTTCGAACGCCCCTAAGATTACCAGAACATTGGCGATCATAAGAGCAGCGGTTTTCAATTCTAATTCATTCAGTTCTCAGACACCACCATAACTCCTTACCCTTAGGTTTAAGACCGGCGAACGTTCGCTCTATCCGTTCTAACTACCAAGATTAATTAGTCGCCCGAGTACGGTCGCTTCTTGCGATGACAAAACTAACTGGTGCAATTACTAATGATTAATGAGTTACTCTTGAAGTGGATTAACCCTAATTGGTTCCTACGAAAGGCACACTCCAATGAATAGGTTAATTGGTTGAATTGATGTTTTAAAGAGAGGCGAGCGTTCGCTTCTATCCTCAGTTTAACAAGAATCTAATCTAGGTGATCAAGAAAGATAAGTTTATGCGCCAAAGCAAGGAAGCTGTCTGGCGACTAACCCTAACTTGCACAAACCTAATCTAGGCGATCAACCAGAGAAGAAATATAAACAGTGAAGAACAAAACAACCATGCAAAGAGAAACTGATTGAATTTTGAATCTAATTACCGCCAATCCGTGACCGCTTTAAAGTCCTGGGTCACTTAGGGTTCATCTAATCTAAGCTCTACAAGTTCAGCTACTTATAACGATAACAGAAGAATCAAAGGCAACAAAGAAAATCATCATACAGAGGAAGAACAGATAAGAACTGAAAAACCTAATTCTGACGACTCCGGCGAAACTTCAATCTCCTGGATCTTCAACTTTAAGCTCCGAGCTCTCCGAGGTGGAAGAATGACGTCACGATCTCTCCAGAGATCTTTGAACTATCTAAACTCTATCTATCGACCCTAGAGTCGGCTGACTCTCAAAAGTCTAATGTGTGAATAGTTGTTGGAATGAATGAATGATTCCCTCCATTGTAGCCGCTGCTTCTGTTTAAATAGGGAAGATTAGGGTTTTCCAACCCAGCCACAAAAAAGGAAAGAGTTTTCGGCAAAAACTTAAGAAGTTTTCACCGAAAACTTCAGTTGAATCCTCCTGTGTCTATTTCTTCAATAGTTTTCAGCGAAGACTTTGACTTTTCACCGAAAACTTCTTAACGATCAACTGTGGGTTTCTGAAGGCATTTTCGCCAAAAACTTTATAGTATTTTCGCGAAAACATTGTACTAGCCAGTTGGATCTTCGGTTCTGACTCCGGTTTAATTTCTGGTTCGATTCCGATTTACTCCTTGAGGTCTTGAACACGTCCGTGGCTACGTAAATGATGGCAAAAACCTGCGCTCTTACAAAAACGCTAGAAAACCATCACATAGACCCAAAAATGGCCAAAGTAACCAAATCGATAGGAAATAGGGCAGTTGAGTGAATATTCGCTATTTTACCCCTAAAACCACGTTTCAAGCAAGGAAATGTCGCTTAAATGAGGCTAAAAATCACGTCAAATCTAGTGTCATCAAAATACCCAACACTTAAGTTTTTGCTTGTCCTCAAGCAAACTGAACTAGAACACACCCAAATTCACAAATGACACGAAAATAAACTGAGATTCAATTCTAACGATTTGGTTTAGACTGTTCCACGTAGAAACTTAACCTACACATGTAAGAACATCAACCAAACAAGTTTTGATCTCACTAATTTCTGCACACTTCAAGTATTAGTTTTAACAAAGCACATTTCTTGGCAAAACAATTAATCTTAATTATCCGACTACGATAAGACCAATTCTAATAAAAAAGACTTTAAGCTCTAGCCATGATGTGGACATGGAGGTAGGAAAAGTGACAAGGCTATCGACTCGACTTCATCCGTTTCTAGATCTGTACGTTACATGTTCTAGCTGGACCGATTTAAACAACAATTTATTCAAGATTCAACTTCTTCCATTTAATTTATTTACTGCATACTAGTGCTCGATACCAAACACTTCACTTAGGTGTTGGACCTGCCTAGCTCACAGTATTTGTGCCTATGCCAGTGCTCAACCCGAACACTTCACTTAGGTGTCGGGCTTGCCTAGCTTTGAATTTCAGCAGTTTAAAGAACTTAACAATTAATTCGAACAACTCAATTACTTGATTTAACAATTTAGCCATTTGATCTTAGCTAGGTATAACTTTTTACACAAGATTTCGAATTGGATTTCCGTCTAATCTCAAGCCACAATCACATGTGAACAAATATGGAGTGAAAACATGGGAGAAGCTAGCATTTATCATCTTAGAACGGTGTTATCGAGCTTTTTTTTTGGTAGTGATTTATGATCTGTTCTGACCTAGACTCATTTGATTTCAGTGCCAACATGTTGGTTACAGGTTCTAAGTGGAATAGTCTAGACGTCATTGTTGAAAATTGAAGTCAATTTAACATCAAAAGTCAAGAACTGAGCAATTCTATGCTAGAGAAATTTTAAAATTGAACCATAGAATCACATAAAATCAAGCAAGAAATTTTAAAATTGAACCATAGAATCACATAAAATCAAGCAAGATCATGTTATCGAGCTATGTTATTAACAAGTCAATTAATTCAAATAATTCAAGTTTCAACTACTGAAGTGATTTATGATCTGTTTTAACCTAAACTCATTTGATTTCAGTGCCAACATGTTGGTTACAGGTTCTAACTGGAATAGTCTAGACATCATTGTTGAAAATTGAAGTCAATTTAACATCAAAAGTCAAGAACTGAGCAATTCTATGCTAGAAAAATTTTAAAATTGAACCATAGAATCACATAAAATCAAGCAAGAAATTTTAAAATTGAACCATAGAATCACATAAAATCAAGCAAGATCATGCATAATCCTAGAATCCTACCCCACACTTAATCCGTTATGTGTCATCACAGAACTAAACTAGAGTAGAGAGGTACGAACAACCTGGAAGGTGATGGTCAGTGTAGTGGATGAACACGGAGCGTTCGGAGTAGAGTGGAGTAGCTACTCAAGATCCTACAAAACAAAAACAACAAAAAGATCAAAAGGATACCGGGACAAGTGTCCCGGATCCACACAGAATAAAAGTCGAAACGAAGAAGGTTTAGGGGAATTTTGAAATTTTTTACTCTGACTCTTTTTTTTTCAAATTCACGGCACGACACTCCTAGAGCAATCTATATAGTCAAAGTTCAATTAGTTCAGAAAATTTCACACCGAAACAGCAGGCACATAAAACGAGGTAGACCGAGAGGTTAACCAAAATGAAACTCGTCGAAATTCAACAATCAACATGTCAAAAGATTTGAAATTGAAAACCCAACAACTAACCTTTAAGACATGACTCAAGAAAAAGGACGGAAAGCGACGGAGTTGGCCAAAAACGTGAAAAGCTTGTTTCGGGGATAACTGGAGCTACAGAGCTCCGATTTGGACGATCAAGTATGCGTTGGAATCGGGCCAAAAAAAGGAAACTGATTTTAAGAACAGACACAAGTTTTCGGCAAAAACTTAAGTTTTCGTCGAAAACTTCTTTAAAAACAGAAAAAATAAAAAAGACGTTAACTGTTCACAATTTAAGAAAAGTTTTCGGCGAGAACTTGTAGTTTTCGCCGAATACTTATTTTAAAACCCTTTTTTTCAAAAACCTAACAGAAAACAAATCAAAATGAAATGAAATTAAACTGACACTTTGGCTCCCCCGAACCTGATTCGAACGACGAAAAGACTGACTCAAAAATTTAAAACGGACTCCAGCCGTGGGTTGCCTCCCACGAAGCACTCTCTTTTAACGTCATTGAGCCGGACGATACCTGTTAGGGTCCCCAACTCAGAAGCTCCTTGAAGTCAATCTTCTTCTTCAAGGCCAGCGGTTGAGTGCCAGATAACACTCCAGAAGGGTGATGTAGCCGGTACTGCTCTAGTAGATCGTGATTATGTTTGGATGACCAGTTCTTCTTGAATTCTCCAACCGGAAGAGGAAAGAGGTAGTACGGCGCGGCATGGTCAATGAGCTCCATCTTCTCTACCTGATGATCATCCAGAGGTCTCTCGGGATCGAGTATGTAAACTTCTAAATCCATGACCTTATTGCTTTCCATGTGCTCGTCTCTGGCTTGATCTACAGGTTGACTCGACGGAAGTGTAGGTGAGGGTATCGCCTCAATCTCTATGTGCTCCTCTTCGGCTTCAACTTCAGGATGGATTGGCTCTATGTCTTCATCAACCACCACCACCAAGGGTTCTTCTAGCTCATAATAGTCATGGATAGGATCATCATCTTCTTCTTCGAACAGCTCTTGAGCGTCTTCTGTCATTAACTACTTTGGTTGCTCGAGCTTGATGTCCGTCGCGAGATGAGCTTGTAGCATTGAAGAGATATTATCCAAGGCAGATTGGGTTCTCGACGAGCATTGTTGATGTTCATGAAGCATCTCTTGGTTATCTCTAGCGCCTCTTTGATGCTCTTGTTGGTGTATCTCTTGGTGACCTTGTAGCATTAAAAAGATATTATCAAAGAGGGAGTCAAATCTCGCCGTTTGTTGTTGTTGTTGATCTAACATCTCTTGGTAATCTTTGATATATGGTGCTTCATTGATGTACCGCTCTCAGTACCGATGATCCCACTGTTATCCTGCATAATCAAAACTAAGAAGCACTACCCAGGTAAATCATGGAAATATATAGGAAAAATAAATGGTAGAGCGGAAAGGTAGAAGAATAAAATGTCAACTCTTCTTTCAAACAATTAGAAGAGTCCACGGCATCGGCGCCAATTTGATAGCTGCAGTTTTAGCGGTATCAAATAACTAATCTACCAAGGTAGACTAGATCGTATTCTACTCGAGGTCTCTTCTTTTTGTCTACTCAAATATGTTGGCAAATTACTCAGGTTTAAACAAGTTGTGCGTGGTGTGAGTTCCACGACTTCTAATCTAACAAACAAGGAAATAAAAGACAGAAAAAGTAAAAAGGTTGACTAACACGAAAAAAGACGAGCTAGATTTCGAACGCCCCTAAGATTACCAGAACATTGGCGATCACAAGAGCAGCGATTTTCAATTCTAATTCATTCAATTCTCAGACACCACCGTAACTCCTTACCCTTAGGTTTAAGACCGGCGAACGTTCGCTCTATCCGTTCTAACTACCAAGATTAATTAGCCGCCCGAGTACGGTCGCTTCTTGCGATGACAAAACTAACTGGTGCAATTACTAATTATTAATGAGTTACTCTTGAAGTGGATTAACCCTAACTGGTTCCTACGAAAGGCACACTCCAATGAATAGGTTAATTGGTTGAATTGATGTTTTAAAGAGAGGCGAGCGTTCGCTTCTATCCTCAGCTTAACAAGAATCTAATCTAGTTGATCAAGAAAGATAAGTTTATGCGCCAAAGCAAGGAAGCTGTCTGGCGACTAACCCTAACTTGCACAAACCTAATCTAGGCGATCAACCAGAGAAGAAATATAAACAGTGAAGAACAAAACAACCATGCAAAGAGAAACTGATTGAATTTTGAATCTAATTACCGCCAATCCGTGACCGCTTTAAAGTCCTGGGTCACTTAGGGTTCATCTAATATAAGCTCTACAAGTTCAGCTACTCATAACGATAACAGAAGAATCAAAGGCAACAAAGAAAATCATCATACAGAGGAAGAACAGATAAGAACTGAAAAACTTAATTCTGACAACTGCGACGAAGCTTCGATCTCCTGTATCTTCAACTTTAAGCTCCGAGCTCTCCGAGGTGGAAGGATGGCATCACGATCTCTCCACGGATCTTTGAACTCTCTAAACTCTATCTATCGACCCTAGAGTCGGCTGACTCTCAAAAGTCTAATGTGTGAATAGTTGTTGGAATGAATGAATGATTCCCTCCCTTGTAGCCGCTGCTTCTGTTTAAATAGGGAAGATTAGGGTTTTCCAACCCAGTCACGAAAAAGGAAAGAGTTCTCGGCGAAAACTTCTAAGTTTTCGCCGACAACTTCAGTTGAATCCTCCTATGTCTATTTCTTCAATAGTTTTCGGCGAAGACTTTGTCTTTTCGCCGAAAACTTCTTCACGATCAACTGTGGGTTTCTGAAGGCATTTTTGCCGAAAACTTTATAGTATTTTCAGCGAAAACATTGTACTAGGCAGTTGGATCTTCGGTTCTGACTCCGGTTTGATTTCTGGTTCGATTCTGATTCACTCCTTGAGTTCTTCAACACGTCCGTGGCTACGTAAATGATGGCAAAAACCTGCGCTCTTACAAAAATGCTAGAAAACCATCAAATAGACCCAAAAGGACCAAAGTAACCAAATCGGTAGGAAATAGGGCAGTTGAGTGAATATTCGCTATTTTACCCCTAAAACCACGTTTCAAGCAAGGAAATGTCACTTAAATGAGGCTGAAAATCACGTCAAATCGAGTGTCATCAGAGAGGTTGTTGATTCGGATTTTAGATGAATGAGCATTGCATTGAACTTAATTAAAGCACTCCATTCCTTTGTTCGTATAGCGAGAGCATAGTTCATGTGGTCTAGGAGTAGTGAGTCGATAGAGCGAGAGTTCATTGATTCTATAAAAGTGCTTTGCGTGGTCTATGAATTACACATTGATGTTTGAGGTTCAGTCCATCTTTCGTTGCTCTTGAGCTTAAGAAATTCCCTTGCTAAGTTGACCTTCCTCTCTCTTGTTTGACGCTCACTTTCCCTTATTAGCTATTGCTTTACTAGTTTGTTTTAGTTCATGCTTTTGATTTCTTATTCAAACTAAATCTCAATTCAAATGAATAGACCGTCCATGAATAGTGTGAGTAGTGGCAATTGAGTGATCCCTCGTGGAAATACGACCTTGACATTTGTGAGTTTAATTACTTGCACGTCAAGTTTTTGGCGCCGTTGTCGGGGACTTTCTCAATCCTACGAAAGCTTTTAGTAGTGGACCGAACTATTCACTTCCTTTCATTTTAGTTTTGCTTCCTTATTGCTTGTTTGTTTATTTTCGTTATCCCGCATTGTTGTATTACTCGGGTGTGTTTGTTGTGCTTGTTTGTAGGTGACTTGTACTAGTGCATGAGGCGTATCACTCGTCTTCAAGCACGACTTCAGGGTCTTGCACAAGCAATTGAACCAAAAACATCGTTTCCTTCTGATCAGATAGAAAAGAGAAATCTAAAACCTTGTCAGAAACAGAACATAATGAGTTTTTTCTCTGAAATGATCTCGTCGCCGGAAACTGTTGCCCCGGCGTCCGATGTGGCTCTTAATACTAACAATCATCCACCTGACTTTGAACGAGACAAATCTTTAGGGACGGGCCTGTCATTTTCTCATTCCGTGTATATGCCGGAGCTCTCCTCCCCCTCCAGAGTTGGTACAGGTTTCTCCTTGGGGGCGAATTCCTTGAAATCTTATAAATTGGCCCTCTCGGCAATTAATGATTACCAGGCGTCCAGTCGGTAAGATTGGATCTGCGTTGGTGAGCATGATATCATCCCGTCCATTGAGAATGGAATCCACACCCTTCAGGTCTCTAAACCCTTCAAAGAAAAACTGTGCAAGCCATGGTCTAATACGGTCGTGGTTCGGCTCATTGGCAAATCTATTGGATATGCTTACTTGTGTCATCGTCTCCGTACTCTATGGAAACCTTCAGGAGATATGCAAATCATTGACCTTGATAAGGATTGTTTCCTGGTGAAGTTTGGAGTCGAACAAGACTATTTTCATGCACTTACGGGTGGCCCTTGGCTGATTCTGGAGCACTACCACTATAAGAAAATTCGGTTTTTAGTCGCGGATATTGTCCGTGACAATGATTAGATGTTTTGTTGGGGTTTGTCGCGGATATGTATCCGCGACAACGTTTGTCGCGGATATATATAATTATCCGCGACAAATGGCATCCGTGACAACCGTTGTCGCGGATATATATAATTATCCGCGACAAATGGAATCATCTGTACACTACTTATTATTTCTTCTTCACTCTCTTCCTCCGATCCCTTCGTTTTTTCTCCCCCAATCCCTTCGCTTCTTCACTTTCTTCCATCCGTGTCGCCATCGGAAATTCCTCTGCTTCCTCCCATGAAATTTCCACCTTCTTCTACTCCCTTCCTTGCCTTCTCTCAGTTCTTTCCCTTCTTCAACCGTCGCTCAAAAAAAAACCCCTAATCGCTCCGCTCCAATGAACACCGTCAAACTCAAGGAACTGAAGAACTTCGTCGACCTCAGCAAGTCCAATCCCACCGTTCTCACCGATCCTTCCCTCTCCTTCTTCCGTAACTACGTCGAGAGGTAAAACAATGAAAAGTTCACTCTACTCCATTTCAAACTCACTGCGATGATTCTTAATTTCTTATGTTGTTTCCGTTGATTGCAGTCTCGGCGGTAAACTTCCTATCGCTGCTTACTCCTCCGGATCGGTAATCATTTTCACCACATTTTGATATCTATTTTGGGTTTATGATAGCTGTTTGATTTGCTTCAGTTTTGTAGTCGTGATTCTTACAGAGGAGTCATGTAGAGGAAGAGAGTGACGAGGAGATTCCGGAACTTTTCAAAAAAAAATATTTTTTGGTGTTTGTCACGGATATGTTTTAGTTTGTCGCGGATATTCAAACCATTAATCGATCCATTAATCGAACTGAAGTCATTTGTCACGGAAAAAACCGTGATAACCTATCCGCGACAAAGTTTGTTGCGGATGCCACATCCGCGACTAACACCGTTTGTATGGGTGATTTTAGTCGCGGATGTGTCATCCGCTACTAACGCTTGTTTGTCGCGCTCATATCCACAACAAACAGGACATTTATCCGCGACTAAAAACTGGATTTTCTTGTAGTGTACTTGGTGGTGCAGCAGTGGGATCCGACCTCTCGAGTCTCGAACAAAATTCCTGCTAGGATGGTGGTGTGGGTTCGCCTACCTCAATTGCCTATTGTGTTCTATCATCCCCAAATCCTGACGGCCTTGGGGAACTTGATCGGGAAAACCGTTCGAATTGACTTCCCTACCCAAAATGCCAATCGCGGGAAATTTGCTCGTTTGGCGGTGGAGATCAATCTCGAAGAACCACTCACCCCGGTTATCTTACTGGATTGTGCCCGTCAATTGGTTGAGTATGAGAACATTCATTGTTTCTTTTTTTACTGTGGGAAAGTTGGCCATGATTCTGGAGTGTGCCCTCGGAAGATGACCCCGACCTTACAATTGGTGGAGAATGAAGTTAGGCCGGCCGTCAACGTGCAAGCTTTGGCCGTGGTTGTGGTGGCCAGTGAAGGTGTTGCGGATGAGTTCGGGCCATGGATGGTGGTGTCCAGGAAGCACCGCCGGCAACGGTGGGAGGCGACCCCGATTAAGGAAAGTAGCTAGATTGGGAAAGTGGTTGGGGGAAACGAGCAATTGGGGAAGGTCATGAGTATTGGGGGTAAGAGTGGAGGAAAGAATAAAGGGGATTCAAATCAGAAGGATCCGACGCTAATTTCTTGGCATCTGCCTCAAATGTCTCCACGCCTCCTCGCTCGGGTCCAATGGCTATTTCTGCTCCCCCTCCCGTGGGTAGGTCCGGTAGTACGGCCTCGGGACGGGGTTGGGCCGGCCCGCTAAAAATTCGAGTAATTTGGGCCAAGGTGTTGATCCAGGGGAGAGTGACAATCAGGTGGGTTCTAGTGGATCGGGTTCTAGCCAAAAGGCGAAGAAGAAGGGAAATGAAGTGGGAGATTTGCCTCATCCTCTCCCTAATAATGCCAAGGCAAAGGCTTCTTCCCCGACAACTGAGCAACCCCCGTCGAAACCCCTGTTTGAAGGGATGGCCCCGCCGGTCCAGAGCCAATCTACGGCAGCCGCTAAATAGACTATTACGTCTAAGGAGAGATTTAAGAAAGGAGGAGTCAAAAGTCTGTCGAATTTTACTCGCATGCAGTAAGATCCTGTGCTCCGTCCAAAATAATCGTCCCATAAACGAAGAGAGTTGTGGCGAAACCTAAAGCTGTGTGCGAGAGGATTAAATAGAGTGTTTTGGAGGCTGATTCCCTAGTGGAGAGTGAACCGGTGTGCTCCGAACTAGATAAGTGCAAGGAGGCGCGGTCCCTTATGATGATATGGTGGTGGACCTAATTGTGCAGGAACGAGATTCTTCCCAGAAACTCGACCTTAATTTGCCAAATTCGGAATGATTGTCGTCATTCTGGTGATTTCGCTCTTCCCTGTCTCTACCTTTTTTATGGATAGTTTTCTCAAGTGGAATTGCCGAGGAGCCGGTCACAACTTGTTTATCTCTGTTTGTAAGCACTATCTCCAGGTTCACAAGCCGAAAGTCATCGTCATCCTTGAACCACGGATTAGCGGCGCAAGGGGTCGTGAAGTCTGTAATAAGTTGGGGTTTAGCTACTCGATCATCGAGGAAGCAAATGGGTTTAGCGGAGGGATTTGGATTCTTTGGAACGACCCTTTGATCTGGATCCGGAGGCTGTCGTCTTCGAACCAATTTGTTCACGTGGAAGTTGACCGGGGGGATGAGGATAATTTCTTCGTAACCTTCGTCTACGGATCGCCTAATTACCTCCTTAGGCGTGACCTTTGGGCTGATTTGTCTTCCATTGCTAATATTACTCAAGCCGCCTGGGTCATCGTGGGGACTTTAATGCGATGACCAATGCTTCTGAGAAGATGGTTGGCTCGGACTTCAATATTAATATGCCAGAGAATTTAGGAACTGCATTAGGAAGTGCGGTCTTCTCGGCATGGGGTATACGGGGCCATCTTTCACGTGGTTCAGGGGTCTGCTCCGAGAACGCCTTGATCGAGCGCTTTGTAATGAGCGTTGGATGCGCTGTTTTTTGAATTCGGGGACTTTCCAATTGGAGCGGTTGAAGTCAGTCCATAGGCCAATCCTTATCAGGATTGCAAGCAAGGAGGCCCAGGTTAGAGCTATTCGTCCTCTTCGTTTCAACGCGGCCTGGCTTAGTCATGATATCTTCCAATCTATACTAGATCAAAGCTGGCAGGTGGGAAAGGATGTGTCTCTTTCTTTGCAGGACCTGGAGGCCAATTGCAGAAGTTGGAATACGGCTGTCTTCAGGAATATTTTTACTCGCAAGAAGGCTTTGTTGAGACGGTTAAGATAGCTGGAGAGGAGGAACGGGCACGAGCAGATCGACAGATTCTTGGAGGAGGAAAGATCAGTTCGCGTCGAGTTGGAGAAAACCCTGTGGCAGGA
Source organism: Linum lewisii (assembly GCA_034768395.1). Taxonomy (NCBI): domain Eukaryota; kingdom Viridiplantae; phylum Streptophyta; class Magnoliopsida; order Malpighiales; family Linaceae; genus Linum; species Linum lewisii. The sequence goes on from CM068299.1 coordinate 14,940,892, forward strand.
AGAAATGTTATGGTTGCAGAAATCAAGAATGAGATGGATGCGGGATGGCGATAGCAACACACGGTTCTTTCATCTATCCACTCTCAGAGGTCGGAAGGCTAATTCTATCCAGGGTCTCAAAAACTCTGACGGGGATTGGATTTTCGACAAGAGCGATCTTCAAAGGATGGTTAGGGAGCACTTCATTAGTCTGTTCACGGCGGGAAATACAATTCAACTCTCTGACTTCGAGGCTAAGTTTTCGATCCATTGACGAGTGATGAGTGTCGACTTATTGGTCGGGATTTGGAAGAAAGTGAAATTGTCTCTGCGCTTAAGTCGATGGGGAGCATCAAAGCACCAGGGAAGGACGGATTTCATCCTATTTTCTTTAAAAAGTGCTGGAATATTGTGGGTGGTGATACTTCTGATTTCCTTTGTTTATGTTTTAGGTTCCCAAAAAATATTGCAAAGGTGAACCAGACCATTATCATGTTGATCCCGAAGATGCAGAAACCAGAGTCGATCTCGCAATTCCGGCCTATCAGTCTATGCAACGTGACGTACAAGATTATGGCTAAGGTTATTGTTGAGAGGATGAGGAGATTCATGAAGAAACTTGTGGGTGAAACGCAAACGAGCTTCGTTCCCGGGCGACACATTTCAGATAACATCATCATCCTGCATGAGGTCGTCCATTCAATGCGTTGTCGGAGTGGAAAGAAGAGTTGGATGACAATTAAGCTAGATTTAGCCAAAGCTTACGATAGGATTGAATGGAGCTTTATGGAAGACTCTCTTAAATGTGCGAACGTTCCTGTGAACTTGATTAAGCTGATTGGGTGATGCATCTCTTCTACTACTTCCTAAGTGTTGTGGAATGGGGAAATGACCGATGCTTTCAAGCCTGGTCGGGGCTTAGACATGGATGTCCTCTTTCACCTTTCTTATTTACTTTATGTATCGAGCGTCTTAGTATTCTGATCTCGAATGCTGTTAACGAGGGCGCCTGGCATCCGATTAGTTGAGACTTTTTCAAGTTGATGGGCCTAATCACCCTCTTTGGAGAAGTTAGAATTTCTTGCTGAACTTTGTCGCGGGTTGATGGAGACGAGTAAATCAAGTTAAGTTTATATTGTGGGCCAACTTATTCATCTTATTTTGACTCTTCCAGTATCTACTGCTATCGGTGAACATGTGTTTTCCATGATAAAGATAGTGAAAACTAGACTACGCAATAAAATGTGTGATGACATTCTAGTTGATAGTTTAATCATATATGTTGAAAGTGATATATCAGAAAATTTTAGTTTACATGTAGTTTTAAGTGATTTCAATGATGTCAAAGAACGTCGTGTACGATTAAAATAATAATATTTATTTCACTACGAAAATGTTTACCTTTACCTACTGCAAAATTACAACGGCATAAAAATGCAGTAGCAAATAGTTGATGTTTGCTACGACAATCACTATTTCTATAGTAATTTACAGTAGCAAATAATATTTGCGACACCACTATTTGCTACACTCAGCATTCCCGTCGCAAATAGTATTTGCTACTGCAAATTACTACATGAAATAGTGATTGCTGTAGCAAATATAAACTATTTGCTACTTCATTTTCATGCCATTGTAATTTTGCAGTAGCTAAAGACAAAATTTTTTGTAGTGTTTAAATATAATTTTGAATTTTTTAATTGCTATACTTTTTTTGTCGACTCATAGAAAGAAAATTTATTAGCATCGTCCATGATGTCCTAGCTAATAATGGTTATTGTAAATTAATGTCTATATTAATGGTATTTTTGTCCCCCTCTACTTTGCCAAGTTAACAAACAACCCCCTATAATATGAAATGATCAATTTACCCCCTCCTACTATGTCAACCTAACAAACAACCCCTTCCATCCAAAATCACCAATATGACTCATCTACAATTAATGACAATACATTGTAAATAGAATTAAATTTCATTGTAATGACAGTACATTGAGTTTCATCCATCTCAACTAAAATAAAAAGAGAAAAACACAAATTATAAATAGAACTAAATTTAATTTATAAATAAAATATAATTTTTTTTAATTTTTCATTTATGGATTTTAATTTAACAGTTTTTTCTAAAATAAATATAATTTTTTTCTAAAAATAACTTTGAAATTTTTAAATACAAAATATTTTCTAAATTTAATTGAAAAAAAATTAAAAAATTAAAAATCCAATAAAATAAAAAATAGATATTTTTTTTTATAAATTTAAAATTATTGTTTTTATTGTATTTTGTTTTTAATTTTTTTTATTTAGTTGAGTCACTAACAAATATGGATGAAAGTCGATGATGTGACAATGTACTGTCGTTAATTATGGATGAGTCATATCGGTGAGTCATCACTTAACGGAATTTCCGATAGAGTTTTGGATGGAAGAGGTTGTTTGTTAGGTTGGCATAGTAGAATAGGATAAATTGATCATTTCATAGTATAGGGGTTGTTTGTTGACTTAGCAAAGTAACATTTTCCCATTTCTAATTAATTAGTTGTATAGATACTACATGCGGTAATTAATCATCCTATCTAGCTAGGTAACTATATGTTAGTATCACTGTGAAGCAGCCAAAAAAAAAAAAGAATGAACTGACAGGCAGGCAGTGACGTTATCGTCATTGACGCCTAATTCTTCTATTTGTCCAATGCTGTTTGTCATTAACCTTTAGGCGGTTAATCCTCTTCCACAAAACAACAAATATATCAACATCAATAATAATAGTATTGTAATGTGATTCAAATTAAAGCACATAATTGCATATTAATAAGTGTAATCGATATCAAGCCATTATTGTCTTACACAAACAGAACATTCTTTCATACCTTCATAATGTTCGCAGAATTTAGGAAACTGCCAATTCATAAAGTTTGTTGTTTGATTTTGCAATTTGGGTTGTGTTTTGAGAGTTGAATTAGTCAAAATGGGATGTGTGATTTGGTAAAATTTTCATCTTTTTTTATCCTATTACTAAAAAGTACAAATTTACACAGTTTTTTCTATCCTATAAGGATTAGTATATTTAATAAGATTATTAGTTGTGATTTGTAATTATTTCTAAAGATATCCTTATATGTATTTTATATTTATAAATAACATATAGAAACATATGGTTGAGTGTGGGTAAACAATTCCAAACAATTCCCTTTACATGGTAATCAGAGCCTCCACGTAAATTGCTCTCTTTTTTCGGCCAACCTAGCCGCCTCTCTCTTCCCCCTCTCTCTCTATCGGAAAAAACCCTAACCCTATTGATAATGGCGGCAGCTCAGCAATCTCTCCCAGCTCCGCCGACACAACTAGCTGTCAAGCTTGATGCCAACAACTACGCCCTGTGGAAGCTCCAAGTCGAGTCGTTCCTCGCAGGATGCGATCTGAATGGCCATGTTGACGGCACAGTTGAGGCGCCAGCTCGCACCACATCAGAGGGCGCCATCTCGCCTCAATTCACAAGGTGGTTTCGGCAAGATCAGTTGGTGCTAGGATGGCTCATTCACTCCCTCTCGCTGAGCGTCATACACACGTTGGTCGGTGTTCAGACAGCCAGAGAAGCTTGGACTACCTTAGCGAACGACATTCAGAACCGGGAGCCCATCTCAAATCAGGTCATTAAAATCCCAATTGCTAGATTTATGTTTGTCGACTGACAAAGTTGTTGATTATTTACAGAAGGCTAAAAATATTGCCGACCTTCTCCATGCTCTCAATGAGCCAGTGACCGACTCGGATCTGGTGCATCATGTAACTCGCGGCCTTCTGGCGGCGTATAGGCCCCTCGTGCGGTCCCTTCATAATCAGAGCGTTCCAGTGTCATTTTTGGAGATGCACGAGTTGCTGTTGTCGGAAGAACAGGACTTGGCGATTGATGAAGCAGCAGCCCCTTGATGCCTCAGGTGAATTACATAGCCCAAGCTGCTTAGAACCCTAATCGGCGCAGCCGTCCTCCCCGACGTAGCGGCTATTTCCTGCCGAACCAACAGTAGCTAGGACCGTTTTATAGCTACCGTCAGCCGCCTCAGTACGACCAGCACGCACCATGCCATGAACCCAGCCGCCTCAAACCCCCGTATGATGGTATGCTTCAACTACAACAGGATTGGTCATCACTACAAAATGTGTCCCTCACCTAGACAGAACCAGCCCAATCCGCAAGCACACTACATGAGCTTACCCACGCAACATGGGCCCTCTACTTGGACCCTCGACTCAGGAGCGATGCACCACTTGACCAATGATCTGTCAAACCTTGCTCTTCACTTCGAGTACCAAGGCACTGAACAAGTCCAACTAAGCGATGATAATTTTGTTCCTATATCCATTCTGGTTATGCGAATTTGAATATTAATGGCTCAAAAATTACTCTTGATAATATGCTTGTGGTTCCATCAGCTTGCCAAAATTTGATATTGATAAGTGAGCTAACCCGTGATAATGGTACTGCTATTCTATTCTATTGGCAATGGGTTTATATACAGGATGTGGACAGTCGTCAGATACTCTATTAAGGCCGGAGTAAAGGTGGTCTATACACCCTACCGTTATCTCATCTTCATCGAGCTTAAACCATGGGCAAATGGAGTCACTCTCTCGACATGGCACAAACGCATGGGGCATGGAAACATGGCGAATCTGAAGTGGGCACTATGTACTTCTGAAATTTCTTTTTCTAATAAGCGGTTGTCGCATATTTGTCAGGATTGTTGTGTTGGAAAATGCATAACAGCCTTTCGGCCTATCTGATTATCGAGCCACGGGTCCGCTAGACTTGATCTGCAGTGATGTTTGGGGGCCATCTCTGTTTGACTCTAGTGATAATCATAGATATTATATACTCTTTTATGATCATTTTAGCAAGTACTGTTGGATTTATTTTGTCCGGTCTGATTTACTATCAGTTTTTATCAATTTTCGCGCCATGGTCGAAAAATATTTTGGTCACCCTCTTCGTTCCTTCCGTGCAGATTGGGGTGGAGAATATCAAAAGCTAGCTCAATATTTGACACAAGAGGGAATTGTGTTTCAAAGCTCGTGCCCCCACACCCCGGAACAGAATGGATGCGCGAAATGAAAGCATCGACATGTGACGGAGCTGGGCCGAACCCTATTACATTAGGCTAAACTCCCTCTTAAATATTGGACATATGCTTTTCCCACCGCGGTTTATCTGATTAATAAATTGCCTTCGTCAGTTTTGTATTATGATAACCTGTATAAATTTTTATTTGGAGTGGCGTTAGATTACTCATTGCTCAGGGTTTTCGGATGTCTATGCTTCCCGTGGCTAAAACCCTATGCCGCCAATAAACTTGAGCCTAAATCAGCTCCAAGTGTCTTTCTTGGATATAAATTGCAACATAAGGGATACTACTGTCTGAGTTTATCTACGTACAAAATCCACGTATGACGACATGTTGTTTTTGACGAGCTCATTTTTCCTTTTCAGGTGTCCTCGGTACTCGAGTCGGCTGCCTCACACACAAACACCACGCCACCAATGCCAACAATTCCCACACCTCTACTGCTGCCGATTACAAACCCAGCTACTGCCAAAGCCACGAAACTCAATTCCACAATCTTAACACCACCAACAACCTCTGCCACATCTACCCAACAGCAGTAACGTCAGCCACAACAAGCACAAGCTACAACCTCAAGGCATCAGATGGTCACAAGGTCAAGAACTGGTAATTTAAAACCTCGTAGATTTGGCATGACTTTAGCAGAAATTGAGGTGGAGCCCGAGCTGCTACACCCAAGCGGTTAAACATAAGGAATGGCGTGATGCGATGAATGAGGAGTTCAATGCGCTTCTAGAGAACGAGAAGTGCACCCTAGTCGCACCGCACCTTCACAACGACCGATCGGGAACAAGTGGGTCTTCCGAATTAAATGCCACCCCGATGGATCGATTGCTCGCTATAGGCACGACTAGTGGCAAAGGGCTATCATCAGGCGGAAGGGATCGACTACACGGAAACATTTAGTCCATAATAAAACTAGCTACTATACGACTTATATTATCCATAACTATCTCTCGTAATTGGAAACTTAACCAGCTGGATGTTTCGAATGCATTTTTGCATGGTACTCTTGAGGAGCTTGTATACATGGTTCAGCCGCCAGGATTTCAGGACCCGAACCGGCCGAACCACGTTTGTCGACTCAATAAGTCCCTATATGATCTAAAACAGGCACCACGTGCATGGTTCTCGACACTCTGGGATGCATTGCTTGAGCTCGGGTTCCAAGGATCGAAGACGGATCACTCATTATTTTTTATATCTGATCCTTCACCAGTTTTGTTTTGGTGTACGTAGATGACATAATAATCACAGGAGAATCGACTACGAGGGATCGGAACATCATTGACAAGCTAGGGGTCCGTTTGCAACTAAAGGATTTAAGGGCCCCAACATACTTTTTGGGAGTACATGTGCAAAGAACTGCCGACAGGCTTCATTTAAGCCAAAGCAAGTACATCGACGAGCTTCTGATTAAGACAGACTTGTCTAATGCCAATCCAGTGGTAACCCCATACTATAAGCTGACAAACGATGCGGCGGAGGCATTTCACGACCTCAGTTATTTCGCTAGCTCCTAGGACGTCTCCAATATCTCAAGATGAAGCGACCCGACATTGCCTACACCACGAATAAGTTATCACAAACCATGCATGCGCCGACCATGACGGATTGGGTTCACTTAAAGTGTACTCTTCGCTATTTAAAAGGAACGGCCGAGCAAGGTATAACTATACAATCTCATCCCCGACATGCTCTATCAGTTTATACGGATGTTGATTGGGCAGGTGATGCTACTAACCGACGCTCAACGAGTGCCTATGTGACATACCTCGGTCTGAATGTCATCTCCTGGTCAAGTAGGAAGTAGCGTACGGTGTCTCGATCTTCAACGGAGGCGGAATATCGAGCTCTGGCTACAACTTCATCGGAGGTACTCTGGCTCACGTCGGTCCTTCATGAGATTGGGATGCCACCGACTACGTCGCCGACCGTTTGGTGCGACAACATTGGTGCAACGTATCTCTCCAAAAATCCGGTATTCCACTCACGCTCTAAGCACCTTGAGATAGACTTCCATTTCGTAAGAGAACGAGTGGCAAACAAACAGCTCCACGTCGCATATATATCGACAAAAGATCAGATAGCAGATGCTTTGACTAAACCGCTACCGGCTCCTCACTTCACGTCACTTCGTCTCAAGCTCATTGTCTGCCCCGTCACTGGCTTGCGGGAGGGTGATAAGGATTAGTATATTTAATAAGATTATTAGTTGTGATTTGTAATTATCTCTAAAGATATTCTTGTATATATTTTATATCTATAAATAACATATAGAGGAACACGGTTGGGTGTGGGTAAACAATTCCAACCAATTCACTTCATACGGGCTTGAGATCAGGCTCCAACCCTTTCCAAGGGTTGGAAGCCTTCCAACCTTTTTTCAGCCATTAGATCACACTTTGACCATTTGACCAATACAATGGTCTAGATTGTTAGGGGTGCTTAGGACTTTACACATACCATTTAATTTTTATATTTAGATTCAAATATATTAATATTTAGTGACCAGCCGGTGAATCTCTCGCGACCGGCCAACGTCGCCGGTGACTTTTCCGGCAAGACTCCGGCGATTTTTTTTTCTTCCAAATTTTTTTTTTCAAAAAAACTTGTTAACACTTTTTTCTGCTAACTAGTTAATAGTGTTTTTTAACTGATAACTAGTTAACATGATTTTTAACTGATAACTAGTTAACATCATTTTTTGTTTGATAACTTGTTACCAGATTTTAACCTGATAACTAGATAACAATGTTTTTTTATTGATAACTAGGTAACATGATTTTTTATTGATAACTAGTTAACATGGTTTTTTAAACTGATAACTAGTTAACAATATTTTTTATTCGGTAACAATGTTTTTTATTGATAACTAGATAACACCTTTTTTGCTGTTAACGGTGTTTTTTTAACTGATAACAAGTTAACATGGTTTAACCTGATAACTAGTTAACAACGTTTTTTGTTTGATAACTTGTTAATAGATTTAGGCGATAACTTGTTATCAACATTAGTTAACTATTTAAATTAACATGATTAGTTAACTAGATAACTTATCGATAACTAGTTAACATTTTTTAAGATGATAACTAGTTAACCAATCGAGTTAACTAGTTAACCAATCATGTTAACTTGTTAACAGATTTTAACCTTATAACTAGTTAACAAATTTTTAGGTGATAACTAGTTAATTAATCGAGTTATCTTGATAACTTATCGAGTTAACAAGTTAACATTATATCTTAGATAACTAGTTAACGATGATATTTAGATTGATAACTAGTTATCAATCTTACATAACTAGTTATCAACATTATTTAACTAGTTATCAAAATTAGTTAACAAGTTATTCTAATGTTAACTAGTTAACGAATTACCATAATTAGTTAACTGAAATATTTGGTAACATGTTATCTAACAAGTTATGTTGTTTTTAACTAGTTAACATCACAATTTAGATAACTAGTTAACAGGTTTTTTAGTTGATAACTAGTTATAAAAAATAGTTAGAAAGTTTTCAAAATTAGTTAATTACTTAGTTTGTTATTAACTAGTTAACTTATCAAGTTAACTTGTTAACATCACGATTATCGAGTTAAGTAGTTAACATCACTATTGGATAACTAGTTACTAAGATTTTTAGTTGATAACTAGTTACTAAAATTAGTTATCTCGTTATCAAATTAGTTAATTAGTTATTTTGCTAGTAACTAGTTAACTAGTTATCTTACAAAATGGCCCAAAATTACTAAATTGTTAATAACAAAAAATAAGTGACCTAACTAAAATTGATTAAACTCAAGTGACTAAATTGTAAATGACTGAAATTTTACATCTTCTTCTCCAATCTTTTTTCCCGACCCGCCGCCAATCCAACTCCCACTCCATTCCTCCGTCCGCCGTCCTCCATCCGCTGTCGTCCACTGTCCGCCGTCATCCACCGTTCGCTGTCCACCGTCCGCCATCGTTTCTGTCCGCTGTCCGCCATCCGCCGCCATCAGGTCTAATCTACCTCAGATTTACTCAGTCTCAATTTTGGATCGTCTTTTGCCTCGGCTTCGACTATGCTTCTACCTCGGCTTCGGCTATGCTTCTACCTCGGCTTCGACTATGCTTCTGCCTCAGATCTACGGCTCCTTCGCCACAAGAGAAGACGAGAAGGAGGCGGCCGGAGGGAGGTGGATTGGAGGATAGGAGGCAGCTGGACAGGGCCGACCTGAGGGTGTGCTAGTATGCCCTATAGCACAGGGCCTCAAAATTTTGGGGGCCTCATAATTTTCGAGTTAATTAGAAACACCTAAAACATATATTAGAAACAAATCCTGCAAAAGGTGAACATAAATGTAATGGTGGTCTAGTGGCTTAATTTATTTTTTGATTTTAGGTGGTCAAGGGTTCAACTCTCATCTTTAGCAAAATAAAACAATGATTTTGTACTAATCAATATTGTTTTTTTAAGTGATATTTCTATTTTCATGATCATTATTTTTCTCTAAATTTATTATTAAATATATAAATATGATTAGTTATACTTTATATATTTTTTCACTTTTCCATATTTTTTTAATCGTTAATGAATTTCATATAGTTTAGGAATGATAATAAGTCTAAGTCAAGGTACATCAACACCCAAAGTCCACTTCATGGAAGATCGGGTGTAAGAAGAGTATATTTTTACGGGCATAAGGTTAGACGTATATACCATCATGAATGAGTATTATTATTGCCCCCAATCAATGGGTATACCTACCCACCCAAGTCAAGTTAGGTACTTAGGTTAACACAAACAAATTGAATTTAAACTATCATTTTTAATAGGGCCACATAGTAAATTTAGAACAGGGCCTCCGAAATTTCAGGAACGGCTCTGCAGCCGGAGGTAGGTGAATCGAAGAATTGGAGGCGGCCGGAGGGATCGAAGAAGGAGGCGGTCGGAGGGAGGATGGATCGGAGGAGAAGGCGAAGAGGAAGCCGCCGAAGAGAGGGTGGATCGGAGGAGGAAACAGCCGGAGAGAGCTTATTCACTACAAAAAAAAATGATCTTTAGCTACTGCAAAATTACAACGACATGAAAATGCAGTAGCAAATAGTTAGTATTTGCTACGACAATCACTGTTTCATGTAGTAATTTGCAGTAGCAAATACTATTTGCCACACCACTATTTGCAACGGGATGTTGGGTGTAGCAAATAGTGGTGTGGCAAATAGTATTTGCTACTGCAAATTACTACATGAAATAGTGATTGCCATAGCAAATACTAACTATTTGCTACTGCAGTTTCATGCCGTTGTAATTTTGCAGTAGCTAAAGGTCAATTTTTTTGTAGTGTATTGAAGTAGACGGTCGGCTGCTTTGACGAATGGATAATTAGGGATTTAATTGGTTATTTTGGAATTCCGAAAATGCCGAAATTACCCCTCTGTGTATGTGGGTTGGACCGGTCCAACCTTTGGAGGTTGGGTCCGGATCCGGAGCCCTTCATACGTATAACAAAATCAGCAACCTAGCTAGCAAATAAAATTACTAATGACACAAACTATGTTTATCAGTAATTAACTTGGTCGAATGGAAGTGACATAAACATATAATATTGACATAAATCCAGCCGCAGTAAACGACGAAAGGAATGTTTGTCGGGGAATTTTTAATTTGTTTTGTTTTTTTTCTTCTGATGAGGTAAGGAGTAACATTACATCAATTTATTCCCATTTGAACTGCTCTCCCATTAAGTGTCCCCGACAACTATATCTCTCTCTTGAATCAGTCGTCGTCCTTTGGAAGATTAAAATAATTAGTGAAAACAAGGTGATTAGTTGGAGAGATTACCTTGCTGTTAATCAAGCCCATGGAATGAGGTTGGGGCACGTAGATATAATAGGGCGATATATTATAGGCAGTGCCCTCAATGACGTAGATAAGAGTTGGCTCATTTGGACTTAATAATACTAATAATATTCCCTTCACTTGAATTAATATTTAGGTCAGCCTGGCTGCTGTTTAATTTCGTCGACATATATATTGTTTGCTATATCTTCACATGATTCATGTATTTAATTTTGAATTTTTATCAGTTCGTTCTACAGTTTATAAGTAATAATCATATACTCATTTAGCAAAAAAAAAAAAAAAAATACATGTGATAAATCGTTTAGAAAAAAATAATCATGTCAATAGTTGAACAAGCGGTGGAACGTATGCTCAATCATTGATACAATCTACAAATGATCTTTGAGGACTTCGTTCACACATTCTTGCATGGTTTTCGTCATTGTGCCACACTGTCAGTTGTCGTATGTTAGGCTGCACAACATCTTCTCAACATTCACCCACTATGGGGCGTGTAGACCCGCTACTTCATGCACTTCGAGCCACTCCTGCCCTTTGGCCTCGAACTTGTGCATACTCCTTATTAACCCTAAACCATGTTGGACTTGTTATATTCCGCCCAAACATAAAATGAATGGTGGGACAGAAACCAAAAATAAATTAAAACTCTTACCTAAGTTCCACAAGCAATTCTTTAGAGTGTAGTTCATGGCGTGCGAGTCTAAATTGCTAACGTAATAACGTAACACCATCACAATTGTCAATGCGATCTATCTTATCCATCGTCACACGAATACCAGCATGACAATTGTTGATAACTATTACGTTCACCTTGTTGGTCACGTGTGCTTGGAGTATGGTCATGAACCATGTCCAGTTCTTGATGTTTTCCTTCTCAACTATAGCGCACACCACATCAACAATTTGGTGCCCTCCGTCTAATCTATTGGCTATCAAGGGGACATACTTGTACTTGACCTTCAAGAACGTTCTATGAATGACGAGAACTCCAAGGCAGTGCTTCAAGGCCTCAATGCATGATCCCAAAACCAAAAATATATTGTGGAAAAATAGGATGATGAGCCCAATAGTGGTTCGATTATCATACTTTGTACTTGGGTTGGTAAGTTTGATTTCATTAAGAACCATCTCCAAAATATATTATGGAAAATACGAAGATGAGCCCAAATATAGTGGTTTGATTCTCATACTTTGTACTTGGGTTGGTAATTTGGATTGCATTAAGAACCATCTCCATGTTGTTGTACGAGTCATATGCGGTAGAACTTGTTAATATTTCTTTGCTTCTCGAACCAAGCCTTCCTATAAGATATTGTGCGGTTGTACTTAACAAGGATTTGTTTTATGATGATTTTTGAACTTCATGCAAGGCTCGGTTCGTACGAGGTAGAGAATGACAGATCAACAATAAGATTGACGTTCTTTATTTTTGGTTTGATATACTCTAAATTAGTAAAAAAAAAATTGTTTTGATGAACCAAAATGCAAACCATTTGCATGCCAAATGATTGACCGGCTCTATAACGAGGAAGGAACGAATAGTATTGTGTTACCCGTCACAGCGTGACACATTTCTCACCCTAAGTGGAATTAGTTATGTTGTGTAATGTAATAGATAAAAACAAGGAATTGTCGTTCAGCCACTAATTAACAAGTTTAATGAAATTGTCTCATTGACCAATCTGAATCAGTAATTAATTAAGAAGTAGGCTATCAATTAAGACTAGGGATGGGAAGAAGTGATCCGTGGGAATAATCTTGTTGGGTTAGCTAATAAGCTAGAAGAGGATCAAAATAACAAGAGAACTAGTTATAAATTACTGGTAATAATCCAAAAAGAAGAGAAGTACTGGGTGGGTGATGTCTAATTATGAGTAGATAAATTGGATTTACCAATACCACCACTCCTATCGAAATAGCCGTCTTCCTTCAAGACAAAACAAATTAAAGACAGATCACTAATTATTATTCTTCTTAAGCCAAAAAAAAAAAAGAAGAAGCTGCTGCACCATAAACACCTTAATTTATCCAAACCCTTCTTTCCTAATTGTCTTTCTTTCTTGTTCCACAATTTTTACAACTTTCTCCCTCTCTTCCCAAACTCTTATATACACATCACAAACCCTTTCTCCCCCTTTTCTCTTTACTACACTCACTCACACACACGCAAAATGGCGCCCAAGCAACGCAGTTCGGGTTCATCCAGCGACGAGACTGTGAACGACCAGAACGACGTCGTTGTAATGTCACGGCCGAAGCCTAAGCGGTCGTACGAGTGTAGTTTCTGCAAGAGAGGGTTCACCAACGCCCAGGCTCTGGGTGGACACATGAACATCCACCGCCGCGACCGCCAGAAGCCTATTGTCAAGAGCGACACGGCTGCTGCTGCATTCGCCGTGAATTACGACAGCTACGTCCCTTCCGCATGGGATGCTCAAAGCCACTTTTACTTTCAGCAGCTGAACATGGTCCCGCCATCATTACCCGTGTATAATGGTGTTCAGTCCGTTAACAACGATGAAGTGGTATGGGGCGCCAATTTGAGTTTGCGGGTCGGGGACACGGGTTCGGGTCATGGGGGAGATGAGGAAGTGAGCAAGAGGATGTGGAGAGGTGGCGGTGATGATGATGATTATGATGTGGACATGGATTTGGAACTTAGGCTCGGTACTCATCCCCATTAGCATTAATATTATTTACTAGTGTACTGTGTACACTGTACACTCCTTGGTGTCACGAAACTGTATGACGCGATAATAAATACCTACCGACGTAGTTTTCCAATATGAGACTAAAAGTTACATTTTACAAATGGTCAGTCTTTTTCTAATAAATGAATTAATGCTACTTTTTTTCCCCGGTTAAATTGTTGGGGAGGGTGTTAGGTATAGAGCTGACAAGTAGATGACTCGGTCTGGTGAATCCGTCTTGTCATCTTATTTCAGACTAATTTGTACCAAAATATCACTCGTATAGTGCAGATCAACCAGTCTCTTATATCATTTGTAACACTTGTTTTGAATTATCATGGTCGAACTCATTAGTTAGACTGGGAACCAAATGTTACGGTAAAAACTTAACAGATAAACATTAAATCACAATAAAGAAGAATATAAAACAAAACCAAGTTGAAATTTCAATTATTCAAATCTATAACTCAACAACTTTCATAAAACCGAAACTACAACTCAATTATAAATTAATCTCAAAATCCCCAAAAATGTCAACTAAAAGAAATACAATAGACAACCTCCAAGTCCTCGATCAACATCCTTCATCGATCCATCCGTCTTAGCTGTAGACATCAACACTTTGCTCTGAGCAAGCCCACTATTTGATCCACGACACTGCTCAACTCTATCTCTAATTAGAAAGAGGGAAAGATGAGGGATCAACTTCTTAATAAAACTGAGTGAGGCAATGTCTCGCCTATGTGCCAAACTAAACCTTAGGGGTAGACGGCAATCTCCCAAGCCCTCAACAACACTAGTATAACGGGAGTACATTCCTTAAGTCTAATCGATTATTAGCCCTAAGTAATATTTATAGGTGATCACAACCACAAGTCTCTACGTTATCATGGTCATGATCAATTCATCATCAAACCACATTAGTAATTTTCAAACTATAATTATACGTAAAAGAGGTGTTAACTTTTTTGGTACTTAACGTTTGGGCGGATACCATTTTGGTACACATCGTTTCAAAAATTTCATTTAAGTCATAATCGTTTTAGAAATTCTCGAAACGGTATTTCCCTCAAATTATATCTAATTTTTTGTTAAATGATGATGTGGCAGCTGAGTAACACATCTCAATCACCTAAAATATTAATTTTATTATTTTAATATAAAAATAAAATTTTAATTAAAATGATTAATTTTAGATTAAATAATTTATTTGAAATAATTTAAAATAATCTAATTTCTAATCCCATCTCTCTCTCCTCCTCCCCCCACCTCCGACCGTCCTCCTCCTCCCTCAACCTCTAATCTTCCTCCCTTCCCCCTCCATCTCCGACTCTTCCTCCCTCCTCCCCTGCTCTCGTCTTCTCCAACCGTCCTCCTCCTCTCCACCTTTGACCTTTCCTCCCTCTTCCCCTCCACTTTCGCTCGTCCTCCCACTTCCCCTCCACCTTCGTCCCTTCTCCCTCCTCCTCCCCTAAACCTCATCTTGCTCCTCGAAAATCCACAATAGAAAACTCAGAACTACAAACAAAAAATATTGAAACGTTTAGATTTGAAACGTTTAGTACTGAAGCGTCATCTGAAATATTTGGTACTGAAATGTTTAGATCTGAGTTTTCGACTTAGGACTTTCAAGGAGGAAGGAGGTGAATGAGGAGGGAGGAGGGGGGAGAGGGAGAGAGGGGATGAAGGAGGAGAAAAGACAGGAGGCGGAGGAAAAGGAGGAAGGAGAGAGGAGGAAGGTAGGAAGGGAGGAGGGAGGACGTCGGAGGTGGAGTGGTCAAGGGAGGAGGAGGGAGGAGAGAGACCTATTTAAAAAAAAGATTATTTTAATTTTTGTAAGAATTATTTTAATCTAAAAATGAATTATTTTGATTTAAAATCTAATTGTAATATTAAACTAATAAAATTAACATATTATTAGTATTTTAGCTGATTGAGATGGTCAACTCAACTGCCACATCCTCATTTGACTAAAACTTTTTATTAAATTAGATGGAAATATCCTTTCGAGATTTTCTGAAATGATCATGACTAAAAATGAAATTTTTGAAATGATGTGTACCAAAATGGAAATTTGCCCAAATGTTAGTACCAAAAAAATTAACACCTCAATTATACAACAACATTAAACAGTTCCCCAATCCATAGTCATTATCCCTAAAGCAGTCTAGGTGATCAACCAAGTCAATTCTCTATACTAACATCATCACATCTCATCCACATTATCATCACATCAGTATGAAGCACAATTCATAAATACATGACACAAGCACATCCATCATTAATCACCTCAATCCAGAATATCCACACATGACTAGCAACAACCATTTATTTCTATGTGTTTAATTAGGCGCGAAGGAAAACTACCACATCACCCTTGTCAGCCACAAACGCAACTTCAACCACATAAGAGGTTCCTACGACGTATCTTCTCCCTTTGAGGATCTAGGGTAGGGGTGGGAGACCCAGTTTGGCTCGATCGGGTTTTGCTAGACCCGGACCGGTCAAACTAGGCTTCGTACGTTTTTCGGCAGCCCAACTTTATTGTAGCCCACTAATAAATACCCTTTGAAATCAAAACCTTATTCTCTGGTCCCTTCCTAGTATCTCCACCTCTTTCTTATCTTCCTTGTTCTTCTTCTATTTATGGAAAGCAAAATCCTTAATCACATCCCAAAATCAACCACTAGCCCAACACAATCAAATTACTTAACAGATTCTTCCTTCTACGTTCAATTCGACTCTGGCTGAGGCCCTGTTTGCTCTAACCTCTCCGCCGAGCGCCACCGACGCTTCATCTCTTACCTCCTCTTCCATCCAACCGTTGTCGCTCCTCCTTCTTTCTCTCAGATGGAAGCCACACGGAGGTGGAGCCTATCTCCCTCCCTCACCTCCCTTTGCGCCGCCAATTCTCTTTGGTCGACGTCGAATCAGCCTCCCGAACTGGAGCCTCCGTCAACTCTCTCAACTTTTGATTCGACGCTTGGGCTGGAGGGTGCTCGACTGAAGTTGGATCCTGGGGCCGGCTGGAAATTGGTTCGTAGGGTGTCGCGCGAGCTCTACTAAGCGAAAAACATCTGACTGCCGAATAGGAGTCTGGGCCGTGGGGTGTCCATTCGGGCCAAATCTCAAGTCGTCTTACTTGGATTGGACTCATTAGACCATACCAACTCTCATTAGGGCTTAATACAAATTATCCAAGCCCTTAAGTGACTTGGCTCAATTTTATTAGAAGCATAACCCTCCTTAACCCAATTACTCCACTAATTTAAGATAAATAAAAATGGGAAAATAGCACATTAGCCTTCTCTATAATGTTACGAAGACGAAAGTTGGAACAGAAGGACCCAAACAACAAAATTGTCGAAGTAAAAGAGGATAAAAGAGCATTTTATAGTATAGAGGACTATTTGCTATAAGTTGACAAAGTAGAGGAGCTAAAGTGCTATTTTACCAGTAAAAATTCACCCATCTTTCAATCCAAAACTATTTATAATTATATACTAATGAGTAACTTAGTGTTTGGCAAAATTTAAAGTAATTCTTAGAAAAATTTTAAAACAATTCATGATTCCCCGAAAGCGGGTTGTTACACCTCTTCCCCCATTTCAATGGTTTCATCCTGAGACCACAAACTTCCACATGCAAAGCTATCACAACCTAAACTAACATAACATCTTCTATTTCCTTGCGTACACTCCTGTCTCAAAAGATGTTCAAAACCTGGTGCCCTCCTCCTAATGAGTTTATAATTTAATGAGGGGCTAAACTATAAATGACCAAAAAAAATTTCGTTATAAATAGGGTTATTGTCCCCAAGAATTAGTTCACCATCTCATTTATTCTCATACCCCATTAGAGAGAATTATAAGGAGAGACGAACTAAATTTTTGGAAGATCCATCTCCCACCTTACGAAGATCCATCTCCCACTTTCATTCTTCGACTGTGGCTTCAGGTTAGTGCTTCCGCGTTTAAGTTTATCATCTTCTTCATCCTAATCTAGCTACCAAAGGTTTCATAGATTTAAAATTAACAATTTGTATCAGAGCACCTTTGGTTTAGATTACTTAAATAATTATGATAAGTTTCTTGAAGAAATTTTAGTTCATGTGTTTGCACTCTTTTTTTTCATGCTTATGTGTTTGTTGGAGACTAGAATCTTATGATTCTCTACTCCTATCGAGATTAAAGTCTTAAAGACTTTCTACTCAACCCTTTTGGAAACTAAAATCATAGCAATTTTCTACTCCTTCGAGATTAGAAACTTCATAATTTTCTACTCACTTTTGGTTTTGGTTGTTTAATGCATGTTAAATGGTTGATTTGGTTTTGCAGTTTTTCAGTTTCTGTTTTTCAAAAATTAGCAAAATAAACTACTATATTGCTTTCTAGAATTGAACTTGAAACCATCCACAACACACTCAAACAGCAGTAGGTAATAATATGTTAAGGTTAATAAATTTTAGAATCAATTTGGTTGATGTTTAATATGAGATTGATTATGTGAAACATAATGTCACCAAAGTGATATCTTTTGTTTATATTGATTAATCTAAAGTATTAAAATGGTTATATGAATTTAATTCAAGTGTTTATTAACCAGTGTTTTAAAACCGGACCGACCCAGTTGGTCAGACCGGTAAAACCCGTGACCGGATTCTCGACCAGTTCGGTCCGAAGTGTTATGTCATACAGTCTAATTGTGCCAAAAATCAGGTCGAATCATTATAACTGGTAAACTCGGTTAACCCGCAAATCATGGTTTCCGCCGGTTTCATTGTTCCAAAGACGGTGAATGTGAAGAAAATGAAGCTTTTGGTAGGTGAGTTTTCTGGCCAAAGCTATGCGGTGGAGAAACGGAAAGTCGATAGTTTCGACGGCATCAACGTTTAGGATGTTAATCGATTAGTCATCTTCATTGTCATCGTGTTGATTAGTAAAGAAATTTGGACCGCCAGCAGTGGATAGTCGGTTAAAGTTGATGATCTCGATGGGGTGAATCCATCAATGTTTAGGATGCTAATCGATTCGTTGGCACTGAAAATGATGATGTCGATGTCGTCAAAGCTGTCGGCTAAAGTTTGTGATGGTGGTCGATAAGGAAGGAGAAGAGAAACGATGGCTAAATGAGTGGGTGATAGTGCGGGGAAGGAGTTGCGGCAGATGAATGACGGAGGAGAAATATGAAGAGAGATAAAAAGAAAGAAAAGAAACGATGCATTAGGGTTAGGTAGTTTCCTAAATATAGATATATGTACATACAATTATTACCAATGTTGTCAAGATCGGACCGATCATCGAACCGGTGAGACAAGAAGTTTGAGGGTTAAAGGTTCAACCGGGATTGACCCGTAAAAACCTGTAAAAAACCGCACATACTATAACTTCAAAAGTTTTAAGCATTATTAGTTATTTACCTACATTTAAAGTACTAAATGTATAATATTACATGATATAAATAAATGGTTTAATATCCTAACCCTAATTTATTTTTATCTAATCAGTCGTCAACTCTTTCTCTCTTCCTGTCCTATTCTTCTTCTTCTCATCACGCCTCCTTTTCATTTTCCATAGCCAAAGCTACTTCTTCATCTTCACCAGATCTCCTTCTTCTTCCATAGCCAAACCTAATAATACCTAACTAATCATTTTGTTATTTTCATACAGTAAGGAGACAGAAGAGTTGAAGACAAACATTCTCTTGCTATTTGGGTACAAATTCGCCAATAAGAGCATAACCTCACCAATAAGGGCATAACCTCGCCTATAAGGGCTTAATCTAGCCAATAAGGGCTTTTTCTCGCCAGTAAAGGCACATTCTTCGCCAATAAGGGCTCTTTCTCACCAATAAGGGCACATTCTTGTCAATTAGGGCGTAAAAATAGCTACCCTCGATTTGAGGATGAGTCATTGCTTGATTCAAGTTTAAATGGGAACCAACTCAGTTTCACGAAAGGTTTCAACTGATCGAGTTCACAGTCACTGGAGGCTCAATGATCCAAAGGTTTGGAATTTGAACTCCTACCAAGTTTTGCTGAAAAAATCCCATGAATGTAACCTTTTAAGATTTCATGTGATCGTTTTCTCTCAATCACCCCCACTCCTCACCCCCCCAACCCCCTCCTTTCCCCCTTCTTTTTTCTTTTGTATTTTTATCTCCTAGGATGATTCACGATCTATAGCACGCTCCCGCCCAGGAGTGCTACGCAAAAAAAAAAAATAATAATACCTAAACCCTAATTTTTCATGAAACCTAAATCAAACTCATAATAAAATCGAGATTCTTAAATTGAATGAGATCAATAACGACGATTGACGAGGGCACCGCTTGCCGGCCGGCGGAAGAAGTAGAAAATGATGGATGAAGACGCCCGATGGAGAAGAAGAAGCTATTTGTGGTGTTTGTTCACTTCTCATATTCAAAGAGAAGCGCAAGCACAAGCACGATTCAGATCTATTTTTTTATTTTAGTTGAGTATGATTTTTTTTTCTGTATGTAAAACTGCACCGAGAAATCAGAACCGGGTGAAACCGTTTGGAACGGGCCGATCGGGTTTCCCGTTTCGACCCGTTAATCATGCCCAATTAGTCCGCCTCTGTTTATTACCCAGACCGGACCGGGCTGGGCTCCGGTTCCCAGTTTTCCCGGTTGAACCGACCGGTCCGGTCCGGTTCTATCATCACTGATTATTACACTTTTGATACTTATTCTTTTATGTATTACATTTTGATACACAAATTATAGTTAATGTTATTCTTGGTACATAAATTTTTAAAATAATAATGCACCGGATCTTTATACCGATTTTTACGATTGCATCCCGATTGAATCTTTAACTCTCGAACCTCTTTCTCGACCGGTCCGGTCCTGACAACATTATTATTAACTAACCCAAAGGTAAGTTAATATTTATAAGAATTTTATTCATATCACGTGGTGATAAATATGGGACAGTTTTAAGGAGTTCTGTGTGAATAATTTGTTAGTCCAAAGGTTTACACATTATTCGACATAATTTACCGTCAATATTTGATCACTACAAGTTGTACCCAGGATTCTAGGTACCCGCCCAGAACCCACCCAGTTTGGGTCCAATTTACCTGGCCGACTTGGGTATTTTCCGGGTCCGGGCATACCCGGTACCCAGTAATTGCAGGTGTCGGGCGGGTATCGAAGTAGGACTACCCGTCCCCGTTACCCACCCATTGGGTACCCGTTAGTTGAAACGACGTCATTTAGGTAATTGTTTATAATTACCCATTTATGGTTTTTGATTTTGAATCAAATAGTTGTATTCAGATTCTTTTTCATTTTCTTATTTCTTTACTGCATTCTGATTCAGGCATCTGCATCTTCATTTATTGCCTCCTTCTGAATTTCAGCAAGAGGGTATTGTTGCATCTTTATCAAATCAAACAACTACACTTTCTTGTGTTTTCTGATATTTTAATGTAGTTCTAACTACATATTCAGTCAATAACACTTTTGACAATTATATGAATATTATTGTGCACTTTTTTTGCTTTATAAGATATAATAACATGAAGTCTGAAATTTTTCAAATCTTTTGTGTCTAAATATCATCTCGGGTATTACCCCCCTCACCGGGTAAACCCGTTTTCCCGGGATAGGGTGGGGATGGTTTTAATTTCTTACCCGATAGCTTGGGCGGGTGGGTACGGGTAAAACCCGCCAAGCGAATGGGTGGGGATTGGATATACCAAACCCGTCCCCGACCCACCCGTTTGCCAATGTAGTCTACAACAAGAGTACCGCTTACATCTAATGTTCCTGTCCAAAGACTTGATGTTAATGTTGTGTGTGGTATCTTGGGGGTTGATCAATATTGAATCTATTATTTATCTTATTAATGTGAGTTTGTTTAATTTTTGTTCTATCTTCAGCAAGTGCATCATCTGCTGCCAACATATCTTCCAACATCAATTTAACACTCATGCTTAATGGGACCAATTTCAAGGACTAAAAAAGGCACTTACATATAGTGTTTTGCTGCATGGATTTAGACCTTACACTAAGGGAAGAACAACTTGCACCAGTCACTGTGGAAAGCACCCCTATTGACAAAATGGATCATGAGAGGTGGGATGGTTCTAATCGTATATGTCTAATGATCATGAAGCACAACATTCCAGAATCTTTTAGGGGCTCAGAATCTGATGAGATTACTATGGCTAAGGATTTCCTTGATGAAATTGAGAAACGTTGTGCTAAAGACAATAAGGTTAAGATGACATCACTTTTATCCTCTTTGATGTCAATGAAGTATAAGGGTGAAGGAAATGTACGAGAGTACATTTTTGAAGATGTCTCATATTCTTTCAAAACTTAAGAGTCTTGAGGTATGATTCATGCTTTGGTCTGTTCTGAGGTTATTTTAGTTTCAGTGCCAAAGAACACTTGGTGGGTAGATTATGGTGCTACTACTCATATATGTGTTTCTATGCAGGGTTCCCTGAGCTACCGAAAGCCAAGTGATGGTGAAAGACACATCTTTGTGGGCGACGGGAAGTCAGTAGAAGTGGAAGCAATTGGGCATTTTAGGTTCTTATTAGCAACTGGTTTCTATTTGGATTTGAAAGACACTTCTGTTGTGCTGCCTTTTCGACAAAATTTGGTTTTTGTTTTCTTGTTAGACAAGTTTGGTTATTGTTGTTCGTTTGGAAACAATCAGTTAAGTTTGTCTTTAAATTCAAATATTGTGGGAACTGGTTATTTAAACGCTTATGACAATATATATTTGCTGCAAAATAGTTGCATCCTATCATGAAACTCTACACATGGAATCACGTGGTACTAAACAAAAATTACATAAGGAAAATTCAGCGTCATTATGGCATTAGCGCTTAGGTCATATCTCAAAAGGCAGAGTTGAGCGTCTTGTGTCAGATGGCATTCTTGATTCTCTTGATTTCTCAAACTTTGATGTATGTGTCAGTTGCATAAAGGAAAAGCATGCCAAAATAAAGAGATTAGGCGCCAACAGAATTTCAGATGTCTTAGAATTGATACATACAGATATTTGTGGTCCATTTCCAACACCATCTTGGAATGGTCAATAATATTTCATATCATTTATTGACTATTATTCACGTTATGGGAACCTATACCTCATCAATGAGAAATCTCAATCTTTGGATGTGTTCAAAGCTTATAAAGCTGAACTTGAGAATCAACTCAACAAAAGGATTAAGATTGTTAAATCTGATCGTGGTGATATGACATAAAGATGTATCAAGTGAACAACGTCCATGTCCATTTGCTAAATTCCTAGAGGAATGTGGTATTGTCCCATAATACACCATGCCTAGGTCATTTAGCATGAATGGTGTTCCTGAAAGACGAAACTGAACTCTTAAGGACATGGTAAGGATTATGATTCTTACTCTACCTTACTTGAATCACTTTGGGGAGAAACATTAGAGACAACATGTTACATTCGGAACAGGGTACCAACTAAAGAATCTACAAAGATGCCTTATGAACTTTGGACAGGTCGAAAGCCTAGTCTAAAGCACTTCCACTTTTGGGGATGTCCATCTGAGGCAAGGCCTTATAGGCCGAATTAAAAGAAACTGGACTCTAATATAGTTAGTAGCTATTTTATTGGGTATTTTGAGCGTTCAAGGGGTATATGTTTTATTATCCCACTATCCAAATAATTTTCGAGACGAGAACTACGATATTATTCGAGGATATTGAGTTTGGGGGGAGAAATATTGTTAGGGACATTTTTTAGGAGGATTTGGATTCAAATTCAAATCCTACTATCACTTTTGATGTTGTTCATCAAGAAGTGAATCAAGAACATCAACAAGAAAATGTCAAAATTCTTCCCATTCAAGATGAGGTAATCATTCCAGAAGAATAACCTCAACCACTCGAAGAAGTACAAGTGCCATTAAGAAGATCCGCTAGAGAGTGGAGAAATGTAATTCCCTATGATTATGTTGTGTTTCTCCAAGAACATCAGGATAATCATGGTGTGATGAAAGATGATTCAATCAACTTCTGTCAAGCGCTATGAAGAGTTCTAGCTAACTCTCAAAAGTGGATTGATGCCATGAATGTAGAGTATAAGTCTATGCAAGACAATAAAGTTTGGGAACTTCTCTCATTACCAGAAGGTGGTCTCATTACCAGAAGGTGCAAAACCAATTGGTTGTAAATGGATATTTAAAAACCAATTGGTTGTAAATGGATATTTAAAACCAATTGGTTGTAAATGGATATTTAAAACCAAGAAGGATGAAAATGGTAATATGGAAAGGTACAAGACATGTATTGTTGCTAAAGGCTATAATCAGAAGGAAGACATTGACTTTACAGGGACTTTCTCTTGAGTTTCATCGAAAGACTCTTTTAGGATTATTATGGTACTTCTTGCTCATCTTGACCTTGAATTACATCATATGGATGTTAAGACTGCGTTTCTCAATGGAAACATTGAGGAAACTATTTACATGGCGGAACGAGAAAACTATGAGTCAGGAGACCCAAAAAATATGGTTTGCAAATTGGAAAAAAAAACCCGCCACTATATATTTAGCGATCCCTGTCCCTAATCAGCCATTGAGAAAAAATTCCAGTTTTCTCTCTCTTTCGTACACCTAAATCCTCCAGCACCACCACTACATTATTATTATTACTTTGTTTCCCCCATCGTTACCAACTTCCTAGTTTTCTGACTATCGGTCGACTGTTTCTCCACCGGTGCCCTCTTGTTCTTGTTCTTCTTCTGGACGGAGGCAGCCGGTTAGATTTTGGCCATGATGATCACGTCGGCCGCCACCGCGACCTATCTTCATCCCTTAAAGCGATTCCCTCACCTTCTCCACCAAAAAATTGAGCTAGCCATGGAACCCCGCACGGAGAATGCAGTCTAGCCGTAAGCCATCGTCGCCGCCTCTGGCCCGTGGAAAGTCCCAACCAGATCCTCACCCCGGATTCAAGGAGGTTTGGTTTCCTAGTGGAGTTGGGGATGAAGAGTAGAGGTCGCGACGGATGGACGGATGATGCCTGGACTCATCGTTCCATGAAGTTCGGAAGTGACGACGGTGGCGGTCGGGGCTCACCAGCTCGTTCCAATTTTTTTTTTAAGAATTAAGACTAATAGTGGTAGTTATAACCTCCACAGTGTAACCTTCATTAATCTTTATTATTGGTGGTTGTTGACCGCCAATACATAGTGTTTGTAGCAGACATATTTGTGGCAGTCCCCTCTTCCAATAGTTGCGTTTATATAATCAATAGTGGCGGTTATAACCTCCACAATTGAAAAAAACCCAGCCACTATTGAGCTATTTTGTTGAAGCAAAATTTCATCAAGTAATTGTCTCATTAGGTTTTGAGATGAATATTGTGGATGATTGTGTGTATCATAAGTTTAGTGGCAGTAAGTTTATCTTTATGGTTCTACATGTCTAAGATATATTGCTTGCCACAAATGATATAGGCTTGTTGCACGAAACCAAGAGTTTTTTGTCTAAGAATTTTGAGATGAAAGATCTTGGTGACACCTCTTTTGTATTAAGAATTCAAATACATCGTGATCGTACTCGAGGTGTTCTTGGATTATCACAGAAGAGCTATATCGATAAAGTACTTAAGACATTTGGCATGGAAGACTGTGGATGTAACATCCCAAACCTTAAAACCATTGGAAATAGCCTTTATTGTCCAAAGTAAAAGGAAACACAAAAACCAGAGTTGTTGGCAAACATTTATTACGAAAAACACAGGGCGAGCCCCAAAACATGGACAAAGCCAACACACAAGTTCTTGTACTTATTACAAACCAAACTCAGTTTCAAATCACACTCCACAAAAACAGAAACACTCAACTAGCGTCCTCGGCCACTCACTGAGAGTCCCCTAACTTGATTTCCAAGGCTCCTTCTGCACCATCTAATCTTTACTAGCTACAAAGTGACTTGGTGGGTGGTTTAAGGGTCAATCCTTAACATTCAAGGATAAGAGAAAACAAAAGTAAATAAGTAGGAGCACACAACAATAATTGGTTAGGTCCTCGATTCCGTGGTGGAACTGCCGAGTACAATTAACCGTTAGTTCACCGATAAGTCAAAATAAAATTGCACATTGAAATACAATTTAGCATTTAATGGGGCGTCCCCTCTATCCGCCTAGCTATCCTCTAAGCCATCATCAGTAAGGCTTACTCATGAGCCTGTAATAGGGACTTCTCTCGAGTCACCCCAAACCGTTACTTTTCCGGATAGGGATTCGAAGTTCCTTAGTTATATTTGGGAGACTCTTCGGAGTAAACTAGGAACTAAGTTGTTGTTTTATACAATTTCCCCCCTCAAACCGATGGTCAAACGGAAGTAGTTAAGCGATCATTATCTCAATTGCTTAGGGCTATCATAAAATCGAACACCAAGAGTTGGGAAGATTATTTACCCAACGTGGAATTTGCTTATAATCGTGTTGTTCATTCTTCCACTAAGTACGCACCCTTTGAGTTTGTTTATGGGTTTAATCCCTTAAACCCATTGGATCTATCTCCTTTGCCTGTTCACGAGTTCTTGGATGCAAATGGGAAGAAGAATGCAGAGTATGTGAAGAAATTACAAGGGAAGACTAGGTCAAACATCGAGTGACGAACTGCCCAATATTTGAGGAATGCCAACAAGGACAAAAAGGAGAAGGTGTTCCAACCAGGCGATCAAGTGTGGATTCACTTTCGAAAGGAGAGATTCCCCAAGCAAAGGAAATCCAAGTTGTTTCCAAGAGGAGAAGGACCCTTCACGATTTTGCAACGGATCAACAACAATGTTTATACTATTAGTTTACCTGATTCATCCGGTGTAAATGCTACGTTTAATGTTGTTGAGTTGACCACTTTTAATGATGATTTTGTAGATTCAGATTTGAGGTCGAATCCTTCACAATAAGAGGGGAATGATGCACCCGTTGATGACACTCGATTTGACGTGATTATCAGCCTCATTTGAGCGACATTTCCTTGCTTAAGACATGTTTTTTAGGGCAGAATAGCGAATATTCAATCGATTGCCCTATCTCGTGCCATTTGTGTTACCTTGGCCCGTTTCGGGTCTATTTGATGGTTTTCTAGTGTTTTTATGTTAGCACAGGTTTTTGCCGTCAAATAAAGTAGCCAAGGACGTGTCTAAGGCGTTGGAACCTCGAGGAATTGCACCGGAATCGATCCAAGGAGCCAATCAAGTCGAAACAATTCCTGCCCCGGTTTACAAAGGAATTTTCACCGAAAATACCTCAGCATTTTCGGCGAAAATATCAGTACAAATCGACGATGCTCATCAACAGAAGTTTTTGGCGAAAATGTTAAGTTTTCGACCGAAAACTATGGGACCGAAATTTACAGGAGAAATCAGCCGGCGGACCATCCATTCACAAAGGAATTTTCGTCGAAAATCCTTCAGTATTTTTGGCGAAAATATCAGTTAAAATCCGGCTGTATTAGGGTTAAGTATAAATACTTAACCGGCGGCCCAAAATAAAAGGGGCGGAGAATATACTTTTCATACTTCATAATACATCAGAATTGGGAGAATCCTCTGAAGTTCTGGAGCAGAGAGTTTAGAGTTTGAAGAGCCGGAAAGAGATCGTGACGCCATCCCTTCCATCTCGAAGACTCGGAGCTAGGATTACAGTTTACCGAAGATCGAAGTCTGCCAGGGTCGTCTAAATTAGGTTTTTCAGATTCTTTTCTGGTCTTCCTCTTAATGATGAACTCTTTCTTTGCTTTTGATTCTTTTGTGATAAACATGAGTAGCTAAACTCTTAGAGCTTAGACTAGATGAACCCTAAGTGACCCAGGGCTTTAAAGCGGTCACGGATCGGCGGTGATTAGATTCGAAGTCCAATCAGTTTCTCTTTCATGTTTGATTTGTTCTTCATTGTTCATGTTTCTTGTCTGGATTGATCACCTAGATTAGATTCTTGTTAAGCTAAGGATAGAAGCGAACGCTCGCCTTACTTTAGAACATCAAATTGAACAATTAACCTTATAATTGGAGCGTGCCTTTCGTAGGAACCGGTTAGGGTTAATCCATTGCAAGAGTAACTCATAAATCGTTAGTAATTCCACCAGTTAAGTTAAGTTGTTGCGAGAGGCGACTGTACCCGGGCGACTAATTAATCTTGGTAGCTAGAACGGATAGAGCGAACGTTCACCGGTCTTAAACCTAAGGGTAAGGAGTTATGGTGGTGTCTTAGAATTGTTTGAATGAGAATCGAAATTCGTTGATCTGTTGATTGCCAATGCTCTGGTGAACGAAGGGGGATTCAAAGTCTAAGTTCGTCTGTCATCTCTGTTTTAATCAACCAATTTCCAACCTGTCTTTAGTTTTAATTTTTAATTTTTCTGCATTTCTTAGAATTAGAAGTCGTGGAACTCACACCACGCACGAAGTGTCTAAATCGAGTAATTTGCCAGCTTATTTGAGTAGTCAATCATAGAAGACCCGTGGAATATGATCTACCCTAGCTTGTTAGTTTGGTAGTATTTGATCACTGTTCTGCAGCATCATCAAATTGGCGCCGTTTCCGGGGACTTCTTTTGATTGTTTGAAAGAAGAACTGGCAATTTATTCTTCTACTTTCCATCTTTCACTTTTCCACCCACTTTGATTTTACACTGGTTTTTGTTTGTTTTTGTTATTTGTAGGTTGTTCACAGGTGTATGCATCGCCGCCCTTGGACTCGCTCTCAAACCGACAAGGCTAAGAGTATAGAGAGACCAAGCAGTTCTGCTCCACCTCGACAATCACAGATTCCAAGGAGAAGCAGAATCAATCCACCTCCACCCATCACTCCTATTAAGATTGAGGAACTGAAGGAGAGTCCCTCATCTTCACCTATACAGTCACCTACATCCGTTTCATACACCGAGTCACTTTCACCTCCTCCATCTCCTACCATGGCTGATCAATTACCACCACCACCACCACCAGGCGGAAATCCACCACCACCGCCGCCTGCACAGAAAAGTCTAGCTGATTACAACAAGCCGAGCGCGACTAGCGTTCGATCTGCCATTGCCGTACCGCGCATTGAAGGAGATCCTGACTATGAGATCAAGATTCCATTCTTGACTATGATCTCTAGGGATCTACAGTTCGAAGGCAGGCCCCTAGACAATCCGTGCACTCATCTTGCGGATTTCCTTGATCTCTGCAGCACTTTTAAAAATGGAAACCTCGACAAGAATACTCTTTGTTTGAGAGCTTTCCCGTTCTCTCTGAAAGGCGCTGCTAAGAGGTGGCTTACTGGAAAACCACCTGGATATTACACTAATTGGGATACTCTGGCTCAGGAATTCGTTGAAGAATACTTTCCTCCTGCCAGAACAACAGCCATCAAGGACAGCATCGCCAGATTCTCCCAGAAAGAAGGAGAAAGCTTATATGATACTTGGAATCGATTCCAAGAACTTCTATACAACTGCCCTCATCATGGATTCGAGCAGAGGCAGTTAACTGAAAACTTTTCTCGAGGTCTTCGAGAAGAATCTGCCAAGTGGGTCAATTCTCTAGCTGAAGGGGATTGCACTATGCTCACACCTGAAGCTGCTCTTCTTCACTTCGCAAACTGTGCTTCCAAGTCAAGGAACTGGGAACGACAATCTGAAGGATCAAGGAGCAAGCTCGATCTCGAAGCAGCTATCAAGGTAGAAGTAGAGAAGCATTTGAAGAAGTCTACCACCACCAGTCAAATCGTCGACAACTTTTGTCTATGTTGCTGATTGCGAGTGGTGTGGAGCTTGCGCACATAAAGGAGGCCGATGCCAGAATTTTGGCAAGACAGAAGTCTGGTCCGCAGAAGAGGTAAATTTCGTTCAACAAGGCTTCGTTAATAATTAGACTGGTTATGCTGGCTACCGCAACTTCAGGCAGCAAGGGAACTATCAAGACAGACCTCCCTACAATGCT
Source organism: Linum lewisii (assembly GCA_034768395.1). Classification (NCBI taxonomy): domain Eukaryota; kingdom Viridiplantae; phylum Streptophyta; class Magnoliopsida; order Malpighiales; family Linaceae; genus Linum; species Linum lewisii. Next base: position 14,970,491 of record CM068299.1, read on the forward strand.
GGCGCCAACCATAACCAGAACCAGAATAACCGCCCGACTGGTCCAACTCAGGATCAGAAGCCTAACCATCCGCCGGCAGGTGTCTACCAGCCACCGCACCGCAATCCGGGTAACTATGGAACTACTTCTGGCAATCGCCAGAATCAATATTTGAATAACACCTATCCAGGGCAGCAGTACCAGAAGGAAAACAATGTCAGTGACCTGGACAAGAAGCTTAGTCAGATCATCACCAGACTCGACGATCATGACAGTCAGTTTAAAGCTCAAGCTCTTCTCAATCAAGAACAGATAACAGCCGGTCAAAGAATTGAGCAAGCTGTGAACAACATCTCGAGCATGCTAGCATCTGGTCGACCATTTGGCCAACTTCTGAGCCAGACAAAGCCGAATCCGAGAAAGGAGCAAGCCAAGATGGTAACCGCTCGAAAATTTACAAGTTTATCTGCTGATGCTTGTGCTGTTTTACGCAGGATCGCTGAATCTCCAGAGAAGAAGGAAGCACTACAAGTGGCGCCTAAGGAGGAAGATCCTCCTCTTGCACCGTACGTCGTGAAGCCTCCTTTTCCAAGAGCATTGCTGCCGAATGCAAGGATCGAGACTGGCATGAAGGGGAATAAAGAAGGATACCCTGATGCTCGTATCAAGAAACCGTCCTCTCCATATCCAGTTAAGTGCTCTGATCCTGGTTCTTTTACTCTACTTCTTGTTATTAATGATGTTGAGATAGAACGTTGTTTGATTGATCTTGGCGCGTCTATTAATGTTATGCCTATGAGTCTATATGAAAAATTGAACCTAGGAGAACTTGAACCGCCTAGTATGCAACTTATCTTTGCTGATAGATCACTTAAAACTCCTAGGGAGAAATCAAAGACGTTGTTACTAGATGTGGTCCTTTCACGTTCTTAGCTGACTTTGTTATCATTGACACTAGTAAGGATGATTCTACCATTCTCATAGGACGACCTTTCATGGCTACTACTGGAATGCAAATTAACGTTCCAAATGGTTCTTTAACTTTGAGAGTTGGTAAAGAAACTGTCACGTTCCGCCTTAAAGACGGAATGAAATATAATCCTAAAAGTGAAGAATTTCATTGTTTAGCTATTGAAACTATGGAGTTGACTCCGGTCAACTCCGTTACTGATGTCTCTCCTAGTGTGCCTAGATCAATTGCTGTTGCAGGTGCTGGACAGATTACCGTGCAGAAACCGAAATATGTTTCTCCAAAACCGCCAAAGAAGAAGGAACTGAAAGCCTCTTCTAAGCCACCGAGCACAAAACCTAGCATACCTCGGGGAAAGAACAAGAAGACGAAGACTCACATGGTCTGGAGACCAGTTGTGCCGCCACCATCTACCGAGCCAGCTGCACCACCAACTCGTTCGAAGCTACCGACGCCGGAACAAGTATGGAAGGAGAAGCGAAAAGCATCTCCTAAGGAAATACTGACGATCACCGATCCTGGTGATATCAAGCCGGAGGTTAAAGAAAAGAAGGAGCCGATCATTCTTATTCCGTCCATTGTCTTCCTTGTAGAAGATGATCATTTGACAGAACTGTTCGGACCCTTCACAATCACTGACCACCTTCCCGACGGACGTACCAAGCTCTTACACGCGAACGGGAAGAAATTCATGCTCACCGGAGAAGCCCCGAAGCTCTACTTTATGAACTCCGATGCTAGCATTAAGGAGAATCTGAGTTGGGATGTCTCCTAATACCGTCCAGGTATGATCCAGCTCAAGGACGTTAATAAAAGAGCGCTTCGTGGGAGGCAACCCACGGTTGGAGTCTGTTTTTGATTTGTGTCAACCTTAGTGTTTTAGAGTCGGTTCGGGGGAGCCAAAAGTGTCAGTTTGTTTGATTTCATATTTTTCGTGTGTAGTCTGTGTGTCATAGTGTCAGTTTCAAGTCGTTTGAGGTCTTCCCGATTTTTGTGGATTTAACTGTGATTTTCTGAAGTTTGCCGGGATTGTGAAAATATTTTCAATCGTAGAGTTCATTATTTTTGGCGAAAATAACCCATATTTTCGGCGAAAATTCTCTTTGAAATCCCACAGAGTTTTCCAAACGTTCCTGTTTCACATTTTTGGCGAAAATATATTAACATTTTCGGCGAAAACTTATTTTGAAAACCGGCAGTACTTTTTAACTAGAATTTTCGGTGAAAACTTGCACTTATTTTCGCCGAAATTTCTTTGAAAATCAACCAACTATTCATTTTAAAATCCGGATTTCAGCCCTCTCTTTCCTCACTTCATTTTCGAAACAAAAACCGAAAACCTCCCCTCTGTTTTATAAACCCGACCGCCGCACTACCATTTCTTGCCGTCGCCGACCGTTGCCATCGTCGCCGCCGCCGCTCCCTTCCCCTTCCATTTCCGATCAATCCAAGTCCTAGAACAGCCGAATCGGAGCTCTACAGCTCTAGTTCACCCAAACCCTAAAATTTTCGATTTTCACCGATTTCTCCCAATCCGTTCACTTTTAGCATCCATGGCTTAAGGTAAGTTGTAGAACTTTTCATTACGAATCTTTTGACATGTTGATTGCTGAATTTTGTCGGGTTGACTTTCGGTTGACTTTTTAGTTTGCCTCGATTTGCGTGCCGACTGATTTCGTGTGAACTAAGTTAGCTGAACTTGTTGAACTGTTCTAGCATGCTTAGGGAGTATCGTGCTTAAATGTTATATCGTTTGATCATGTGTTGCTATGCCTAAGTCCTATTCTTTGTGATGTTGACCTTTGAGAAATGTCGGTTTTGACCATGAACTGTTTTTGATCATTTGGCTGCCCTATGTGCTCATTCTCGTTCAGATCATTGTGTTTTCCATCTGAGATCATATTATACCGTCATTCTCCGATTTGTGACAGTCTTGCCATGATTAGGGTTCAATGTTCTATTCTGTTGACTTTTTGAGATGTCGGTTTGACTTCTGAACTCTGATTGTGCTAATTCCATTCTGGCTGTCCCTAAGCATGTATTTTATTGTTCGTGATTACCGGCTAATCTGCTTTGCTTACCCCCACTCGGTTTTCCTCATTTCTCTGTGAAATTGAGTTTTTTGACTAAGTGTGGGGTAGGGTTTTAGTTTGACTAATCAGGTTTGTTTTCTTGTTTAGGAACACCACTTTTGAGCGCAGGATCAAGGCACGACTTGATGGTGCCTCGAGCTCCGGAGCCCCCGCTCCAGTCACACCCGCCGTTCAGGGCCCTCCACCAGCTTTCCCTAACCGTGATGGGTATCACCGCACCGTTGCTCGCCTACCCCCGCACTACTTTACACGCTACCAGCGGTTTGAGAACACCCGTGGAGCTGATGTTCGCCCTCTTTCCATAGAGTCGCTCTCGGACCTATTGGAGCCAAATTCGTGGCCTATTGGAGTTGCCTCTGTGCATTTTCAGGTTATGGCATCAAAGTACGGATGACAAGGAGCGCATAGGAGCAAACGGGAGGTCATTTGGAGGCCGGACGAGGGAGATATGAGCATTACAAGATCGAGCTTTTTGCAGAGTGCAGGGGTGCACGCCGTGCAGATGTGCACGCCGTGCAGGGGTGCACGCCGTGCAGGGGTGCACGCCGTGCACTGTCCCCTGCACTATAAATATTCTTATTTTTGGCCATTTTGGGGAATTCGATCATCTCCCTTGAACCCCAAACACATACCCACGAACCTTCAAACCCTAGAACACATTTTTGGAGCAATTTGAAGCCATTGGAGCTAGGATTGAAGCCAACAAACCTTGGGAGAAGTGCTTACAAGTGGAGAAGTGAAGATCATCTCAAGGATTCATCCATGGTGTTCTTGGTGACCATTCTTCCTTCTTTTCTCTTTACTCTCCTTGGCCATGTGTGGCTGAGTTTCTAGGGTTCATCTTGGATGGGTAGATTAGTTGTGCTATGATAGAGGGATAATTGTATAGAACTTGCCATGATTGATCTTGGTTGTATGAGGATGATTCCTAGACTTGTTCTTAATGCCATTTTATGCCATGTTTGCTTAATTTGGTCCATTCAATGTGATTTGATGCATGAGAGTGCTTGGATTGCATAGATTGTAGGTCTAGGGATTGAAGTGAGTGTGTTCTAAGAGATTAGATCATCTTATTTCAACCATTTTCACTTGATTTCTCTCTTGGGCATTTTATCGAACACTTGGTGTGCACGTGGATTTTCATTCAATTGAGTTTGAAAAGGCTTTTTGGTGAATCTCTTAGTGTTAGAGCATTTATATGAGAGTGTTATGCCTAGCCTTGTGGTCATAGAGTCTTAAGAGAGGGTCTTGTGTCTTGGCATTTCATCAAACACTTAGAATGCATCCTTTTTCACTTAGCTTGAGAGCGAGAGCCTAAGTTGAGTGGTATTAGGATAGGGATTTGGTGCTACGAGAGTGCATTGAGTCTATAGAAGTGAAATGCATGGTCATCCGAATGCAAACTCGATCTTGATTGGCTTGTTTGTTCAATTAGTCCTCTTGAGCATGATGAAACTACCCACCAAGAGAGCCCCCTTTGTCTTTGATTTGAACCACCTTTCTCTCTTGCTTAATCTTTGTTAGTATTGCATTTCTTTGCCTTTGTTTCTGATTTTCTCGATCAAACCAAACCAATTTCAAATGTTTAGACCGTCTATGAGAAGTGTGAGTATTGGTTTATGAGAGGACCCCGTGGAATACGACCTTGGTAAAATCGCTTTTACCAAGTTTTTGGCGCCGTTGCCGGGGACTCTCTCGTTCCTTTGAAAGCACTTAGTAGTGGACCGATCTATTCACTTCCTTCCAATTTAGTTTTTGCTTCCTTTTACTTGTTGTTTGGTTTTGTTATTCCGCATTGTCGTATTACTTGGGTGTATTTGTTGTGCTTGTTTGTAGGTATCTTGTACTAGTGCATGAGGCGACTCACTCGTCTTCAAGCACGACTTCAAGGTCTTGTGCAAGTGATTGAGCCACCAACCTTCTCTCCCTCTCATTTGGTTCATAGCGCCACACGCAACAACATGTCTCACCATGAAGATGAAGACAACCTTTCAGAGCATTCTTACCATACCAATGATGATGATCACTCACAAAGGGGTGCAAGACGTACCTTGGCGGATTATGCTCGTCCTACTCTTGAAGGGGCAGCCTCTAGCATTGTTCGAAGACCCGTCAATGCTAGGAACTTTGAGCTCAAGCCTAATATGATCCAAATGGTTCAAAATGGAGTGGTGTTCAATGGCATTGATGGTGAATGTCCATCTAGGCATCTCAAGGACTTCTTGGAGATATGTGACACGGTTAAGAATGACCAAGTTCACCCGGATTGTGTGAGACTCCGGCTCTTTCCCTTCTCACTCAAAGGTAGAGCCAAGTCATGGTTGGAGAACCAACCGAGTAGAGCTTTCACCACATGGGAGGGCCTAGCCGAAGCTTTCCTTGAAGAGTTCTTTCCTCCCTATATGACGGATGCAATCCGAGACCGCATCAACCACTTCACACAACACAAGGGAGAGCTCTTCCATGAGACTTGGAATAGGTTCCAAGCCATTCTTCGGTATTGTCCTCATCACAACTTCGCCGAATGGAGCTTGGCGGACATCTTTGCTAGGTCCCTTGATTTTGAGAATACAAGGATGATCAACCAAGCCGCCGGAGGTGACTTAAGGATGCTCACTCCCAAAGATGCTCTAGAACTCTTCGCGGAGATGGCCAACAAGACAAGGAGTTGGTCTCGACAACAACCTCCTAAGTCTAAGTATGGAAGTGACACGCACTATGATTCTCGGTCCGTAAGTATTGATGCACCAAAGGATTCGTCTAGCTATGGGAAGAAGCCTAAGTTACCGGGGCACCGAGATGAAGATGATCCCATGATTGCTCTCCTTATGTCCAAGATTGATGCCATGGCCTCTCAAGTAAGTAATCTTAGTATGCCTAAGCATCCCCCTAAGGCTTCATCATCTCATTTGGGTAATCCACCGGTTGCCTCGGTGCTTTGTTGTGAGTGTTGTGGAGGCCAAGGCCATGATGTAAATGTATGCCCTTCCGCTACTTCTGAGCCTAACCAAGATGAAAACATTGAGGAAGTAAGCTTTGCACAAGGTCAAGGATTCCATGGTAACTTCAACCCTCAAGGGAACTATCAAGGGGGTAACTACAATCGTCCTTGGAACCAAGGAGGTGGGTACAACAAGCCTAACCAAGGGTACCAAGGCCAAGGTAATCAAAGTGGTGGTTATAACAAGGGTTACAACCAAGGTAATCAAGGAGGATTCCAAGGTTACAAGGGGTACAATCAAGGTAACCAAGGTGGTGAGCAAGGTTCTAATCCACCGGGGATGTATAATCATAATGGTAATGGGCCGCCCGGTTTCACCAAGCCTTCTCAAAACAAAGAGGGTGGTTCTACAATCTCCCAAGAAGACACCAATGCGGCAATGATTCAACTTATCATGAATCAACAAGCTTCAATTACCAATTTGAATACTCAAGTGGGTCAAATATCTAAGGCACTCTCGGAGAGACCAAAGGGTAGCCTACCCTCCAACACCGAGGTCAACCCCAAGGTTCCCGAGGAGCTTATGATGGTAACTTTGAGGAGTGGTAAGCAAGTACAAGATGCCATACCTAAGGTGGTAAGTGCTCAAGATGATGATTTGGTTATAGTTGAAGATGTTGACTCCGATGATGACACGGATAAGATTGAAGTTAAAGATAGAGGAGCCAAGGCTAAAGAAGCTTCTAAGATGACCAATAAGGTTGGTTCTCAAGAGGCTACGGCGAGTGCTACTCCGGTCTCTCCTCCCGCACCGGTTGTACCTCCGTACAAGCCTAAGCCACCTTATCCTTCTCGCTTGAAGGCGGATTCCATGGAAAAGGACTTCAAAAGGTTTGTTGAGATTCTTGACAAGGTGCAATTTACAATGCCTTTTGGGGAAGCAATTACAAAGATGCCTCAATATGCAAAGTTCATGAAAGAGATCTTCACCAACAAACGCAAGCTTACGGATGTGACTTCGGCAAAGCTCAACGAACAATGCTCCGCCATTCTCTCTAAGAGGCCACCAGAAAAGCTTAAGGATCCAGGTAGCTTTACTATTGCTTGCACTATTGGTGAACATGCAATAAGTAGAGGCTTAGCCGATTTGGGTGCTAGTATCAATGTTATGCCATATTGCATGTTTAAGAAGTTAGGCCTAGGGAAACTAAAACCAACTCAAATGAATGTTCAATTAGCGGATAAATCTGTGACATCCCCTCGTGGTATTGTCGAAGATGTGTTGGTTAAGGTTGGTGCTTTTGAATTCCTTATGGATTTTGTTATTCTAGATGCTATGGGTGGTACCGATGTGCCTTTGATTCTAGGACGGCCTTTCTTAGCAACCTCTCGTGCTTTGATTGATGTCTACGGTGGTAAACTTACACTTAGGGTCGATAATGAATGCATGATCTTTGACCGTTCAAATGGCATGGAGTTTACTTTGTCTTATGCTAGTCACCATGATCCTAAGAATCCGCATGAGCTTACTTCGGCTACTAATAGCACTAACCTTGTCCGTCATAGTCTTGCGGAGTTGTTTGCTCTTAGTGATGCGCAGGAGAAAAAGGATGAAGTAAAGGAGGCTCCACCTTTCGTGCTTCAAAAGACTCCACCTAAGGCTAAGAAGAAAGGTGTGGAGAAGCCACCTGAGAAGGGCAAGGAAGCCGCACCAATGGGTGAGACTATCAAGACTAAGAAGCCACCCGATGAGAGAATTCACTCCAAGTGGTTTGGCCCCTTCTCCATTGCTCACACTTCATCATCCGGGAAATCCGAGCTCACACCTCCCGAAGTCGGTAAGGTTCAATTCAAGTTCCGTGTGCCATGCGAAGGTAATGACTTCGATTTCAAAGAGGTAATGAGTTGGGATGGTTTTACTTAGCTGGTCTGTGTGCTTCGTCGAGCTTAAGACGTTAACCAAGCGCTTCTCGGGAGGCAACCCGAGTGTTTTTCATGTCTTTTCTTCTTGATTTGATTGCATGATTGTGTGTTTTTGTGGTATTCAAGGTCCTTGAGTTGTTGTGGTGTCCTTTGTGGTCTCGTAGGTGTTAAAATTCTGAAGTTCGGGGTCCGTTTTGGGTTGATTTGACGGTGTTTTGGTCATTTTTCGTCGAGATGAAAATTTGATTTTAGGCTGAGGAGGTGCACGCCGTGCACCACTGCACGCCGTGCACCGTACATGGTTTGGTGCACGTGCTGTCCAGGAGGATTCGAAAAAATTTTCAGCTCCAAGGTGCACGCCGTGCACCCATGCACGCCGTGCACCCTGCACGTTGTACACCCCTGCACGCCGTGCACCCCCTCTGCAATTTTTTTCCACAATATTTTTCACTGTTTGATTCGTTTGGGGGGTGTTAATGAGGTATTGGGGTGATTATGATTTGGTTTTTCATTGGTATTTCTTGTGGTATTTGTTCATGACGGTTTGCTCATGAAAATTTGGCTTGTTGAGTTTGGCTAAGTGGTTTGATTGTTGTCATGATTGTTGTGCCATTGGCGTCTTCAATTGTGGTTTGCTGTTTGAGTTCATTGCTTAAAAAATTTTGGGACATGGGTGGTTGATCATGAAGAGTTTAACTGGGATTCTTTAGTTGAGTGGGATTGGTGGAACTGATTGTTTGAGTTTGGGTTTGTGGCTTGTTCATGAGAGTTGGTTGTGTGATGTTTGGTTCTGGATTGCTGTGTGTCGATTTTGATGAGCTTGATTGGTTGTTTGTATGGTGTATGTCATTTTGTTGGGTGTTGCAGGTGATGAATTCAGGGGCTGATTTACCTTCTTTGTGTGAGGAGGGGTGTGGTTTATCACCACTCATTGGTTTAATTTTTATATATTCCTCCTTACATTGTGTGGACTTAGGCTTATATGTTCTTGATTCGTGTTTTTGATCCATTATGCATGCCTTTTGCTTAACTGTGGATCTCTGTGATTTGATTTTTGCTAGCATAGGTTGTTGCACTTGAACTTGATGATCTTGAATCGTGCTCAATGTTGTGCTCAATGTTGTGCTCAATGTTTTGCTCATGTGTTATGACTAGGCGCCTTGATAGGGTTTGTGTTAGGAGTGTGCCCTTCTTGTTGATTCTTTGTTTGCACTTCTTTTGTAGGATGCCTCCTAAGGGTAAAGCAGCTTCTTCATCCTCCGCCCCCAAGCGATCCAAGGCACCAGCTTCCAAGAAGAGGAAGGGACAGACTGGGGAGTCTTCTGCTCCTCCACCACGGTCGCCTTCGCCGCCTCCAGCACTTGGGCAGTCTTTCCACCGCCTCCCCCATTTGACGGCTACCATCCATGGTCACAGTGGCCTGGGCACCCACGACCACAACCCCACTGAGAGCCACAGGATCACTCACCACTTCTCAGGACTTTGGATTTTTCCTTTCTTTTATTTCTGTTTATGACTGCATGTTTTGTTGTGTTTGACTTCTGATTTTCTCTTTTCATTTCTGGCTTTGCACTTGTCATGTTGTTGGATCACACATCTCATCCGTACTCTCATCTTGTCGACTATGGGTTGTGTTTGAGTGGTGTGCCCTCCCTTGTTTTCTACAGGTACCCCTGATTCAGGTCCTCGTCCTGAACAGGTTACTTGACCCGGGATTCCATCTCCGGCTTCTCTTCTTCACCGCGCGTTATATTCGTTCCACCTTATCCTCTCTCTCTCTTGATCATTGAGGACAATGCTCATGTTAGTCGTAGGGGAGTTTGAGGTTTGGTGTGATTATTTGTCGGTAGAAGTCTAAAGTTATGTTTTGATGTGTTGCATGATCTTAATTGAATGTCGAATTCCTCTATTGTAGAATCGTTCGGTTCTTGACTTTTGGTGTTTAATTGACTTCAAGTTTTCACAATGACGTTTAGACTGTCCTGCTTAGAACCTATAACCAGCATGTTAGCACTAATATCAAATGAGTCTGGGCCAGAACTGAGATTTTATCACTCTTGCATGTTGGTTGATTGGTTTGATACGTGTTTTTGTACCGCTCGATAACACCGGTCTAAGACGATGAAGGCAATCAGAATTTTCACCCTTTTCCATGTCTTTCTTTACCCTTTTTGATCCTTCGTGATTGTGGCTTGAGATTAGACGGAATCCAATTCGAAATCTTGTGTGGAAGTTGTAAGGGGCTAAGGATCAAGTGGCTAAATTGTGAAAAAAAAATGCTCAAAAGAAAAGCTAGGCAAGCTCGGCACCTAAGTGAAGTGTCGGGTTGAGCACTAAGCAAAAGGGCAAAGGCTGTGAGCTAGGCAGGTTCAACACCTAAGTGAAGTGTTGAATCGAGCACTAGTATGCAGTAAGAAAAAAAGAAAGAAAAATGGAAATGAAAAGAAAAGAAAAGAAAGAAAAAGAGTTCTCAAATGTAGCCCTTGATCCTAGCCAGAGTTTTGTAAAGTGCGGATCTAGAAGCGGATGAAGTCGAGTCGATAGCCACATCATAATCACTCACCACTTACGATCCATGTCCCGATTTCAAGTCCTTTTGATTAGAGTTGGTGTTGTCGTGGTCGGTTTTGCTGTGTCCCAATCAACCACTACTTGAAGTGTGCAGAAATTAGTGAGGTTTAGACTTGTTTGGTTGATGTTCTTGCATGTGTAGGTTTAGTTTGTTCGTGGAACAGTTTAAGCTAAATTGTGATTGCTTGAATCTCAATGGACCGAACTTGTCATTTGTGAACTTGGATGTTTTCTAATTCATTTGCTTGAGGACAAGCAAAGCTTAGTCGTAGGAGAATTTGATGTGACTTTAATTAGTGCATTTTAAGCTTATGAATGACCTTTGAAATGCCTGTTTTATTCGTGAAATGACATGACTTATATGCTTTTATTGAAGTTTTGTGCAAAGTGTCATTTTGTTGTCCGGTTGCCACTTTGGAGCCAAATTCCTGGTCTATTGGAGTTGCCTCTGTGCATTTTCAGGTTATGGCATCAAAGTACGGATGACAAGGAGCGCATAGGAGCAAACGGGAGGTCATTTGGAGGCCGGACGAGGGAGATATGAGCATTACAAGATCGAGCTTTTTGCAGAGTGCAGGGGTGCACGCCGTGCAGATGTGCACGCCGTGCAGGGGTGCACGCCGTGCACTGTCCCCTGCACTATAAATATTCTTGTTTTTGGCCATTTTGGGGAATTCGATCATCTCCCTTGAACCCTAAACACATACCCACGAACCTTCAAACCCTAGAACACATTTTTGGAGCAATTTGAAGCCATTGGAGCTAGGATTGAAGCCAACAAACCTTGGGAGAAGTGCTTACAAGTGGAGAAGTGAAGATCATCTCAAGGATTCATCCATGGTGTTCTTGGTGACCATTCTTCCTTCTTTTCTCTTTACTCCCTTGGCCATGTGTGGCTGAGTTTCTAGGGTTCATCTTGGATGGGTAGATTAGTTGTGCTATGATAGAGGGATAATTGTATAGAACTTGCCATGATTGATCTTGGTTGTATGAGGATGATTCCTAGACTTGTTCTTAATGCCATTTTATGCCATGTTTGCTTAATTTGGTCCATTCAATGTGATTTGATGCATGAGAGTGCTTGGATTGCATAGATTGTAGGTCTAGGGATTGAAGTGAGTGTGTTCTAAGAGATTAGATCATCTTATTTCAACCATTTTCACTTGATTTCTCTCTTGGGCATTTTATCGAACACTTGGTGTGCACGTGGATTTTCATTCAATTGAGTTTGAAAAGGATTTTTGGTGAATCTCTTAGTGTTAGAGCATTGATATGAGAGTGTTATGCCTAGCCTTGTGGTCATAGAGTCTTAAGAGAGGGTCTTGTGTCTTGGCATTTCATCAAACACTTAGAATGCATCCTTTTTCACTTAGCTTGAGAGCGAGAGCCTAAGTTGAGTGGTATTAGGATAGGGATTTGGTGCTACGAGAGTGCATTGAGTCTATAGAAGTGAAATGCATGGTCATCCGAATGCAAACTCGATCTTGATTGGCTTGTTTGTTCAATTAGTCCTCTTGAGCATGATGAAACTACCCACCAAGAGAGCCCCCTTTGTCTTTGATTTGAACCACCTTTCTCTCTTGCTTAATCTTTGTTAGTATTGCATTTCTTTGCCTTTGTTTATGATTTTCTCGATCAAACCAAACCAATTTCAAATGTTTAGACCGTCTATGAGAAGTGTGAGTATTGGTTTATGAGAGGACCCCGTGGAATACGATCTTGGTAAAATCGCTTTTTCCATACTTCATAATACATCAGAATTGGGAGAATCCTCTGAAGTTATGGAGCAGAGAGTTTAGAGTTTGAAGAGCCGGAAAGAGATCGTGACACCATCCCTTCCATCTCGAAGACTCGGAGCTAGGATTGCAGTTTACCGAAGATCGAAGTCTGCCAGAGTCGTCTAAATTAGGTTTTTCAGATTCTTTTCTAGTCTTCCTCTGAATGATGAACTCTTTCTTTGCTTTTGATTCTTTTGTGATAAACATGAGTAGCTAAACTCTTAGAGCTTAGACTAGATGAACCCTAAGTGACCCAGGGCTTTAAAGCAGTCACGGATCGGCGGTGATTAGATTCGAAGTCCAATCAGTTTCTCTTTCATGTTTGATTTGTTCTTCATTGTTCATGTTTCTTGTCTGGATTGATCACCTAGATTAGATTCTTGTTAAGCTAAGGATAGAAGCGAACGCTCGCCTTACTTTAGAACATCAAATTGACCAATTAACCTTATAATTGGAGCGTGCCTTTCGTAGGAACCGGTTAGGGTTAATCCACTGCAAGAGTAACTCATAAATCGTTAGTAATTCCACCAGTTAAGTTAAGTCGTTGCGAGAGGCGACCGTACCCGGGCGACTAATTAATCTTGGTAGCTAGAACGGATAGAGCGAACGTTCGCCGGTCTTAAACCTAAGGGTAAGGAGTTATGGTGGTGTCTTAGAATTGTTTGAATGAGAATCGAAATCCGCTGATCTGTTGATTGCTAATGCTCTGGTGAACGAAGAGAGATTCAAAGTCTAAGTTTGTCTGTCATCTCTGTTTTAATCAACCAATTTCCAATCTGTCTTTAGTTTCAATTTTTAATTTTTCTGCATTTCTTAGAATTAGAAGTAGTGGAACTCACACCATGCACGAAGTGTCTAAATCCGAGTAATTTGCCAGCTTATTTGAGTAGTCAATCATAGAAGACCCGTGGAATACGATCTACCCTAGCTTGTTAGCTTGGTAGTATTTGATCACTGTTCAGCAGGTTCATCACCCGTCATCCTGTGGTCACGATTGGAGAAGCCATGGACACGAAGCAAGAAGAAAATCTTCAAGGCTAAGGTCACCACGTACATGGATGCTTGGAGTCTGACCGAACATGAAGAGGATGACCGACATATGCTAAGGAATGGATGCTTGGTGCTGGAAATGATAATGTCGGGAGCTGCACCAACTGATGCTGAGGACCGAGAAGAACTTATGTCGGACCGAGAGCGAGGATGATGATACTGATGTTGACCGAGGCTGACCCGGACACCGATGATGATGTCGATCCGGATACTGATGCCGACCAAGTACTAATGCCAATCCGAGAAGCCGATGGATGTTGATCCGAGAAGCCTATGGATGTCAGACCTATGTTGCGTGTCGGACAAGCGATGACCGAGACTGACCCGATATTGATGTTGGGCCTAGAGACTCATACAGAGTTGCTGCCAATTGATGTTGGGCCAATGCCGGATGATGCTAGGCCACAACCAGCCTACTGTCGGGTCATGATTCTAATCGAGATACGGAATTCGAGACGCGCTAGGATTGCTGAGCCATGGTACAAAAACCTCGACATTTTAGTCTGATAAGAAATAGGAATATCGAGCATTGAGTTATCAATGTCGTGTGTCAGTTTAGGAGTTTCTTAGAGTTTTAGTCGAACTTGTTTTCCTTTTTAGAGTCAGATTGTTTTTCCCTTTTAGGATATGCTTCAAATTACTTTAATATTTTAGAGTTAGTTTTGTACTAGGAAAGGGACAAGCCTTTGGCCAACCTTGATCCTATAAATAGGAACCCTTGTACACGTTTTGAAGACAGACCCCCTTTGATAATAAATTGAATCAGAACTTTTGTTCTTTGTTCCTTCTAACTTTTTCTCGTTGTTGCATAGCTTTTAGGTTGGTTTATCGTGGACAAGGTCACCCTAGACTTTGGGGCACCATTCGACTTTGATACTTCGGGTTCCTAGCTCATTATAGCTAATGGGTCCAAGTCCGTTTCCATCCAGTTTTGAGATTTCATTCGATTGCCTTGTTGCTAAGCATTTTATAGGATTGCGGCCCACGGTTGCCGACGGTTTCATATCACAATCCTTTGTTCTCATCGACCCTTCTACATCGATGAAGATGTTAGTATGAGGGCTCAATGCCTGTAAGAAGAAGGTGTGGCCCTAACTAAAATTGCTAAAGGTTGTAGACCATCAATGGTCCTTTGAGTCCTCTAGGTCATCAAGGGTTAATTTTATATTATGTTCAGATAGTTTCGGGGGAGACGTAAGATAGCAAACACATAGAGAAAGGAAAATCAAATCCCAACCCAATAGGTCATGTCTACCTCCATAACCCTTGGGAGGTTATTCAGGATCATCCATACCATGTAATGGGCGACCCTGTTACCTGAACGATGGACCGTTTGAAAACACCATGTAGGCACACTACTCTTCAGCTGTAAGATTTCTTCAATGATCGCTCCTCCTATGTTAGCCCTAATTTTCCCAACCAAAAGCCTTGTGTTCACCAATTCCGCATCTCCTTCAATGTCTACTGATGACACTAGGAATAACGTGTTTATCAACCCCTATTAAGAGACTTTCCATTGTCTGAAACACATTTTATGGGTAGTTTAGTGGATTTATGTTCATTAGCGCTATTTCTTACCGATTTGGTTACCTTGGCCCGTTTCGGTCTATTTGATGTGTTTTTCTAGTGTCTATGTTAGTACACAAGTCTAGACAATCAATTAAGTAGCCATCGGGAGTGTTCGGAATGGGATGGAGCCTCAAGATAGAACCCGAGATAATCATAGAAGTCAGACTATCATAAATTAATACACAGCCACTTTTCAAGGAACATTTCGGTGAAAACAACAAGGTCCTCGCCGAAAACTTTCTGAAGAAACCAAGGAAGATGTTGGCGCACGATTCTCAAAATATTATATGAAGAACTTTTCACCGAAAATGTTTGTGAAGAAGCAATTACAAATTATGGCGCTGAGAATTGGAAAAACATTGCAAAGAAGTTTTCACCGAAAACTTCAATTATTTTCGGCGAAAACTTGGGCCTATTCCAGGTCAGATTTGGAGAGTTCCCTATTTAAGAAGCCCTTCAGCCCCAATTCAAGGCATCTCATTTTTCAGACTTTCCACACACTAGAGGAGATAGGTTAGAGTATTTCTGGAGTTCTCGGAGATATTATTACATGATCTGTTCACCCCAGAGGTGCTCAAAGCTAAGATTTGAAGAGTTTCTCGAGATTGAAGCTGCATGGAATCGTCAGAATTAGGTTTTACAGTCTTTCTCTGTTCTTCCTTCTTAAGATGACTTCTATTGTTGTTTTTTATTCTCTTATCTTGAATATGAGTAACTAAACTTATAGAGCTTAGATTAGATGAACCCTAAGTGACCCGGGGATTTAAAGCGGTCACGGATCGACTGTAATTAGATATTAATTCAGACAATTTTTATTCATAATTGATTTGTTCTTCTTTCATGTTTCTTTTCTAGCTTGATCACCGATATTAGATTCTTGTTAAAATAAGGATAGTTGGCTAACATCCGTCTTTTCTTAGAACATCAAATCGATTAATTAACCTATTCAATGGAATCATTCCTCTAGTAGGAACCATTTAGGATTGATTCGTTTCAAGAATAGTTTACTAAAATCAATCATATGCACCAGTCTTTTATCCGTTGTAGAAGTGAACGCACAGATGAATAATCGATCTTGGTAGCTAGTTCAATAGTAGTGAATGTTCATGGACTTAGACCTAGGGTAAGGAGCTATGACGGTGTTTAAGAATTGAATGAATTAGGATTGAAAAGTCGCCGATCATGTGATCGTCAATGCCTTGGTAATCTCAGGGGGATTTGAGTATAAGCTTTTGTCTGTCAATTGAAATCAAACCCAATCAATCAATCTGTTTCTTAATTGGGTTTGATTTCAATTAACAGACAAAATCAAACCCAATCAATCAATCTGTTTCTTAATTTAATTTCATTTTCCTTGAAAAATAGTTTAGAAGTCATGGAACTCACACCACACAAATTGATTTAAACCTGAATACTTCAATTTCTTTGAGTAAACAATTAGAAGAAACCCTTGGAATACGATATATCGTACCTTCGTGGGATAGTTATTTGATACCCTGTTTTACACGCTATCATCTACCTGCAATACACCATCCCACAAACACTAAGTACACGCATTCCGAAAAGTGAGAAGTTCAAGTAAAAAAAGATCGACGATACCTGGATTAGTCATCCCTACTACTCGTGGGATCGTCCCTAAAGAATTTTGAAGCACCCAGCTAGAAGAACCACTGATTCTCAGTAAAATGGCACCATCAATCTTTACCTTCAGCCACAGGGGATGAGGAGGGGGGCACCGGAGGGGACAAAAGGTGGGAGGGAGGGGAGCAAAGGGAATACATATACTTGAGTGTGTTCCCGCCACTGGCTGTGAAAGTATTGGAAGAGGCTATCAAGTCGAGACTGGCGAAATAAAAAACCACCCTGTTGCGACTCTTCCAAACGCGCCACCAAGCCAGGATCCAAACCACTTTTAATTCCGATTGAGTACTGAGAATGTATTTCCAATATACTGAAATATGTGTGTCGCCAAAGTATGAGGGAATGAGTGAGTACATTCCGAGGAACCTTCTCATGACCACCCAATGTAGTAACATGTGTTCCATTGTTTCGGAGATCCTAAACATACCAGACATGTTGCATCCATATCATCTAAGTCAATCTATATCTTACTACCATGTAAGGTTGGCAAAATGCGGTGGAGAATTTTCCACAAAAGAACAGATGTTTGAGATGGATTTTCAGTGACCAAATTGAAGGTTCCATGGGGGAGAGATTTGATGAAAACAAGTCAAGCCGAGACCGCATTGTTAGACCGTAGCCAAAGGACGCCGAATACTCTTAATTTCAATCATCTTAATCTAGTTGGATCTTTGATAAATTCAACGGCTAATAAATGACAATATTTGTGTCTTTTTGCAAAATTTAATTATTATTTTAAATATTCTACCACATTACCGCCACCACCACCACAATCGGCCACGTCTCATGTCTTTTTCACGACTCTCCAACCATCGCACAACGACTTTTTGGCAAATTCGAATCTCCAACAAATCTCTTACAGCCCATAACGATTTTTTCACGGGTAATGGATCCCATCATTGTCGGAGACTCAATAACAAGCCAATAACTTACCACAAAGTTTAATAAATGAATATTTTTTTGCTAATAAATTTATTATGATTTTTTCATATTAAGTTATACTTTTTTACCAAAAATTCTAAAATAAATATTTCTTATTTTCTCTCCTCCCCCCCCCCCCAAATTTTACATCTAAACAGATGGACGTCGTGACAACCGTGCTCCCTCCTCTATAAGCATTGAGATCTCCCTCTCGTTGTTGAATGTTTGCACTCTCTTTTCTATTCAAGTAGACCATATGCCCATTACCCCCCTCCTTGTCCTTCTTCTCTCATTTTGTTCTTCATCTTCTTTCACCTTCTTCTATCTCTTCTTCATCTTATGAAACCCTTTGTTTTCACCAACGATGTCGATAAGCCTTATCATTCTTCATTAAAGTCATCATCAACCAACTACCATCATCTCTAATCAGTGAAAATTATTGAGATATTCTCTTTTGCCAAATCTGACGTTGTAAATGGTGCAATGCCATAAATGAGGTTAACATATTGAAATGAGGCTGAGTACGACATCATCATGAAGAGGGAGAAATGAAGAAAAGATAGTGGAATGAAAGTTTATATACTCTAGATTTAGAATTAGAGGTGAGGATTTTAAAAAAATCTAAGTATGCCCTTCAAGCTTTAGTCATAATATCAAAATTTTATTTATTATTATTTTAAATATTCTACCACATTACCACCACCACAATCGACCATGTCTCATGTCTTTTCAAGACTCTCCAATCATGACCCAACGACTTTTTGGCAAATTTCCAACGAATCTCCAAAAAAGTCTTGACATGCAATAACGGTTATGTCATGGGTTAATGGATTCCCTTCATAGTAGGAGACCTACTAACGAGCCAATAACTTGCCCTAGAGTTTAATAAATGATTTTTTTGCTAATAAATTTATTATGATTTTTTTCATATCAAGTTATATGTTTTTCCCAAAAATTCCAAAACAACTTGGGTTTCTTTTCTCTCCTCTCTCTCCCTCTCTCTCAATTTTACATCAAAACTGGTGGATGTCGTGACAACTTTGCTCCCTCCCCTATCAGCACTAAGATCTCCATCTCGTTGTTGAATGTCTGCCCTCTCTTTCCTATTCAAGTAGACCATATGCCTATTCCACCCCCGCCTTGTCCTTCTTCTCTCACTTTCTTCTTCGTCTTCTTTCACCTTCTTCTATCTCTTCTTCATCTTATAAAACCTTTTGTTTTCACCATATATGTCGGTAAGCCTTATCTTTCTTCATTAAAGTCCTCACCGACCAACTAACATCATCTCTATTCAGTGAAAATTATTGGGGTTATCTCTTTTTCCAAATCTGACGATGTAAATAGTGCAATGCCATAAAGGAGGCTAACATAATGTGATGAGGCTGAGTACGACATCATCACGAAAGGAAAAAATGAAGTAAAGATAGTGGAATGAAAGTTTTTATACTCTAGATAATTTAGAATTAGAGGTGAGAATTTAAAAAGAATCCAAGTATGCCCTTCGGGCTTTGGACATAATATCAAGAATTTTATTTATTATGATTTTAAATATTCAACCACATTACCACCACCACCACTACAATCGGTGACATCTCATGTCTGTCGGGTTGCGGGTTCACCGGGTTACGGGTTAGTCAGGTCGCGGGTTAGTCGGGTTGCGGGTTCATCGAGTCGTGGGTTCATCGGTCGTGGGCCGGGCGGGTCTCGGGTTGCCCACGGGTTAGTAGATTTTATATAAATTTTTTTATGTGATAAATAATTTAAAAAAATATTAAATATTTATTCGCGGCGGGTAGGCTTAAGGCTTGTAGCCGCTATAACTGTTCATATATTAAAAATAATAATTCATTTTCATAAATTACATATACTTATAATAAATGAAATGAAATTGAATATAATTTAGTTCTTAAGGTCTAGGATTTAACATTAGACTAATTTATAAATTTAGTCAATTCTTTCAAAATAAATCTCAAATCTAGCTACTTACTTTTTAAGACAATTTTAGGCCAAACGTTTTGCTTTTATGTCAAATGACAAATATAGTCAACGTTCGTTAGATTTTTAACATTGTTGGTACTGCTAACTGCTAAGTGCTAACATATTTTTAAACCTCTGTCCGAAATTCATGTAACACCCTAACCTATACATGACACCTAACTAGTGAATTAACATAATTGCAGCGGAACATGATTTTGGTGTTACATTAACTTGCTTAATAGCTTGATATTTTTCTTGAAAATTTGGCATGAAGTATTCGTATAGTGGACCTAACAGTTCTTCTAATCATACCGGCATAAAAACATAACATATTTCTACATATACATACCATGATTATCCACAACATCCAAAACCGTTATTAGCTCATGCCACTACTACAAACACACTACCACTATATATATCCTTACAATCCTGCAAAGCACATATACGTCTGCACTATATACACATAGATCACATGATAACTACAACGTGCCTTTACATACCACACCTGCATAAGGGTCTAACATATGCATGAGAATGTGTCAAAAACATATGTAAGTGAAAACATGGATCTTTGGCCAAAATGTGTCCCCCGTAGACGTTCAAGCATGGAGTAGTTGAAGACCGTACCTCATCGAGCCTTCAACTCCTAAACCTACTGGAAGCTGCAAAGATCTCTACTGCTGATGCTGGTCTGCTCACCCCACAAGGATAAGCAGAGGAAAAGATAATAAAGAAAAGGGTCAGCTCATAGCTGAGTAAGTGTAATCATAGCATCGTGAGTTCATAACAAAGCATACCCCTAACATGTATCTAGCACATAAGCCCAAACACTAGGATCGAATCTCAGCTATCCTGACATCCCAATAGGCAAAAGAGTCAACCAGACTTATGCACATGCGTCTTATCATATTTTAATTATTTGGAGCCTGGCTATTCCCATGCTATTAACTCTCCCGGGCTTGCTTGCTTGCTTGATATTCAACACCACTAAGGGTGTGATCATGACTTGTAAAAGAACCTTCACCATACCAAGGGTGAGGTTATAAACTTGATTTCATGAATAAGTCTACACCATACCAAGGGTGCGACTATAAACTTGACTTGTTAATTGAGTAATAGCATGGCGAGCCCTAATTACTACGTGAATGAACGTGAGACCAAACCATATATGACTTGTGTTCTTGTTCATGATTCTTAACTTGATATTCCTTAACCTTAACTCGATCATTTAATACACTTGACTTGTATATTCTCGACATAACAATACATGACTTGACTTATAATAACTTAGGAGTCCCATAGTAGTACTTCATCGGGTCTAGCCCTCGTACCGGGTCATTCTCCTAATCATGAATCCAATTAGCAACGAACACTAACATCGCAAATAACGGCAATATGAGCATATTAATAATCATAAATATCGTAGCACATAATAACGATATTAAAGGAAGCATGAAGCATGGAATCATATAAATCACTTATTGATAAGCACGACAATTAAAACACGTATCAATCATGATTTCACATATAACATATAATTTCATACACCCCTAAGCAGTCGGTATAGTTCTCCTAGGTTCATACTAACAATAAACGTAATTAACACGATACAACAAACCCGGTATGTTGTGCTAATCCCTCACTGATTCTGAACGACGAAACTTTCGATACTAACTTCTTTGTTGGAACTCTAATTCAGAACGACCTCCGTATCACGAACCGCATTTGAATACGCGTTTTATTCTAATGCTTACACCCCCTCTTCCTTAAATCCCTCTCGTCTATCTCTCTCTGTTTTCTTCTTAATACAGAGCACACCCTCTCCTCACTTTATGAACCCTTCCTTTGTTTCACCTTTCTTAAACGCTAATATCCCTTACTTTAAAGAACAAAAGGTGATATAATGATTAGTTCACCTTATGCTTATGTCATTTGAAGTTTCGGATGGGATAAGTACAAATAAATCCATTATCCAATTACTTAGTATTAAGGAAAGTCAATGAGCTAAAGTGGTGGGTAGTTTCCCCCAACCACACGTGTATGTCATTTTTATTATCATAACTATTATTTTTGTCCTTTCCTAAGTAATATGTAATGTGTAATGAGTAATATCTATACATATATAATTATGATAGTTACTAATAATTTGGTACTCTATCGAACTGATCGATATTTCAGGTGTGATCGGAACGGGATGTTACAATTCCTCCCCTCTTAAAAATTTTTGTCCTCGAAATCTGTCCTTAACTTAGCATATCATGTATCTAACCATTTATTGTTCCTTACTTAGGTGATTCACATCAACAGACAATCACATAGCATGCTAGTTTTCCATGTTTTAGTTATATGGCACCTATACTATGTGATCATATCATAAGCACATCAATCAAAACATGAAACAACAAGTTAACCTGCTAAGTAGGCCTCTACAAGCTTAGGGTACTTCTCTCTCATAACTCATCTCTGTTTCCCAAGTGGCACCTTCACTACCTTGGTTCCTCCAAACCACTTTCAACATTGGAATCTCCTTCTTACGAAGAGTCTTAATAGTACGATCAACTATCTCAACTGGGACCTCTTCAAATGTAAGGTCCTAGTTCAACTCCACTTCCTCAGTTCTTAACACATGTGAAGGATCTCCACAATTACTTCTTTAGCATGCTTACGTGAAATACATTATGGATTAGTGACAATTCAAGGAGGTAGCGCTAACTTATACGCCACTGGTCCAATCTTCTCAATGATTTCATAAGGTCCTATGAATCTAGGTGCTAACTTGCCTTTCTTTCCAAACCTCATCACAC
The DNA here is from genome assembly GCA_034768395.1 of Linum lewisii. NCBI lineage: Eukaryota > Viridiplantae > Streptophyta > Magnoliopsida > Malpighiales > Linaceae > Linum > Linum lewisii. The sequence continues at coordinate 14,992,711 of CM068299.1, forward strand.
CTTTCCAAGGAGAAACTTTGAGAAATACCTTCTCACCCACTTCATAGCTCACTTCACGCTTATGAGTGTCGACATAAAATTTTTATCGATCTTGAGCCACTCTTAAGTGATCCTTAATCATCTTAACCTTATCCACCGTAATTTGGACAATCTCGGGTCCCTCAGTTTGTCTCAAACCTTCCTCATCCCAGCATGAAGGTGTTCTACACTTCCTACCATATAATGCCTCATAAGGTGCAACACTCAAACTGCTATGGTATTGGTTGTTATAAGCGAACTCAATCAATGGTAAATGATCCACCCATGATCCCTTCCAATCCGTCACACAAGATCGAAGTAGTTCCTCCAATGTAAGAATGGTTCTTTCCGTTTGACCATCTGACTCAGGATGGTAGGCTGAAGTAAAATGAAGTTTTGTTCCCAAAGCTGCATTGAAGTAAAATGAAGACTTTCCCAGAATTGAGATGTGAAACTTGGATCTCGATCAGAAACTATCGATAATGGAACACCATGTAACCTTACAATTTCCTTGATGTACAAATCAGCTAACGTTTCAAGTTGTGGCTTCCATTTAATAGGCATAAAGTGAGCCGCCTTGGTTAAACGATCTACTATTACCCAAACTGCATCTTTTCCCTTAGCTGGTGGAAGTCCATAAACAAAATCCATGGTAATTCTTTCCCATTTCCATTCGGGAATTGGTAGTGGTTGCAACCTTCCTGCGGGTGCTCGATGTTCTGCCTTAACCTTTTGGCATACTAGGCATTTGAATACATGCTCAGTTGCTTCCTTCTTCATCCCTGGCCAGCAATAATAAGGTTTGATCGTATGTTACATTTTAGTTGCTCCTGGGTGCATAGCATAAGCGGAAGAATGAGCTTCATCAAGAATCTCTTTTCTTAAGTTTTTGACATTAGGTACACATGCCCGACCATTGTACTGTAGCATGCCATCTACAAACTCAAATGGGCTCTCTTTACCTTGTTCAATATCTGAAATAATTCCAGCTAACTTATCATCCTCCTTTTGTTTCCCACGTATCTTATCATGAAGTAATGGTCGAATGTTCAACCGAGCCAATAACCCTGATAAACCATCCACTTCCACTTCTACATTCATTGCTCTCAAATCCACTAAATCAATCATGTTTTTCTTGCCCTTCCTACTTAAAGCATCAGCAACCACATTAGCCTTACAAGGATGATAATCAATCGTGCAATCATAGTCCTTCAATAACTCAATCCACCTCATTTGTCGACTGTTCAACTCTTTTTGGTCCATTAAGTACTTGAGACTCTTATGATCAGTAAGAATCTTAAAAGTTTCACCATATAAGTAATGTCTCCATATCTTCAGGGCAAACACCACTGCTGCCAATTCCAAGTCGTGAGTAGGGTAATTGATCTCCTAGGGTCTCAATTGCCTTGAGGCATAAGCTATAACCTTACCATCCTACATTAGCACACATCCTAAACCTTGATATGATGCGTCACTATACACCACGAACTGCCCTGAGTTAGAAGGTAGAGCAAGTACAGGTGCAGTAGTCAACCTCTTTTGAGTTCATCAAAACTCCTTTGACATGCCTCATTCCATACATATTTGGTATCCTTTCTTAACAATTTGGTCAACGGTGTTGCAATCTTTGAGAATCCTTCAACAAATCTCCTGTAATAGCCTGCCATACCAAGAAAACTTCTCAACTCAGACACGTCCTTTGGTGGAACCCAATTAACTACAGCTTCTATCTTCTTAGGGTCCACCTCAATACCTTTTCCTGATATCACGTGCCCCAAAAATAAGACTTCTTCTAGCCAAAAAGCACACTTTGAGAACTTGGCATATAGTTGCTTCTCCCTTAAGGTTTGTAACATAATTCTAAGGTGTTCAATGTGTTCCTCCTTGCTCTTAGAATAAATGAGAATGTCGTCAATGAATACGATGACAAATTTATCAAGATATTCATGGAAGACTTTATTCATGAGAGCCATAAATGTGCAGGTGCATTCGTGAGTCCAAATGGCATTACCACATACTCATAATGCCCATATCTGGTTCGGAATGCTGTCTTAGGAATTGCTTCTTCAGCCACCCTCAGTTGGTGATACTGATGACACTCGATTTGACGTGATTATCAGCCTCATTTAAGCGACATTTCTTTGCTTAAGACATGGTTTTTAGGGTAGAATAACGAATATTCAATCGATTGCCCTATCTCGTGCCATTTGTGTTACCTTGGCCCGTTCCGGGTCTATTTGATGGTTTTCTAGTGTTTTTACGTTAGCACAAGTTTTTGCCGTCAAATAAAGTAGCCATGGACATGTCTAAGGCGTAGGAACCTCGAGGAATCAAACCGGAATCGATCAAAGGAGCCAATCAAGTCAAACCGAAAATATGCCATTCGTACTTACAGTTTCGGCGAAACCAGGCCTCCAATTTCGGCGAAACCAGCAGTTCAAATCAACTGATGCCAACAGAAGGATGGTTTCGGCGAAATAAATCAATTGCTCGGACCGAAGACATTGAACAGCCGGCGGAGCCCTGAACTCAAAGCCAGTTTCGCCGAAACTATCCCTATGGTTTCGGCGAAAACATCAGCTCAGCCCGGCCCAACTAGGGTTAAGTATTTATACTTAATCCGGCGGCCCGGAGAAAAGGGGAGATCATAATTAGTCATAATACAACTTTTCGAGATCAGAATTCTCTGAAGTCGGGAGCGAAGAGTTGGAGTTCGAAGAGCCGGATAGAGATCGTGACGCCATCCCTTCCATCTCGGAGAACCGGAGCTAGAGTGCAACTTACCGAAGATCGGAGTCTGTCAGAGTCGTCTGAATTAGGTTTTTCAGATCCTTTTCTGTTCTTCCTCTGAATGATGAACTCTTTCCTTGTCTTTGTTTCTTTTGTAATGATCATGAGTAGCTAAACCCTTTAGAGCTTAGACTAGATGAACCCTAAGTGATCCAGGGCTTTAAAGCGTCACGGATCGGCGGTGATTAGATTCGAAATTCAATCAGTTCTTTTTCATGTTTGATTCGTTCTTCATTGTGCATGTTTCTTGTCTGGATTGATCATCTAGATTAGATTCTTGTTAAGCTAAGGATAGAAGCGAACGCTCGCCTTACTTTAGAACATCGAATTAAACAATTAACCTTATAATTGGAGTGTGCCTTTAATAGGAACCGGTTAGGGTTAATTCGCTGCAAGAGTAACTCATTAATCACTAGTAATTACACCAATTAATTAAGTCATTGCGAGAGGCGACCGTACCCGGGCGGCTAGTTAATCTTGGTAGTTAGAACGGATAGAGCGAACGTTCGCCGGTCTTAAACCTAAAGGTAAGGAGTTATGGTGGTGTCTTAGTAATTGATTGAATGAGAATCGAAATTCGCTGATCTGTTGATTGCCAATGCTCTGGGGAACGAAGGGGGATTCAAAGTCTAAGTTCGTCTGTCATCCTTGTTTTCAAACCCTAATTCCCAATCTGCTTTAGTTTAATCTTTTTTAATTTTTCTGCATTCCTTAGAAGTAGAAGTCGTGGAACTCACACCACGCACAACGTGTTTACCTTTGAGTATTTTGCTAGTTCTGAAGTAACCAATCATAGAAAGCCCTCGGAATACGATCTGCTATACGCTTTTTAGCATTAGTAGTTTTTATTTGGCTGAATCGCCCGCATAACAATCGACCGGGAGGTGTCACCAAATTGGCGCCGTTGCCGGGGACTTATTTTGATTGTTCGAAAGAAGAATTGGCAATTTATTCTTCTATTTTCCATCTTTCATTTTCCCACCCACTTCGATTTTACGCCGGTATGTTTGCTTTTGTTGCTTGTAGGTTGTTCTACAGGTTCATGAACCGCTCGATTGCTCATTCTCAGTTTAAGGCCGGGTAATTCTGCTTCGCCGAAGAAACCGCGAGCTCAGAAGCAAGTCATAACCACACCGCCTACACCACCTAACCCTCAAAAGATTGAGGAGTTGAAGGAGAACTCCTCATCTTCATCCGCTTCATCCACTACTTCAGATTCACCACCACCTTCTCCTCCCGTACTAGTTGCTCAGCGCACCGTGGCGGATTACTGTAGACCAAATGCGGCTTACCTCCGAGCTAGCATCGTCGTGCCACACAGCGATGATGACCCCGACGAAAAGATCACAATCTCTTTCCTAAGCATGGTCTCTAAGGATCTTCATTTCGAAGGGAAGCCGCAAGAAAACCCCCGCACACATTTGGCAAACTTCCTTGACATGTGCGAGACGTTTAAAAAAGGGAATCTCGGTAAGAATAATCTTTGCTTACGAGTATTCCCATTCTCTCTTAAAGGCAATGCCAAGATATGGCTCAGCTCAAAACCACCTGGCTATTACACTGACTGGGATAGTCTAGCTCAAGACTTCATAGAAGAATACTATCCCCCTTCAAGAACTACATTCTACAAGGATAGTATCGCTAGATTCTCCCAAAAGGAAGGAGTAAGTTTACACGACGCGTGGAACGACTTCCAAGCGCTTCTCTCTGAATGCCCTCATCACGGATTCAACCAGGGGCAGCTAGCTGAAATCTTTGCCCAAGGGATGAATGAAGAAACAGCTGAATGGGTCAACATCTTAGCTGATGGCGACTGCACAGCACTTGAACCAGAAGCTGCTCTACTTCACTTTTGCGGACTGCGCATCTAAGTCCAGAAATAGGGAAAGATAGTTTGGAGCAGCCATGAGTCAACCAAGTTGTGAAGATCAGATTAAGATCGCAGTACAGAAACAAATGGAAGAGATCCTCGGTACAACTAATAACTGGCCTAAAAAGGAAGTCAACTTCATTGATCACAGCTTCACCAGGGATCAAAGAGGCGACCCTGACTACCGTCAGTTCAGAACACCTCCTCAACAACGGGAAGGCTTCTATGAGCGTCCTCCCTACAACTTCCAACTCGACCAGAGCCGAAATCAATACATGGACAATGGTTATCAAGATCCTTCCAGATTCACCAGAGTACAGCAGACTCTGAATTTTAGATCTGAGGACAATTGGGAGAGGAGAATAGCCAGGAAGTTTGATCTAATTAAGCAAGACTTGATGATCACGAGGAAAGATTTAGAGCGCAAGATGCTCTTAACAAAGGGCAGATCGCACAAGGACAGAGAATAGAGGATATGATAAATAAAATTGCTAGTGCGATGGCTCGTCTTCCCATCTTCAATCAGGCTCCGTCTCAAAGCAACTCCACCGTGAAGAACGAGCACGCTAAGGCCGTAACAACCAGGAGCAGTGAGCAGACCAGCCCGTCTAAGAAGGAGGAAATTCTTGTTTCCAATGAGGGAGAGTGCTCGGCTATCATCCCTCGACCACCACCCATACCTATTCCAGCTAAGTGCCCCGACCCTGGTCCTTTTACTTTACCTTTGAGCATTAATGACATTGAAATCGAGCGTAGCATAATTGACCTAGGTGCTTCTATAAATGTCATGCCTATGTGTTTATATAAGAAACTGAACCTAGGGGAATTACAACCTGCCAACATGAATTTAATGTTCGCTGACAAAACTCTAAGAGAACCTAGAGGAATGATCCAGGATGTAATCACTTGCTGTGGCCCGTTCCGGTTTTTCGTTGATTATATAGTTATGGATACTCAAGAGACATATTCTACCCTTCTCTTGGGTCGGTCATTCATGGCGAAGCCGGAATTAATGTCAATGTTCCTAATGGCTCTCTAACTGTAAGGGTGGGGAAGGATACTGCAACATTCCGTCTCGAGGACGGGATGAAATACATTCCTAAGGAAGAATTAAATTGTTTATCTGTAGAGATTGTGGAGTTGGCCTCGGTCAACTTCATTTCTAATGTTTCTTCCAGTGTTTCGAGATCAATTGACACTGCAGGTGTTGGAAAGGGTACCGAGAAGAAGCCAAAAATATCGGTTCAGAAGCCACCTAAGAAGAAGAAGGAACTGCAAGCCTCTTCTAAACCACCGAGCAGACCTCGAGGAAAGAACAAGAAGACGGAGACCCAAATGGTCTGGAGACCAAAAATTTCGTCGTCTTCCACCGAGCCAGCTGCACCACCATTTCGTTCCGAGAAACCGGCGCCGGGACAAGTATGGAGGGAGAAGCCGAAAGCATCTCCTAAGGAAGTACTAAGATCACCGATCCTGGTGATAACAAGCCGAAGAAGAAAGAAAAAGAGAAGCCGACAGTCCTCATTCCTTCCATCATCACACTCAAGAAGGATGATCTCTCTAGAGAGCTGTTCGGACCATTCAAGTTCGTTGATCATCTTCCCGACGGACGTACCAAGCTTTTGCATGCGAACGGGAAGAAATTCACGTTTACTGGAAAGTCCCGAAGCTGTACTTCATGAAATCCGACGCGAGCGTGAAGGAGAATCTAAGTTGGGATGTCTCCTAATACCGTCCAGGTATCGTCCAGCTCAAGGACGTTAATAAAAGAGCGATTCGTGGGAGGCAACCCACGGCTGAATCTGTTTTAATTTTTGTTGAACTTGTATTTTAGAGTCGGTTCGGGAGAGCCAAAAGTGTCATTTTGTTTGATTTATTATTTTCGTGTAGAGTCTGCGTGTCATAGAGTCAGTTGCAAGTTGATTGAGGTCGTTCCGATTTTTCTGGATTTAACTGTGATTTTCTGAAGTTGGTCGGATTTGCGAAAATATTTTAAACCCGAACAGTTCAAAATTTTCGGCGAAACCACCCTTGTTTTCGGCGAAACCGATTTTCAAATTTCGAACCTGTTTCTCCCTGTTCCTCATTTTCGGGTCGAAAATTTTTGATTTCGGCGAAACCATCCCAACTAAATTTTCGGCGAAACCGAACTACCATTTTCGGCTGAAACCGCCTTTTTCAAATCGGTCAATCCATGTTAACTTGTAGTTTCGGCGAAACCACCCCCTACTTTCGCCGAAACTGATTTGAAAAATCACTTAATTATTCCCTTTAAAATTTCGGACCACCCCTCTCTCATCCCCTCTCATTTTCCCCAGCCACCCGAAACCCCCTATCCTATTCATATCGCCGACCGCCCCATTTCAAAACTCGGCGGCCGCCGTTTGCTGCCGTCGCCGCCGACCGCCACCGCCATTTGCTGCCATCACCCGACCGCCGCCGCACCTCTCCCCTCCTCATTCCGATCCCACCAAGACCTAGAACGTTCGAATCGGAGCTTTGCAGCTCCAGTTCTCCGAAACCCCAGTTTTCAAGTTTTTCACCGATTCCTCTCACCTCGTTCATTTTTAGCAATCATGACTTCAAGGTAAGTTGTATGACTTTTCAATACTAATCTTTTGACATATAGATTGCTGAATTTCGTCAAGGTTGACTTTCGGTTGACTTTTTGGTTTGCCTCGTTTTGCGTGCCGACTTTTCGTGTGAACTAGGATTAACTGAACTTATAGAACTGTTCTAGGATGCTTAGGGAGTTCCTGCTTAATCTCCATATCATTTGGTCATGTGTTGCTATGCATACGATTAATTTCTTGTTATGTTGACTTTTGTGAGAAATGTCGGTTTGACTTTGAACTGTGTTGATCATTTGGCTGTCCCAAGTGTCCATTCTCGTTCATATTATCGTGCTTGCCAATTGAAATAATATTTTACCGTCATTCTCCGAGTTGTGACAGTCTCGCCATGATTAGGGTCCATTATGCTTAAATGTTGACTTTCTAAATGTCGGTTTGACTTTTTGAACTCTGATTGTAATTATCCGATTCTGGCTGTTCCGAAGTATGTATTTTACTATCTATGATTACCGGTTACTCCGCTTTCCTTACCCCACTTAGTTTCCCTCGTTTCTTTGTGAAATTGAGTTTTTCTACTAAGTGTGGGGTAAGGTTTTGGTAGACTAATTTGGTTTCATTCTGGTTTAGGAACACCTTTGAGCGCAGGACTAAGGCGCGACTTGATGGCGCCTCGAGCTCAGGAGCTGCCGCTCCCGTCACACCCGCCATTCTGGGTCCTCCACCTGCACTCCCTCGCCATGCTGGATACCATCCCACCATCGCCCGTCTACCGGACTTCTACTTTGAGAGCTTCCAGAAGATCGAGCACATCCGTGGAGCTGACGTGCGTCCTTTATCCATGGAGTCACTCCAGGAGCATGACGAAGATTCCTACCGGAACGTGCATGACGCCCTAGCACCGGCCGGTCTCCTAGAGCTGACCACCATAGCCGCCGAGTTCCCAGACATTGCTCTCCAGGAGTTCTGGGCGACATTTGACTTGGACGAGCATAAGAGGAGACGGGGCCAGAAGGTGATCACCTTCTTTCTTGGTGGGGTGTACAGGCAGCTCACCTACGATGAGTTTGCCGCTCATCTGGGCATCCCCTACGAGCACTATCACGATCACCACCTCGGCTGGGGGATGATGATGACGACGAGGAGTTACACGCCCTCTGGAGCCACATGACAGGCGTGCCTGGCGATCGCCTCGGGAAGAGCAACTCAGTTAAGTCTCTCTCTCACCCGCTCTATAAGTTTATTCATATGGTTTGGCGGAGGTCACTTTTATATGTCAGAGACAAGGATCGCCACCATATCCTTAAGGAGGAGCTCGTGCTTCACCGAGCCATCCGAGAGAGCTACCCTCTCCACCCCGGCTGGGTGCTAGCTCACATCTTCAGCCAGCGGACCAAGCGGAGGACGCTACCACGCAAACTCTTGGGAGGCAACTTCATAGGTCACTCATATTCTCCTTCGGCATCAGCCATGAATATGGCCCTAACATTCCACGACACCCAATTATGACCGTTGGAGGAGACTTGGCGGTCGCGTACGACTTAGAACTCGACCTCAGTCCCCATGTAGCAGTAGATCCTCCACTCCAACCTGCGGTCGAGTCGGCGGACGAAGATGATGCTGAGGAGCAGCAGCCGCAGCCGCCGCGCATTCCAGATCCATTTCCGGCGCATACTCACCAGCCGCGACATTACCCCGCGGATGTGGGAGAGTTATACGAGCGACTGCAGGAGTGGCGCATCACCAACAACGCTGCTCAAGAGGCTAGTTGGACTATTATGCAACAACACATGCGCCGAGCCGACCGGCGATATGAGGCACAGCTGGAGTGGCAGCGACAGCTCGGCGATTACTTCCACTTCCCCCACCCCGACACCTCTGACCAGTGATGATCAGGTGGTGTCCTTTTCCTTGTCCTTTCTTTTTATTTATTCTTTTCGGACTTCGGTCCAACTTTTTTCTGTGTGGATCCGGGGCACTTGTCCCGGTTTCCTTTTTATGTTTCATTTGTTTTTGTTTTGTAGGCAATCGGTAGACTCCCTTTGCTTCCGGCTAGGCGACACTTTCCTCCGCTCTCTGGATCCGGGCTTCCCTCTGAAATCAACCGTCCTCTTCCAGGTTCTTCCATTCCACTCTGAACTCTAGAATTAGTCCTGTGAGGACACAGTCCGATTTAAGTGTGGGGTAGGATGCTAGAGAACCTTGCATGAACTTGATTGCCCTTGATTGTGTTTTGTGTGCCTCGTGATTCCATTCCAGTCTCTCTAGCATTAGAATGGCTCAGTTATTGATTTTTGATGTTAAGTTGTTGTTCAAACTTTCATAATGATGCTTAGACTGCTTAACCTAGAACTTGAGAACCAGCTTGTATGCTTTGATGCTAAATTGCCTGGTCAGAAAGAATTTTAAAATCACACTTGTAGTTTTAGCCTTGATTGCATGAAAATGACCGAATCCGACTAGCAAACCAACTGTGAGCTTTTGATCCATTGCACGTAACTTGCAATTTTAATTCTTTCTGAGTGGTTTTCTGTTTACTTGAATGAGTTAGAATTTGCATGAGACCTACCCGAGACCACACGATGACACGAGTTCTAGAAGGATAGGGGCACCTAGATTCAGCTACTAAGCCAGATAGCCTACCAAACGATAAAATCCACTAGGTTTAGACCCTTGAGCTTGGCCTGTTCTTTCGGTTTGATAATACATTACAGTCATTCCCCATTTCTTTCATTCCCCGTTGATCCCCTGTGGTTGTAGTTCTAGATTGACCTACCGGAAGTCGGTTTGTGGTAACCTGCCTATAGCCATTAAACAGGTGGTCTTAGCTAATATGTCCAGACGTGTAAACCCCTCTAGCAACTAAAAGAAAAAATCGGCACAAAAGAAAAAAAAATTGAAAAGAGAAAAATTTCGAAAAAAATGAAGAAAGAAGAAAATCAGAAAAAGTTCAAAGTGTAGTTCAAATAAAACGTTCTTCTCCCTATAAATGGAAGAACGAAGTAGAAAGAAAAGTTGAAAAGAAAAGAAAAAATTGTGTATGCAAAAGGAAAAGAATAAGTGCTAGGTTGCTTGAGGGTATCATAGGACGAGCGTTCATCATTCCACCAGTGTTTGGTTAGACGGTAGGAAGCCATAGATTAGATTCGAGGGAAGTTAGTCGAAAGCTCACCGCACCAAGCCATCATCATTCATTCCCATCATCCATCTCATTATAAACCCGAGTAGTGTAGATTTCATTACGGTCCTAGCAGGGAAGTCCTTCTTGACTAGATACTCGTGTTGTCACAGTGGTGGAGATGTGGTCGAAATGCAAACCTATGACAGAATTCGGTAACAGAGAATGATCGAGAGCAGAAACACGTCCTTAAACACAGAGAGTGAGAGTCCCCATTGTACTAAATATATCCTGTGTGAGGAGTCTGGTCAGTCAGGTCAAATTCGTGCATGATTGATTGCTAATTACTTGTCGTGTGCAGTTTATTAGTGAGACCAGGTAGTTTGGCTGATCAGTATGCATGTTAGGTTTCTTGTTCTAGGATCGATCTGTCTAATAATTCATTGTGCTTGATTTAGCTCCAATTTAATCGATCTTATCATTTATGAACATGAGCGTTTCTATTCAGTTTGCTTGAGGACAAGCAAAAGCTTAAGTGTGGGGTATTTGATGACACTCGATTTGACGTGATTATCAGCCTCATTTAAGCGACATTTCTTTGCTTAAGACATGGTTTTTAGGGTAGAATAACGAATATTCAATCGATTGCCCTATCTCGTGCCATTTGTGTTACCTTGGCCCGTTCCGGGTCTATTTGATGGTTTTCTAGTGTTTTTTACGTTAGCACAGGTTTTTGCCGTCAAATAAAGTAGCCATGGACGTGTCTAAGGCGTAGGAACCTCGAGGAATCAAACCGGAATCGATCAAAGGAGCCAATCAAGTCAAACCGAAAATCTGCCATTCACACTTACAGTTTCGGCGAAACCATGCCTCCAATTTCGGCGAAACCAACAGTTTAAATCAACTGATGCCAACAGAAGGATGGTTTCGGCGAAATAAATCAACTGCTCGGACCGAAGACATTGAACAGCCGGCGGAGCCCTGAACTCAAAGCCAGTTTCGCCGAAACTATCCCTATGGTTTCGGCGAAAACATCAGCTCAGCCCGGCCCAACTAGGGTTAAGTATTTATACTTAATCCGGCAGCCCGGAGAAAAGGGGAGATCATAATTAGTCATAATACAACTTTTCGAGATCAGAATTCTCTGAAGTCGGGAGCGAAGAGTTGGAGTTCGAAGAGCCGGATAGAGATCGTGACGCCATCCCTTCCATCTCGGAGAACCGGAGCTAGGAGTGCAACTTACCGAAGATCGGAGTCTGTCAGAGTCGTCTGAATTAGGTTTTTCAGATCCTTTTCTGTTCTTCCTCTGAATGATGAACTCTTTCCTTGTCTTTGTTTCTTTTGTAATGATCATGAGTAGCTAAACCCTTTAGAGCTTAGACTAGATGAACCCTAAGTGATCCAGGGCTTTAAAGCGGTCACACCGCCTACACCACCTAACCCTCAAAAGATTGAGGAGTTGAAGGAGAACTCCTCATCTTCATCCGCTTCATCCACTACTTCAGATTCACCACCACCTTCTCCTCCCGTACTAGTTGCTCAGCGCACCGTGGCGGATTACTGTAGACCAAATGCGGCTTACCTTCGAGCTAGCATCGTCGTGCCACACAGCGATGACGACCCCGACGAAAAGATCACAATCTCTTTCCTAAGCATGGTCTCTAAGGATCTTCATTTCGAAGGGAAGCCACAAGAAAACCCCCGCACACATTTGGCAAACTTCCTTGACATGTGCAAGACGTTTAAAAAAGGGAATCTCGGTAAGAATAATCTTTGCTTACGAGTATTCCCATTCTCTCTTAAAGGCAATGCCAAGATATGGCTCAGCTCAAAACCACCTGGCTATTACACTGACTGGGATAGTCTAGCTCAAGACTTCATAGAAGAATACTACCCCCCTTCAAGAACTACATTCTACAAGGATAGTATCGCTAGATTCTCCCAAAAGGAAGGAGTAAGTTTACACGACGCGTGGAACGACTTCCAAGCGCTTCTCTCTGAATGCCCTCATCACGGATTCAACCAGGGGCAGCTAGCTGAAATCTTTGCCCAAGGGATGAATGAAGAAACAGCTGAATGGGTCAACATCTTAGCTGATGGCGACTGCACAGCACTTGAACCAGAAGCTGCTCTACTTCACTTTGCGGACTGCGCATCTAAGTCCAGAAATAGGGAAAGATAGTTTGGAGCAGCCATGAGTCAACCAAGTTGTGAAGATCAGATTAAGATCGCAGTACAGAAACAAATGGAAGAGATCCTCGGTACAACTAATAACTGGCCTAAAAAGGAAGTCAACTTCATTGATCACAGCTTCACCAGGGATCAAAGAGGCGACCCTGACTACCGTCAGTTCAGAACACCTCCTCAACAACGGGAAGGCTTCTATGAGCGTCCTCCCTACAACTTCCAACTCGACCAGAGCCGAAATCAATACATGGACAATGGTTATCAAGATCCTTCCAGATTCACCAGAGTACAGCAGACTCTGAATTTTAGATCTGAGGACAATTGGGAGAGGAGAATAGCCAGGAAGTTTGATCTAATTATAGCAAGACTTGATGATCACGAGAAAGATTTAGAGCGCAAGATGCTCTTAACAAAGGGCAGATCGCACAAGGACAGAGAATAGAGGATATGATAAATAAAATTGCTAGTGCGATGGCTCGTCTTCCCATCTTCAATCAGGCTCCGTCTCAAAGCAACTCCACCGTGAAGAACGAGCACGTAAGGCCGTAACAACCAGGAGCAGTGAGCAGACCAGCCCGTCTAAGAAGGAGGAAATTCCTGTTTCCAATGAGGGAGAGTGCTCGGCTATCATCCCTCGACCACCACCCATACCTATTCCAGCTAAGTGCCCCGACCCTGGTCCTTTTACTTTACCTTTGAGCATTAATGACATTGAAATCGAGCGTAGCATAATTGACCTAGGTGCTTCTATAAATGTCATGCCTATGTGTTTTATAAGAAACTGAACCTAGGGGAATTACAACCTGCCAACATGAATTTAATGTTCGCTGACAAAACTCTAAGAGAACCTAGAGGAATGATCCAGGATGTAATCACTTGCTGTGGCCCGTTCCGGTTTTTCGTTGATTATATAGTTATGGATACTCAAGAGACATATTCTACCCTTCTCTTGGGTCGGTCATTCATGGCGATAGCCGGAATTAATGTCAATGTTCCTAATGGCTCTCTAACTGTAAGGGTGGGGAAGGATACTGCAACATTCCGTCTCGAGGACGGGATGAAATACATTCCTAAGGAAGAATTAAATTGTTTATCTGTAGAGATTGTGGAGTTGGCCTCGGTCAACTTCATTTCTAATGTTTCTTCCAGTGTTTCGAGATCAATTGACACTGCAGGTGTTGGACAGGGTACCGAGAAGAAGCCAAAAATATCGGTTCAGAAGCCACCTAAGAAGAAGAAGGAACTGCAAGCCTCTTCTAAACCACCGAGCAGACCTCGAGGAAAGAACAAGAAGACGGAGACCCAAATGGTCTGGAGACCAAAAATTTCGTCGTCTTCCACCGAGCCAGCTGCACCACCATTTCGTTCCGAGAAACCGGCGCCGGGACAAGTATGGAGGGAGAAGCCGAAAGCATCTCCTAAGGAAGTACTAACGATCACCGATCCTGGTGATAACAAGCCGAAGAAGAAAGAAAAAGAGAAGCCGACAGTCCTCATTCCTTCCATCATCACACTCAAGAAGGATGATCTCTCTAGAGAGCTGTTCGGACCATTCAAGTTCGTTGATCATCTTCCCGACGGACGTACCAAGCTTTTGCATGCGAACGGGAAGAAATTCACGTTTACCGGAAAAGTCCCGAAGCTGTACTTCATGAAATCCGACGCGAGCGTGAAGGAGAATCTAAGTTGGGATGTCTCCTAATACCGTCCAGGTATCGTCCAGCTCAAGGACGTTAATAAAAGAGCGATTCGTGGGAGGCAACCCACGGCTGAATCTGTTTTAATTTTTGTTGAACTTGGTATTTTAGAGTCGGTTCGGGAGAGCCAAAAGTGTCATTTTGTTTGATTTATTATTTTTCGTGTAGAGTCTGCGTGTCATAGAGTCAGTTGCAAGTTGATTGAGGTCGTTTCGATTTTTCTGGATTTAACTGTGATTTTCTGAAGTTGGTCGGATTTGCGAAAATATTTTAAACCCGAACAGTTCAAAATTTTCGGCGAAACCACCCTTGTTTTCGGCGAAACCGATTTTCAAATTTCGAACCTGTTTCTCCTGTTCCTCATTTTCGGGTCGAAAATTTTCTGATTTCGGCGAAACCATCCCAACTAAATTTTCGGCGAAACCGAACTACCATTTTCGGCGAAACCGCCTTTTTCAAATCGGTCAATCCATGTTAACTTGTAGTTTCCGCGAAACCACCCCCTACTTTTGCCGAAACTGATTTGAAAAATCACTTAATTATTCCCTTTAAAATTTCGGACCACCCCCTCTCTCATCCCCTCTCATTTTCACCCAGCCACCCGAAACCCCCTATCCTATTCATATCGCCGACCGCCCCATTTCAAACTCGGCGCCGCCGCCGTTTGCTGCCGTCACCGCCGACCGCCGCCGCACCTCTCCCCTCCTCATTCCGATCCCACCAAGACCTAGAACGTTCGAATCGGAGCTTTGCAGCTCCAGTTCTCCGAAACCCCAGTTTTCAAGTTTTTCACCAATTCCTCTCACCTCGTTCATTTTTAGCAATCATGACTTCAAGGTAAGTTGTATGACTTTTCAATACTAATCTTTTGACATATAGATTGCTGAATTTCGTCGAGGTTGACTTTCGGTTGACTTTTCGGTTTGCCTCGTTTTGCGTGCCGACTGTTTCGTGTGAACTAGGATTAACTGAACTTATAGAACTGTTCTAGGATGCTTAGGGAGTTCCGTGCTTAATCTCCATATCATTTGGTCATGTGTTGCTATGCATACGATTAATTTCTTGTTATGTTGACTTTTGTGAGAAATGTCGGTTTGACTTTGAACTGTGTTGATCATTTGGCTGCCCCAAGTGTCCATTCTCGTTCATATTATCGTGCTTGCCAATTGAAATAATATTTTAACCGTCATTCTCCGAGTTGTGACAGTCTCGCCATGATTAGGGTCCATTATGCTTAAATGTTGACTTTCTAAATGTCGGTTTGACTTTTTGAACTCTGATTGTAATTATCCGATTCTGGCTGTTCCGAAGTATGTATTTTACTATCTATGATTACCGGTTACTCCGCTTTCCTTACCCCACTTAGTTTCCCTCGTTTCTTTGTGAAATTGAGTTTTTTCTACTAAGTGTGGGGTAAGGTTTTGGTAGACTAATTTGGTTTCATTCTGGTTTAGGAACACCTTTGAGCGCAGGACTAAGGCGCGACTTGATGGCGCCTCGAGCTCAGGAGCTGCCGCTCCCGTCACACCCGCCATTCTGGGTCCTCCACCTGCACTCCCTCGCCATGCTGGATACCATCCCACCATCGCCCGTCTACCGGACTTCTACTTTGAGAGCTTCCAGAAGATCGAGCACATCCGTGGAGCTGACGTGCGTACTTTATCCATGGAGTCACTCCAGGAGCATGACGAAGATTCCTACCGGAACGTGCATGACGCCCTAGCACCGGCCGGTCTCCTAGAGCTGACCACCATAGCCGCCGAGTTCCCAGACATTGCTCTCCAGGAGTTCTGGGCGACATTTGACTTGGACGAGCATAAGAGGAGACGGGGCCAGAAGGTGATCACCTTCTTTCTTGGTGGGGTGTACAGGCAGCTCACCTACGATGAGTTTGCCGCTCATCTGGGCATCCCCTACGAGCACTATCACGATCACCACCTCGGCTGGGGCGATGATGATGACGACGAGGAGTTACACGCCCTCTGGAGCCACATGACAGGCGTGCCTGGCGATCGCCTCGGGAAGAGCAACTCATTAATGTCTCTCTCTCACCCGCTCTATAAGTTTATTCATATGGTTTGGCGGAGGTCACTTTTATATGTCAGAGACAAGGATCGCACCATATCCTTAAGGAGGAGCTCGTGCTTCACGAGCCATCCGAGAGAGCTACCCTCTCCACCCGGCTGGGTGCTAGCTCACATCTTCAGCCAGCGGACCAAGCGGAGGACGCTACCCACGCAAACTCTTGGGAGGCAACTTCATAGGTCAACTCATCCTCTCCTTCGGCATCAGCCATGAATATGGCCCTAACATTCCACGACACCCAATTATGACCGTTGGAGGAGACTTGGCGGTCGCGTACGACTTAGAACTCGACCCAGTCCCCATGTAGCATAGATCCTCCACTCCAACCTGCGGTCGAGTCGGCGGACGAAGATGATGCTGAGGAGCAGCAGCCGCAGCCGCCGCGCATTCCAGATCCATTTCCGACGCATACTCACCAGCCGCGACATTTACCCCGCGGATGTGGGAGAGTTTATACGAGCGACTGCAGGAGTGGCGCATCACCAACAACGCTGCTCAAGAGGCTAGTTGGACTATTATGCAACAACACATGCGCCGAGCCGACCGGCGATATGAGGCACAGCTGGAGTGGCAGCGACAGCTCGGCGATTACTTCCACTTCCCCACCCCGACACCTCTGACCAGTGATGATCAGGTGGTGTCCTTTTCCTTGTCCTTTCTTTTTATTTATTCTTTTCGGACTTCGGTCCAACTTTTTTCTGTGTGGATCCGGGGCACTTGTCCCGGTTTCCTTTTTATGTTTCATTTGTTTTTGTTTTGTAGGCAATCGGTAGACCCCTTTCCTTCCGGCTAGGCGACACTTTCCTCCGCTCTCTGGATCCGGGCTTCCCTCTGAAATCAACCGTCCTCTTCCAGGTTCTTCCATTCCACTCTGAACTCTAGAATTAGTCCTGTGAGGACACAGTCCGATTTAAAGGTGGGGTAGGATGCTAGAGAACCTTGCATGAACTTGATTGCCCTTGATTGTGTTTGTGTGCCTCGTGATTCCATTCCAGTCTCTCTAGCATTTGAATGGCTCAGTTATTGATTTTTGATGTTAAGTT